>CP139508.1:483067106-483667106 GCA_021014915.2 Artemisia tridentata subsp. tridentata | reverse complement strand
GTATAATGATACATGCAAGTTGGTTTACTTCCATTTTCAATAATGATCAAATTGTATTCTACACATGAGAATGAACTTATTGATCTTTATTCTGTTTGATTTAGGATTTGTGAAGATATCCCGATTATTCTTTGTGGAAACATGGTTGATGTGAAGAACAGACAAGTTAAAGCCAGGGCGGTTAGATTCCACAGGAAGAAGAATCTTGGATACTATGAGATCTCCGTGAAAAGCATCTACAACTTCGAAAAGCCTTTCTTGTATCTTGCTTGGAAGCTTGCTGGGTAAGAATAGAATAGTGCAGTGTCCAAGTTTTACTTTTAAGTCTTAGTAGAGGCAGGGGGGATATTTGGCAGTATTTATTTTTTCAGTTTATCAAATAAATTTACGTCTCGTTTTGCAAGGGATGATGACCTTTTTTTCGTGGAATCGCACGAACTTGTTCCTCCAGAGTTTCAAACCGACATGGTAGGACTTACGTAAGGATTGGATTGTCCTTCGATCTAAATGTTTGACGCTTTTTTTTTTTTTTTTTTAGTTTATATTAATGTTTGATATGATAATGATTTACGGGTCGAACTGCGTTTGGTTGGTGCAGTTGTGGAGCAGATCAAGAGCTTACAGCATATCCTTTCCAACCATTGCCTGACGGCGATGATGATTTTCTCGATTCCTTGCTTTAAGAAAAGAATGACACTAATGATGGTTTCCATATTCCATAGTTTATGCCCACCATTATTGTATCTATGTTTCTTACTTGCTTTTTGGGTATTTCATATCTCTTATGAATTTTTTTCGTCATGATAGAATTTGAGAAAGTGTAGCATAAGAACACATAGCAAATCACAATATTCTTGTATTTACTCTTATTTTCAAAAGACATGTTTGGCGTGCAAACTTATAAGCTTTAATTGGTTGACAAACAACTTTGCTCAAAATAAAAAAAGATGTAAATAGAAAATAGAGATATGAAGTGTTATCAAACAATCCTATAAATATTACTATAGCAAATACTTCTGTACAGATTTACAAAAATTCAGAATAAATATTGTTAAATAAATGTTTTATATAAAACAAAAAAATTTTTCCGGTGAAAAAGGTGAAATATATATTAACTTTCCAAAAATATTACATCAAATAGGAAAATGGACTTGGACATCACCCAATCCATGAAATACATCTGAGAAATACAACAGAAATACAACTAAGGAACAAATTCTTGTCCCATCCGATATCAGATACTGTTAGCATTTGATTTATTTAAAGTGATGGTCATTTTATCTTTTATGTATGTTTGGACGGAGTGTCGATCTAATGAAAATAGAATAGTATATAGAAGGCTTGTGTTGGACTTTGTTTAGCATTGTTCAAATATTATATTCAAGCCCAAGTCCAACATAAGCCCACCAAGCCCAAGGTTTCTCACCTAGGGCGTCCCATTTTGCACTATATAAACACACTCTCACCACCTCATTTAGTGTGCCTCATTGTTATGTAAAGGTGAGAGTGTGTGTGTGTTCTCTTAAGGTAGTGTGTGCTTGTATTCTTCTCTCATGTTTAATACAACCATTCGACTTATTGTTTTATCATACGATCCACTTTACTCTTCATCTTTACATATATCATTTCTTTGAGTGTCACAAGGTTCGTATAGTTTATAGTTGTAGTTAAGGTTGGTTCGAATAGATTATTTAGAGAATAACAAGTAGTATCATTCGCCAAACAAAGTTGTAGGATTAGTTGTGTGTCATTTTTTGATCAAAAACTAGTATAAGTTGCGTATTCTTGTTTAAAGTCGTGAACTTTTATTTGTTTTTGAGTTTTACGTGAGTTTGAAGGAAAAAGCTTTAAGCTTTCGTGATTTTTCGTGGGTTTAATAGACAAAGGTTATAGCTTTTTGTCTTTCTACGCGTGTTTGAAAAAAGTTGTAAGCTTTTAAAGTTGTTCGTGGATTTTGTTGGTTTTGATCGAAGGTAAAAGTGTTCAAAAGGCTAAGGGTTCGAATCTTCAAAGTTGCGCATTGGTTTTTATTACTTTTCTTGTATAAGAATTGTAATAAAAAATAAGCTACTCGACATTGAAAAAATCCAAACCTTGTACAAGGTCTGCGATAAAAAGGGGTCTGTCGCAATCTAAATTGCGATAAGTAGGGGTTTATTGAAATTGGATTTGCGATAAAACAGGGTTTGTCAAAATTGTGGAAAGTCAGTTTATCGAAATTGTGAAGACAGCGTTTTATCGCAATTGACGAAAGTGAAAGTATCACAATTGGTGACTGTGACTTATCGCAATTGGTTCCAGAGATCTTTATCGCAAACGCACTCTTATCGCAATTGTGTCCGAGAAAGGTTATCGCAAACGTTTATCGGACAAGTTATCGCAAAAGGATCTCGGACAAGGAAACTTTCGCTGTTTGACAGATTTGGTCCCTCGCAATTCAGGCAGCTTTGTGTACTTTCAGATTTGGCAGAATCAGCCCTCGCAATTTAACTAAACGCTTTCCAACTTAAATAAATTTTATAAATTTGATTTTTCTTGTAATTTCTACAACATCAAAGATTACGAACTCGGTATTTTCTCGCTTGCATAAGTGTGTAAAATACTTCGACAATCGGATATCTACTATCTTGTATAAGATTGTTAGATTTTTTATATAAATTACCAATTTATATAAATTAGATAAATTTCTATCTAAATTGACATTTTGCCATAATTTGTATAAATTTTGGTCAAACTGAAATTTCTATAGAAATTGTCATTTTATCTAAATTGTAATTTACATAACTTTTGTCGAATTTGTAAACTTTTGATTTTGTCTAAATTATAGTCTAGTCAAATTTAGTAAATTTATTTAATTTGTTTCATTTATCTAAATTGTAACTTCAACGATCATCAACAACAAACCAAGGCTTCACAACAACAACATCAAAGCTTAACCTTCAACAACCACAACACCTATTTCTTTGCAACGATCCTGAATCAATCAACCTTATCATACAACAACATCAACAATGACAACTCAACAAGATATTCATGCAGCCGGTGCAGAAAACCGTCCTCCAATGCTAGAAAAAGGTGGTTATCTTCCATGGACAAGTCGTATGATCCGTTACATGAAAACCAAACCAAATGGTCAAGGCAGACTCTTGATTAACTCCATCAAGAATGGTCCATTCAAGCCTCGTCAGATTCAAGTAGCTGGTGATCCAAATCATACACCTCCCATTCCACCATCCTTTCGTGATAAAAAAGAAGAGGAATACACAGAAGAGGATTGGAAACAGATTGAAGCAGATGACTTAGCCATGCACCTAATCCAACTTGGTTTACCACGAGAGATCTTCTGTGCTGTTGACAGCTGTGAAACTGCTTATGATATGTGGGAACGAGTTAGAAGGCTATGTCATGGAACGGAAATTGGTCAACAAGACATTGAAAACATGCTTCTAACTGAATGGGAGAAGTTCACATCCACTCCAGCTGAACCAATTGAATCTTACTACACAAGGTTTTGCACTCTCATGAATGAGCTCATAAGGAACAACTTAACACCAAGGCAGATTGTCCAAAACATCAAACTTCTTAACAACCTTCCAGAGGAATGGGGACGATATGTCACAATTGTTAACCAAACAAAGAACCTTCATGAAGTGAACTATGATCAGCTGTATGGTTTTTTGAAACAAAACCAGAAAGAGGCAGATGAAGTTAGGAAAGAGAAGCTTGCCAAACAACATGATCCTCTAGCATTGATTACTCAAGCACCAACACCTTCAACAGTGAATACACAACCATCATCATCATCATCCAATTCCTCTCAGAACTACATGCAACAACAATTCACTCCACAAACTGTTGTCATTCCACAACAACCATTCTACCCACAAGAACAACAAGTCATTCCACAACAACAATACCCACAATTCAAAGAACCTGAAGTCAATGAACCAGATGAAGCTATTGCTGCCATGACACATGCATTTGCTTTAATGTCAAAAGCATTACAAGGACGCTATTCCACACCCACTAACAACAACCAAAGGATTTCATCGAACACTCGCAACAGGCAGATTGCTCAGCCGAGTTTCAACATGGGTCAACAAGGACAAATGGTTGGAGGTTATGGGAATCAGCAGGGATATGCTCCTCGTTATCAAATGGGTAATCAGAATGCAGGGCAGTATATGGGAAATCAGATGGGTCAGTACGCAGGAAATCAGATGGGACAAGTTGTTGGAAATCGAAGGGGTCAGAATATGGGAAATCAGTTTGGGAATGTTGATGCTCCAGTTGCTGGGAATGTTGGGAATATGAATCAGGGAAATGTGATAAAGTGTTTTAACTGTCAAGGAACTGGTCACATGGCAAGGAACTGTCCCACAAAGCCAAAGAAGCAAGATGTTGAGTATCTGCATAAAGCATTGCTCTTAGCTCAGAAGAAAAAGGCAGGGTTTCAGTTGAATGCCGAGGAACATGATTTCATGGCACTGATGGATGACATGGAGGATATGGAAGATATCGATGCCAACTGCATCTTCATGGCCAATCTTCAAGAGGTTAAATATGACACGGATTATGAAGCACCTCCTGCTTATGATATCAATGGAATATCTGAGGTACAACCATATGCTGCATGTCACAATAATGAAATGTTTGATATGTCACCTCAAAATGAACAGCATCCTGCGACTCCTAATCTCACTTATGATACATATATGGACACCCCAAGTTGTAGCAATACTAATTTGGTAACTCCAGATATGGATCCTAATGGAGGCTTCGAGTCACAGCATACTGAGAATGAAGAGGAAACACGTGCTTTATTTGAATCATTATTGCAAAATTGTAGTATTGAGATTGAAAAGGTCAAAAAGATCAATCGCGATGTTAAGGCCGCGAATGAAAATTTGACCGCTGAGCTTGAGAGATATAAGGTGAACGAACAAGCTTTTGAATTTAACAACAAACGACAGTCAGAACTTGAAATTGGTTATAGAGACTCTGTTTTAAGAGAAAAACATTTGCAAATCAAATTTGACACTCTTGATGTCAATTTGAACATGAAAATAAAATCTTTAAACAAGGAAATTTCTGAATTAACCAACCAACTTTCTAAACAAAAATCAACTTGTTCTGATCTTGAAAAAGAAAAGAAAGAGTTGCATGCAAGGTTTTCAAAACGAGAAAATGAACTTCTTGATGAAATTCTTGACAAACAGGAAACCATTAAAAAGTTGGAAGAGTTGCTTGTAAAAATGGGTCATTCTACACAAACAATTAATTTGTTAATTAACGATCCAAACCCGATTTTACATACAATGAAGAAAATGGCTTTCGGTTGTGAAAACCCTTATTATCTCAAGAAAGCTCAGAAAGAATAGAATGTGCTATATAATGGTAATGTGATAAATGATATACATGATCCTCCTGAGGTTCGTGATTCTTATGAAACGATAGAGCTTGCTGCAGAGAGTCGTGCTAAAATGAAACAAATGAACTCAGAAATTAAACCAATTGATTATAATAAACTTAATGCTCTTTCTGAAGTTCATCTTGTTCAAAAAGAGTCACCAATGTTTTTCAAAAAACCAGTGGCTGTCGCAAAACGAAAAGTTGTTTCAAAACATCTTTCTAACATCGAACAAATGTATTCTAACAACACTTGTAACACAAGTGAAGCTAGACGACTTTTGGATGATCTTAAAAAGAGAGTTGAAATGCTTCAAACGGTTGTGGCAACCAAAACAAACTCTAAAATCAACGACTGGTTTTCAAGTTTTCAAACAGAACAGAAAAAGATGTTCGAAACAGAAATTACTCCCATATTAACTGGAATTCATGCAAGAGTAATCCATGTTGAGAATGCAATTTTGAAAGAGTCAGCCGAATTTGTCAAGGACCACAAATCCTTGGTGAAGGAAGCTAATGAAAACTTGGAACACATAAAACTTTTGGAAAAACAAAATGACATACTCTCTGAAGTAGCTCTCTCGACTGAAATTATGTCCATTATTTATCAAACATATTCTGTTGAGGATGATGAAAGACTTTGAGCTGAAACTTCTCAAATTGTTTCAAAATATGAAAATGCGTTTGCTAAGCTTGAAAAAGAAAATGTAACATATTTTAAACAACTGAATCGAAAAAAGGAAGAATGTAAGTATGACAAATTGTCGTATGAACGTTCTTACAAAAACATGAAAGAACAAATTGATCTTTTGAAGTCTCAGCTTGAATGTCAAAAAGGGAAGGGTGAGGAAATTAAAAATAAAACAAAAATGTCAATTTCCAAATGTGCTCCATTACCCTTGCCCAAAGACAAAGGAAAAGAGAAAGTAGTTGTCGAAACACCAAAAGTGATAGCACCTGGACTTTATAGGATTAGTACCACTACTGCGTCTACCTCTACATCACAAGAATATAAGGCTATAGACAAAAGTGTGAAAGATAATCCAAAAGAGACTAGGAATGCTAAAACTGATACAAAGGACAACAAGATAAATCCTAATGCGTGTGCCTTACCTTCTATAGGAGTAGAAAGTACCTCTAAGAGCAGCAGACCAAAGCCTAGGAGCAATACAAGGAATAGAGTCTCGCCTGTCTCTAAGAGTGAAAGCAAGAATAAAATGGAAGAAGTAGAAGAACACCCTAGGACTTTATCGCTTTCAAATAAGAAACATATGTCATCAGGATGTAATGTTAAGGACAATATTTCTAGTGCATGTAATGAATCAGTTTGTTTAATGAACAAGAAATCTTTGTCTCAAAATGTGTGTGATGATATTGTTTCTAATGTTTTGAATGTGACTGATAAGCCTGCTAAGAAAGATGTTCCTTCAGGAACTAGTGCTAAGACTAGATACATTCAAAGACTTATTGCAAAATCTAGGAAGACCACTAGTAGTCTTTTGCCTAGGAACTATCTTAAGATGTGCGTTTGGAAACCAACGGGTAGAAAGTTTACACTAGAGAATGTTAAATTACAAATGGCTCCAAAAGAGCAAATAGAAACTTTCTATGAGTGTGATTCATATGTTACCCCTAACCCAATGGAAGCAAATGATAAACGGTTTCCAAATACAAAATCATCTGTTATTGGCAGGTTATCAAAATTTGTCTTTGGATCGTCGACTGATGAACTCAAATAAGTACATTTTATTACTATCATTTATCCTATTAATTTGACTCGTTTTACTATATTATGTGTGAGGATTGATACTTAATCGTTTACTTTTGTAATTCTCAGGTAAAAACAAGCATTTGGTGAAACTTAGCGATTATGGACTAAAAACGGAGTAAAATGATCAAGATTGGAATTGGTTGTTGGAATGAAGAAAATAAAGACCACTGCCTGACTTTGAAGAATGCGCCGCATGGATTTATCCCATGCGCCGCATATGAAACTTTGGTCAACGAAGAATAACCAACTTGTTCTGCTCCAGATGCGCCGCATCTCACTCATGACATGCGCCGCATCTCTATCAAGATATCACCAGATACGATCCAAGATACAAGAGGACATGCGCCGCATCTTAACATGGAGTTACGCCGCATCTTCTGGCGGTGTACGAATATTCCTGAATATTATAATCTTGGACCCCACGCGAAGTTAAGTACATGCGCCGCATCTACTCCTTAGATACGCCGCATCTTCCCTCAGACAGAAACTATAAATACCCCAAAGACCAGACGAATAAAGAGTTCCGAAAAACCTAAAACCGAAGACCGAACAGGAGGAACAAAGGACGAATTCAGTCAAGGAGGCAGCACAAGACACACCCAAATCAAAGATACAAGAGCTGTAAGAAGGTGCTGCATATGTTTAATTCATTAAGTAGTTTTGTTTTATTGTGTTAGTAAACTTTAATTCATCAAGATTGGTGGCTTGTGTAATGTGGCAACGGAAAGATTGCACTCCCTTAAAACTGCTTTCTCATTAATTAAAGTTTATATGTTGATGTCTTTGGTTACTACTTATTAGTGCATTGATAACCTCTGTGTTTATTAGTGGCTTGCGGGCATTTGACTGCGGGATATAATGTGGCTCCCACGGTTGTTTCTAAATTGATCACTTAGGAATAACTTTTAGACATAAGTAATCATTAAGGGTTTACTCGCCGATAAGAATAGGACCAACGAGAAAGGATTAACTACATACACTTCATATAAAGCTATCAATAAAACAAGTGACAAACTACTTAATTATAAGGACAGCCCTCTTATTGTCTCGAGTATTTATCTGTGTACGTGTGTGCTACTTGCTGATTCGTGCCTATTGGTTTATTTTATTATTTAATTGCAAACAAATCGTGCCAGTCTCTCAGGCTGAAACCCCCTTGCGTTAGGATATTAAAATACTGATTAGATTAACGAGATAATACGTTCCACTCTTAGTGATCGACACTCTACTTACCATTATATTCATACTGACCGGGTACACTGCTCGTTAGGTGTGTGTGTTATTGATAAGTCGGCTAAATATAAATTTAAAACTTGAGTAGGCATTAAAACTGCTAAACCGCAACGACACACGCAGCAACATCATCGACTCGGGTTGCTCCAAGCACATGACCGGGAATCTAAAGCTGCTGATCAACTTTGTATGGAAGTTCATGGGAACTGTTCGGTTTGGAAATGATCATGTAGCAGCTATTCTGGGTTATGGAGATCTTCAGTTTGGGAATTTCTTAATCACACGGGTTTACTATGTCGAAGGGTTGGGACACAATCTGTTCTCAGTCGGACAGTTTTGTGATGCAGATTTAGAGGTTGCATTTTGGAGAAACACTTGCTTCGTAAGGAATTTGGTTGGAGATGATCTCTTAACAGGAAATCATGGAACCAATCTCTATGCTATCGACATTAACCAAATGGCCTCTTCATCACCAGTTTGTCTCATGACAAGAGCTGACGAAACTATGTCCTGGTTGTGGCACAGCCGCTTATCCCATCTCAACTTCGAAACCTTAACCAAACTTGCCAAAGACAACATCATCACCGGTCTCCCTAAATTCAAATACACCAAAGAACACTTATGTCCATCCTGTGAGCAAGGCAAAAGCAAAAGGGCAACATACAAACCTAAAACCGTACCTAGTTCGGTGGACAAGTTACATTTGTTGCACATGGACTTATGTGGCCCAATGAGAGTTGAAAGTATCAATGGGAAAAAGTATATTCTTGTGTTTGTCGATGACTATTCAAGATATACATGGGTAAGGTTTTTGAGATCAAAAGACGAAGCACCAGGCATCATCATCACCTTTCTGAAGTGAATTCAAGTTCTACTTCAAGCTCCAGTTTGGATTGTAAGAACTGACAATGGCACGTAATTCACAAATCAGGAGTTATGAACATACTTTGAAGAGACTGGAATCACTCACCAGACATCAGCTGTTAGAACTCCACAGCAGAACGGCGTAGTCGAAAGAAGAAATAGAACTCTTGTAGAAGCTGCTCGCACAATGCTGATTTATTCCTGTGCACTGTTATTCTTATGGGCTGATGCTATATCCACTGCTTGTCTCACTCAGAACCGATCCCTAATCCATCCAAGATTCAATAAAACACCATATGAACTAGTAAACAACAGAAAACCCGATATCTCTTACCTTCATGTATTTGGTGCTTTGTGCTATCCTACGAACGACAGAGAAGATCTGGGGAAACTGAAAGCTAAAGGTGATATTGGAATCTTCATTGGTTACTCAGATAACTCGAGGGCATTCAGGGTGTATAACAGAAGAACTAAAAGAGTAATGGAGACGATGAATGTGAAGTTCGACGAGATTTCACAAATGGCTTCTGAGAGACTCGCTCTAGAACCTGCGCTTAACCCGATCGCTTCTAATCATACCGGATTAGGACCCGCACCAAACAGTCAGACTTCTTGACATATCAGTTCAGGACTCGTACCCCAAGAAGCTCAGTCAACTACCACTGACAAACCAACAAATCAAGAACTGGAAAATTTCTTCGAGTTTATGTATGATGAGTACTATGGTGGAGCTTCGACAAATGCATCACAACAACGTTTTGCTGCACCCGCTCAACAACAACCACCACCACCACCACCAAAAGATGCATCCACTGCAATCGAAGCTGACGCACCAACTCCCTCAACATCATCAACATCTACTCCACCAACTCCAGTAATTGAGATTGTTTTACCAAGAGTTGATGAGCAAAACCAAACAACACCAATTCAAGAAGAACAACAACAAAACGATGCTGTGTTAGAAGAAGAACCATTTGAAAATCCATTTGCAACGGAATCTGCTGAATCTTCTTCTAGGTTACAAGAACCATCCAACACGCATTCGTTAAATCCAAGGTACCCTTCAACATTACAGTGGACTAAAGACCATCCAATAAAACATGTTATTGGTGAACCTTCAAGGCCAGTTCAGACGAGAAGACAACTCGCCACCGATTGTGACTTATGCATCTACGTCTGCTCAGTCAGTCTAAAAGAGCCAAAGAACATTCGGGAAGCGATGGCAGATAATGCATGGATTGAAGCGATGCAGGAAGAACTTCTCCAATATCAAATACATGACACTTGGGATTTATTACCCAGACCAATTGACAAACGTGTCATTGATCTAAAGTGGTTATGGAAGAACAAAAAGGATGAAGAAATCACTGTAATTCGCAACAAAGCTCGTCTAGTGGCCAAAGATATAGTCAGGAAGAGGGTATAGATTTTGTTGAGTCATTCGCGCTAGTAGCTAGACTTGAGGCAGTCAGGATTTTCTTAGCATATGCGGCTCACAAAAACATCACGGTCTATCAGATGGACATCAAGACAGCATTCTTGAACGAAACTCTGAAAGAAGAGGTGTACGTGAGGCAACCAGACGGATTTGTTGAAAAAGATCATCCCGACTACGTCTACAAGATAAAGAAGGCTGTGGAAACGTAGAGGGGGTGAATACGTTTACCGATTTAAAACTTAAAACTTGTTGTATCAAATTTCCAATTTGGCTTGTTCTAATATGAAAGATGTTTGTTGTAGTTTATGACTACCAAGTTGTCATACAAGTATTATCAAATAATCACAACACAAGCAATCACATAATGCAAACATAAAAGTAAAGAGATAAGTAAAAGAAAGCGCAAACCGAACACGATGATTTATAGTGGTTCGGTCACGGAGCTCCTCTCCGCCCTACTCCACTCCCCGAGTACCCAACTCGAGAGTTACTTCACTAGATCAACAAGCTCCCTTTCTTAGGCGGAGAAAACCTTTACACGTCGCTTACTTCCTTTTCCGGTACTAAGCTAAACACCGGGTTCTTTACAAGGGCACAACCACTCCCGTTGGTTCTTTACAAGGGTACAACCACTCCCATCGTTGCTTATACAATTTTCGACACTAAGCTAGATGTCGAGTTCTTTACAAGGGTACAACCACTCCCACTATGTTTTATGGCCCAACATAGAAACCTTGTGTTTTATGGCACAAACACATAAACCACCTAATCTAGTATGAATAGATTACAATGATGATCCATGACATAAATGGGTCATGGATATGAATGGCTAATCTAAATGAACTTCCATTGATCGGAAGCCTTCAATGTATGTAGATCACAAGCTCCCTAAACTTGTTGTGATGGATCTTCATGTATGCAAGATCTACATGAACTTCTCGAATGAGAAGTCTTCAATCATCGAAGATGTCAAGTACCCTTGAATCTTCATATGTTGGAATGCTATGGTGGAAAATGAATTCAAGATCTTCTAACCTTCTTGGTAGATTAGGAAGTATGCTATGGATGATGTCTCATGATCTTGAGCTTACTTCACAGGATCATCAACAATGTATGCTGTGTTGTATCATACGAGGACTTGAGAGGTGTTGAATGTATGTTGAGATAAGATAAGATTACAAGTAACTTGTACATTTTACGTTATGTATCAAGTTACATGTTTGTCATCAATCAAAACAAACGAGATTGCTTGCACTAACAATCTCCCCCTTTTTGATGATGACAAAATATGTAAACGTGATAGAAAGTAAAATGCAAAAAGTTACTTGTGTCCGTAATTACTTACTTTCTCCTTGTGTCGGTTTACACCTTTCTCCCTTTTCTCCTTGTGTTCGCAATTACTTACTTTCTTCGTTTACACCTTTCTCCCCCTTTTGTCGAAGCAAAAAGGGTGTGTCCTTGGAGTTAACTTCATTTCTCCCCGAAATGGCGAGCTTGCATCATCCCTAGTGAAGTTAAATAGACTACTCCAATCTCCTATGGTTGTTGCGTCTCCTAGGTTGTAAGCGGATCCATGGATCAAATTAAGACTCTTAACCTACATCAAGGTTAGTGGCGTGCAGCATAAAAAGAATATATATGAAAAATGCATGATGAATGAAATGCAAATAGCCAACGATACACGTGGGTAAGCTATGTTGGACTATGTTGGCCTATCTCCTCCTTTTTGTCGAAACACAGAAGTGTGTCGAAGAATGAGAATTCTTTAGAATGCGAACATGCTCCCCCTTGACTGTAGCTCCCCCTTAATCAATACTCCCCGTTGCTAGGGTACCAACGTATATGATGTAAGGATTATGAATGCTACAAAACAAGGATTAGTACATGATATGCTCCCCCTTGATCAATACTCCCCGTTGCTAGGGTACCAAAGTATATGATCCAAGGATGAGAAATGATACAAAATAAAGGTTAGTATGTGATATACAACAATGCGTGTATATGATGTATTCTAAGAATGCTTGACGAAGGCTCCCCCTTGCTCTAGGGCGTCAAGATAAACCTACAAAATAAAAGATTAGTACACTAGAAGCTATGTCTTAAGTCATATACGACCAATGTGTATAGACGATGCAATATGAGTGCTAGACTGATAATCCTCCTGGTTTGAGAGCGTTAAGCAGCACCTATGAAAAAAGAAAAATAATCGATGCAAACTTCATCCTATGATGAGTATGCTATATACGATCGAACGTATGTGATGATGAACCTACAATGAAATGGTTAGTGCAATATATTTTATTTCAAGGAAAAATAGTATGCAAATAATCTAATCACAAACAACTTACCAATTGTGATTGTTTAATCAAAGAAAAATATGATGCAGCATACTAATTGTGATATCAATCGTGATTATCTAGTAAACCATGTTATAAAGTGTGTAATCTTCTAATAAGAATTACATTTACAAGAATATGATAAAGTCCTACAAAACAATGCCTATGAGGAGGATATGAAGAGGAGTTAAATTGAGTGAAGCTAGTGTTGGTGTTAGTTTACTAGTGATAACTCAATTGATAACTTAAGGTTGATGCTTAATGAGAGAGGTAATGGAAGGTGGTGGTAATAATGAATTCAGAAACTCTAGTGTATAGCAAGTGCTATAAGAGTATTGAAGATGGTTAAGGTTATGGTATTATCATCTACCAAAGATGATGAATCGTGTAATAATAAATGCTCAAATGAAGGAAGTGAATACAATGATCACTTAGGAATAGAGATTCCATAAACCTATATTAAAATGAAAATGAAATCATATGATGAGAGTGTTGGTTGGACCAACGTGTTGAGAGTGATGGTTCTGTTTGCACTGACAATGACATGCTTGATATGTATCAAGAATGAAAAGGATGAGATCCTATGATGGTGTTCTAGAAGATGTTCTAGATAATGAAGTTGTAAAGGAAAATCCTAGACTCGGTTGTGAGAGGGTTGTCTATTTACTTATAACTATGGATTTGGTTTCACTAATCCTAGTTAAATTATAAGGAGACTTAATGTTTCTCGTTTAAGAGGTTTGTCAAACACGTGTATTTTTCACTTGACGAGGTATTGGTGCAAGATTGTGATGTTGATCTAAGAAGGTTTGAAACACTTTGTGATTTCGTGAACTGATTTAACTAAGTGGTATGAACCTATGTGTCGGTATGTGTGAGTGTTCTTTAATACAAATAGACAATTATGTGAATGAATTTCTCTCCCCTTAATTGGTGGACATCCATCATAATGTGTGATTTTAAGAATGACGAAGCAAGTTAATGAAAGCGATCAGCTTAGTAATGTTTTTGCGGAAGTTGGTTAGCATACAAAGTACTTCATCCTCGAAGTTATGTAGCTCTTCTCTATCAATGCAAGATGATTGCACGACGAGGTATGTGGTTTCCTCATGGAAGATGTATTGTTATAACTAAAGGATGATGGAGATGTTGTTAGGAAAGCGGAAGCAACAATACGATTTGGAGAGAGGTATGTTGAAAGATACCCAAACACAAATTTCAAACCTCTAAAACTTAATCCTATTAGCTTTAAACACTATAAGTGAAAAGATTCCATAAGCATATTACTAATCTAAGTAGCAATAAAGGAACAACAATTACGCAAGATATGCATAACAAAGAGAAATAACAAATAATTTGTTATGACAAAAGATGTAAATATCAAAAGATAACATCTGATATAAACAAATAATCGACTATTAGACAAAAATTACCACATAGCATCAAGACAAATAATCATAGCATGACATTGTTTAAGATACTATATTGTGAAATTGTTTTGATGTTAGTCTTATACACTTAAGCATACTAACCCATTAATTAACACAATGATCTATGTGATTAATTAGAAGAATAAACCTATTTCTAAATGTTTAACATACCGAAAACATTTTGACAAATTATAGGTGCACATATGGCAAGCAAATAGTGTGACAAAGTCACAACATAAGTAAAATGACAGATTCATGCAAACAATTCTAACATTTCGGAAGCATGCATCATTTAGACTATCCTACGAGAAAGACTCAACGAATGTCAACAAAAGACACGAGCTTTCAAATATAGAAACATCATATAAGAATGACATATCATAAGTTAACAAGTAATACATTAATCTTGCGAAGTATCATATAACGAAAGAATGAACATACTATTCAAATCATGTTAACATGAAGCATATAATCATGTAGACAAAACCTTTTCAGGGTTTACACATTTGACAATCAATCAAATAATTATAACATCAAGATATCAGACAAATAGCATGTAATCAATACACGTATATGTAATGCAAGTGATTTTATTAATAAGCTAAAGAAAAATCACATATACTCCTTGTTTGATTAATTATTCCTAAGACAAGATAGTTTACCAATTACTTGGCTTAATGAGACTCAACTATTTATATTAATACTAATGTGATGAAGATGTAAATTTGACGAATATGTGTCAACAGATTTTAATCTTTGTGTTTGGAATCTAAGGTTGAATGATCCAAAGGGTGACATCCTTTGAGTTGAGTATGAGTTATGCAAGTGATTTGATCATCTAAGATCAAGACATGTGTTTGTGTGTGGTAATGGGATATGTCAAGAATGTTCTGAAGAAAGTTATTTGGAACAAGAATCTAAATAAAGTTACCAACTTTAATAGGTCTTGTGTATGCTCCAGAGATGTGGATATGCACAAGGTTTGACCAAGGTTTAATGTACGCTTGAAAGGAAATAGATTCGTATGGTATCTTTCAACAAGTAAGATTTAACTTGTGCTCAATGAGGAAGATAGTTCATAGAACTAGTAGATGTTTGTTTTAAGATCATTTAGCCGATGAGGTGTAATGAAATCTCTTGTAACATAACCATTCATGTTCAAGGAGAAAATGATGCATAAGATATATATTATCCTTTTAACAATATGAAAACTAAACATATGATATTTTAGGAATAATGTTTTCTTGAAACATCATGTTTTCCTAAATGAAGATATACGCTTAAGGTGTTTGAATTGGATAGACCTGTCATAAATAAACTTGGGGATGACAAGAAGAATTCACTTGAGTTTCTTATGTATACTTCTCAAGAGTCATTGTTACTTGGGGTGCATGAGCTTGTATTTAAGACTTAGCATTTTAACATATGATGTTAAAATATTGATTTGAGACATAAGCAGAAGCTTGGTGACAAAGTATTACTAAAACTTTGACTTGTGAAAGTGGTATTACTTAAACCTAGTGCAAATGAATGTGAGCTTCATGCTCATTTGATGTTGAGGGTTCTAATCCTATAGTTGGTAAAGTATGGTTGAGTTTGTTTAAAGAGTGTTTGGACAAGGGCCTTTTTGAGCAATGCACTTAATGATAATAAGGATTGTGGTGATGTAGGGGTTTGTTGTGCTATGAAGGTACTTAGGTTTTATAGATGTTGAAAACAACAATGATGGAGACTAATTTTTGTGATTTCATAGGAAGGTACAACTAGTGTGTGATGTGATCTAAAGCTTAAGGCCTGAGATATATCACAGAGGTGAATGTGACAGGATGATGGTGAAAGTACAAGTGTACTTAGGTTACATGGATGTTGAAGGCGACAAGAATAGATACTGTTTCTTGTGGTTTACTAGTGGATGAAGAGCTTAGTTTTGTTTGTGAAACCTAGGAGCTGAATGTGATGGGATGAAGAAAAAATGTTATAGTTATGATAGGATAAGTGTTTTAACATACGTTGTTAAAATACTTGGGAGTTGATTGTTTCGGATATGATTTTTAATAACTACAATCGTAAGTCAGATATACTTGAATATTTCAGACGAAATACTTAAGTTGTCAATCCTACTTTGAGAAAAGGATGACAAGACTTGATAATCTATAACCTAAGTGTGAGTTATGACTCAATGTAATTTGTCTTGAAGGATGATATGTTAACCAAGTGAGGCAACATTTGTGAATACAAGATAATATCAGTCGTAAGTCGGGCTTGTAATTTGTGATATTTTTGCACACAGTGAGTCTGATTAGGAATTTATCAATTTACAAATTAAACTAGTGAATGAGTAAAGGACGGGAGGATGCAGTGAATGTGTGTAATGATCACAAATACTCAGTGGTTTACCGAGAAGGTACCTTGGAGCATTTTCATGAAATTTGCAACTGTGATTAGATATGATTATCCTATTTGGTGTTTGGTGAGATGTCCTAATCCTTATTTGAGTGAACATCAGTGATAAGAATCCTAAGAACTAGAATCAATAATTTAAGAATCGGGATTAGTTGGTAATTTTGAAAAAGTTACTGTTGATACTGGCGGATCCAATCGACAACAAAGACGGATCCAAAATTTGGGATCCGTGTAATCCGCTAGTTCAGGAATGGCGGAGCCAAAGAATACACTAGACGGATCCAAAATCTGGGATCCGCCATATCCGCCGATCATGGGTGCTAAAACAAACAGAGAGAATGTCAAAATTTGCGTTTGTTGGTCAATTCCTGAAAATTCTCCTAAAACATATGTAATAACTAATATATGATAGAAAATGACTAAATACATAAGTTCTAACACACATATGCACATAGATCAATCAGATGATAATAACTTACCACAAATGGATGTTAAGCCAAACAGTGGCTTAAACACGGAAATTTGATAACATCAAAGTGTTATCGTCCTGCATGACATGGTTAGTTCACATAAAGGTTTAACAACAAGATAATATCCAAAAGGCATAACAAATCAACACGTCATTATTTGAAATTATCTTATACCAAACACTCTTTCACAAATACTACATGTCCACAAATTTTAACACTTGAAATTAAGTGCAAGTCACTAAACTAGTTTTACTCAGTTTACATTTCTAAGAAGGTTATGCAAAGATTTCACATAACATATGCAAACAAAAATATCTAAAACAAACACAGTTTATCAACTTAGTGTACATAATCTAGCAAAAGTCCTATTGTGCATCTGATGCGCGTGTGCGTATTAGTGCTCTAATTTATACCCACGGTATGTCGTTGTGGTTTTAGCAGTATTCAAGTTTTAAATTTATATTAAGCCGACTTATCAATAACACACACACTTTAACGAGCAGCGTACCCGGTCAGTATGAATATAATGGTAAGTAGAGTGTCGATCACTAAGAGTGGAACGTATTATCTAGTTATCCTAATCAGTATTTTAATATCTTAAGTTAGCTATACAACTTAATCTAACGCAAGGGGGTTCAGCCTGAGAGACTGGCACGGTTTGGTTGTGATTAAATTATAAACTAAACTAACAAGCACGAATCAGCGAGTAGCACACACGTACACAGATAAATACTTGAGACAATAAGAAGACCTGTCCTGATAGTTAAGTAGTTTGTCACTTGTTTTATTGCTAGTTTTATATGAAGTGTATAGTTCGATGCAACGCACCGAGATTAAGTCCTTTCTCGTTGGTTCTAATCTTATCGGCGAGTAAACCCTTAATGATTACTTATGACTATCCTATTTATCTTTCTTCCTACTTTTCTACAGATGATAGAATGCATAGGCGATCTAATAAACAGGCGAGGAAGGGGCATGGCGACCCAAGCAATGCTCAGCTAGACACAGAGGTTATCAATGCACTAATAAAAGTCACCAAAGACATCAACATATAAACTTTAATTAATGGGAAAGCAATTTTAAGGGGAGTTGAAGTGAATGATAACATAACACAAGTCCATCAATCCTGACCAATTAAAGTGTATTAATACAATAAAACAAAACTACTTAATGAATTAAATACATGCAGGACCTTCTTACAGCTCTTGTATCTTCGTTCAAGGTGTGTCTTGTGCTGCTACTTCGGCTGAATTCGGCCTAGGGCTTCTGTCCTTCGTATATCGTACGTACCCAAAAGTCTCTTAAATTCGTCTGGCCTTGGGGTATTTATAGTTTCTGTCTGAGGGCTAGATGCGGCGCATAGGATAAATAGATGCGGCGCATTGACTTAACTTCGCGTGGGGTCCAAGATTAATATATTCAGGAATATTCGTACACCGCCAGAAGATGCGGCGTAACTCCATTCTTAGATGCGGCGCATGTCCTTTGCCGTCTTGGATAATATCTTGTGAAATCTTGATAGTGATGCGCCGTATATAATAAGTAGGATGCGGCGTATCTGGAGCAGAATGATCTTGATCTTGTACATTTCAGTAGACTCTTAACTTCTTGCTAGTTTTGCTCCATAATTAGTCCAAAATCGCCAAGTTTCACATAATACTTGTTTTTACCTGAGAATTACAAAAGTAAACATTAACGTATCGATTCTCACAGATAATATAATAAAACAAGTCAAATAAATAGGATAAATGATGGTAATAAAATGTACTTATTTGAGTTCATCAAATATCCCCCACTTGAACTTTACTTGTCCCCAAGTAAACCTTAGAATTAATCTTATGAAAATGTATCCTAAATGATGTTAGGATTTATTTTTATATTTAAGCATGTATTCATTTTTTGTCATAATCACACAACCAAACACTTAACGAATTAGAAGTTAAATAAAATATATTGATAAAAGCAAATCTAATCGTTTAACTGTCCAGTCGTGACGAATATTCTATCATAAGCTTGGCAAGTATACGCATCTCCTCCACTAAAGCCAAGGAATAACAAGTCTAAAGCGGTAAAAAGGGTTTGTAGGTTTAAGGGTTAATCATTCTCCTTAATCTCTATCGATCTCAAATTCCAGAAAAGGCGACAAAATCACAAATACATGATCGAATCCACGAACACGATACTTGCAATTGCTCAAATCCTTAACTCGAATAGGCTAAAGATAGGACCAAGTAATCTTCACCAATAATATTATATCAAAAAGGGCGACAAAATCATAAATACATAGCCGAATCCACGACTACGATACTTAAGATTGCTCAAATCCCTAATCTCAATAAATCAAAGGTTTGGATAAAGAATAATATAGGGTATGGATAATATTTGGGATACAAATTGGTGTAAAATGAAAAATAAACAAAACAAATAAATTAAAATCCTAAGTGTGGTTAATCACTATCCCAACCATCCCATGAATAAGACTCATATCATATAATAACTCACGCTTTAACACTTGAAACACACGCTTTAGGTAGACACGAATTATACTCAACAAGATCTCAATCAAAGAATAACCTTTAGTTGGCGTTCCCATAACGTTCAACTCCCATTCAATCCATAGATATAATATATAACAACTAGTGGTGATATCGACCACTTAATACAAAACTTTACATAAGTTGGTTAAAACAAACTTCCAACTTTTCCTTTTTCTTTTTCTTTTCTCATTTTTTCGATTTTTTTTTCTTTCTTTTTTTTTTTTTTTTTTTTTTTTTTTTTTTTTTTTTTTTTGATCTTCAAACATAAACATAGATGTGTAAAATTTCACAACTTTTCTATCACTTTCTTTCCGGATAATTTTTCCATACTTTTCATACTTTCAGAAATAACGGTAATAGTGAAAGTAGTAAACACATGAAAAATAAACTCAAAGATATACAATATTTACTTTCACTCCAATTGCATTGTGCAATTTTCCGACCTAACCATAGATAATGAATTACGCACGCGAACACAGGTAATGTAAGGAAACACACTTTGCCTAAAGCAATTAACCAACCACGGATTTTAATCTACAGGGTAGGCTAAGGTGTAAGGGTGTAACGAAACATTATAACAAAGGTGTAAGAAACGAAAGGAATGACTCTGAGTGTTTTCTAGGGGTATCTTACTCTAAAAGTGAGAGTAACAAAAGGGTTTATACAGGGGGTTAACTAACCAGTGTAGTTAGTTAATATCACATAACATATAAAGGCTATTTGGGTGTAATCCTAGAAATTTACCAATTTAGACAAGTCATTCCAATTATAAAAATAATACTTATTATGGTGGTCTCGAATAGTATACAAGCCAAATTCTAAAGTTTACAAGTCACCGGCACACTCATAGATTTGTGAATTTTGAAAAATCACAATTTTTGAAAATAACGTTATGTGTGCGGCTATGCAACTTAGATCTTAAACAAAAACATGCTAAAATTTTTTAAATTTTGATATATTAAGCACATTTTAAGCATATTTTGAAAAGTTTAGGACAAGTAAGTGTTCTAATTCTCCAATCCCCCCACTTAAGTTAAAAAACGTCCTCGTTGTTTGTATCAAAGGTTAAAAACTAGAAAATAAAAGAATTAGAACAGAAAAACTCCCTTGAGATTTGCTCGGTATGATCCTCCATTATTTGTATAAGAGCAAAAATCAACTTCCTCGTGGATGAGAACGTTTAAGCTTCATATTTGATGTATCCACAGGAAATGCAGGAATCTATAATACCACCAAGACTTAAACACACCTAAGTTAAGAAGGTTCAAACTTGCATAATACATTAGTAGTTAGAAAAAATAAAACATAAAAATTAAAATGAAAATCATCAGGTCAGCCGATACGCCGTATCTTATGGAAGAAGATACGCCGTATCGAGCCTGGAATAATTACGAATCAGAATAGAAGATGCGTCGCATCCTTAACCAGGGATGCGCCGCATTAAAATAAACTGACAAAAAGTTTTAAAGTCGAAAATAAAAATGCAGAAAAATAAAGTAAGATATGACCAGTGCAGGAGATGCGTCGCATCTAAGGATTGAGATGCGCCATATCTTCTGCGGGCCTGACTGACTCGACACAGAACAGAATAGTAAAAATTTTCTCCGGGTTGTCTCCCGGTCAGCACTTGTCTTTATTCCAGAGTCTTCAAGTTAGACTCACGTTCAGCTCTTTATTCCAATACTTCAGGTTCAAACTCCACCACCTCGTTCTCGGTATCCTCAATTTTATTATCAAAGTATTTCTTCACTCGTTGCCCGTTTACTTTGAATATATAACCATTTTTATCGCATATTTCAATAGTTCCATATGGATACACTTTCTTGACAACGAACGGACCCGTCCATCTTGATTTAAGTTTACCAGGATACATCTTAAATCTGGAATTAAATAGTAGCACTTTCTCTCCAATAGTAAACGTTTTATCCCCATGTAACCTCGAGTCATGCCATCTTTTAGTTCTTTCTTTGTAGATCTTAGTATTTTTGTAGGCCTCATCTCTTAGTTCATAGAGTTCATTAAGTTCCATGAAACGGTTCTTCGTTGCAGCTTTCATATCCATGTTACAATTCGTCAAAGCCCAATATGCACTTTGTTCTATTTCGACCGGTAGGTGGCATGCTTTTCCGTATACAAGACGAAATGGAGTGCATCCCGTTGGTGTCTTATAGGCTGTACGGAATGCCCATAAAGCATCATTTAACTTGTCAGACCACCCTTTCGGATTATATCCAGTCGTTTTTTCAAGAATTCGCTTTATAGCCCTATTGGTTACTTCAGTTTGCCCATTGGATTGAGGATGGTATGCGGTGGAAACCCTATGATATACTCCATATTTTTGCAAGGCTCTTCCCAGATGGTGATTACAAAAGTGTGTTCCCCTATCACTAATCAATGCTTTAGGAATTCCAAACCTAGAGAACAAACTTTGCAAAAATTTAAGTACTACCTTACTGTCGTTTGTTGGTAATGCTTGCGCTTTGACCCATTTTGATACGTAATCAACAGCAACCAAAATATATTTATTACCTTTAGATTCAGGAAACGGTCCCATGAAGTCCAATCCCCATATGTCGAAAACTTCACATACATGGATATAATTTTGCGGCATTTCGTTTCTTGATGTTATATTTCTGGATCGTTGACACGCATCACATCCTTTTATATAATCTTTTGCATCAACCAACATAGTGGGCTAATAAAATCCTGCATCAAGGATTTTTCTTCTTGTAATGACTGCACCGTGATGTCCCCCCGTCGGCCCTGAATGGCAATGCGCTAATATTGCTGGGACATCATCTCCGTCTACACATCTTCGTATAATATTGTCAGGACATAATTTAAAGGCATAAGGTTCATCCCAAATATACTCACTAGCGCGATTTAAAAACCTTCTTTTCTCGTCGGATGTTAGCCCTTTTGGTATTTCATTAGCAACAATAAAGTTTATATAGTCGGCATACCATGGTCCATCATTATTGCTCTTAATCCTTACCATCATAAGGTGTTCATCCGGAAAGTCATCAGCGATTTCCCTTTCATCAAGCACCTCCATGTCAGGGTTTTCAAGTCTAGATAAGTGGTCAGCAGCTAGATTCTCGGCACCCTTTTTATCCTTAATTTCAATATCGAATCCTTGGAGCAATAAAACCCACCTAATAAGCCTTGGCTTGGCATCCTGTTTATTGAACAAATACTTCAAAGCAGAATGGTCTGTGTAAACCACAGTTTTTGACAATATAAGATATGATCTAAATTTATCGAATGCAAAAACTACTGCTAAAAGTTCTTTTTCCGTGGTGGTGTAATGTTCTTGGGCATTATTCAATGTTTTGCTAGCATAATAAATTGGCTTAAATTTCTTATCTATCTTTTGGCCAAGTACAGCTCCAACAGCATAATCACTAGCATCACACATTAGTTCAAAAGGGAGACTCCAATCCGGCGAAATTATAATAGGTGCGGAAGTTAGTTTTTCTTTAAGTATATTAAATGCCTTTTTGCAATCTTCAGAAAAATCAAACTTCGCATCTTTTAGCAATAATTGGGTCATAGGCCTAGATATCATTGAAAAATCCTTTATGAACCTACGATAAAATCCAGCATGCCCTAAAAAACTTCTAACACCTTTTACATTAGTGGGGTAAGGTAGTTTGGCAATTACATCAATTTTAGCTTTGTCGACTTCTATACCTTTCCCAGAAATCTTATGTCCTAACACAATTCCTTCTCTAACCATAAAATGACATTTTTCCCAATTAAGAACAAGGTTAGTTTCTTCACACCTAGCAAGCATTTTATCAAGTTTAAAGAGACAATCACTAAATGGGTTACCGAACACCGAGAAGTCGTCCATGAAAACTTCCATAAAGTCTTCCACCATATCATGGAAAATAGCCGTCATACAACGTTGGAAAGTAGCAGGGGCATTGCATAGTCCGAATGGCATTCTCCTATAGGCGAAGGTTCCATAAGGGCAGGTGAAAGTCGTCTTCTCTTGATCCTCGGGGGCAATGGGTATTTGGAAGAAACCTGAAAAACCATCTAAAAAACAATAATAATCATGTCCTGACAGTCTTTCTAACATTTGATCAATAAATGGAAGAGGGAAGTGATCTTTTCGCGTAGCATCATTGAGTTCCCGGTAGTCAATGCAAACTCTCCATCCAGTAACAGTTCTTGAAGGGATTAGCTCATTGTCGTCATTGAGTACAACCGTCATTCCTCCTTTTTTTGGTACAACGTGAATAGGACTGACCCACGAGCTGTCGGAAATTGGGTAGATAAGTCCGGAGTCAAGTAATTTCACAATTTCATTCTTCACTACGTCTTGGACTTTTGGATTCAAACGCCTTTGTGGTTGGATGGTTGGTTTGAATTCATCTTCCATGAGGATTTTATGTGTACAGAATGACGGGCTAATTCCCTTAATATCAGACATACTCCACGCTAATGCTCCTCTTCGTTTATATAGTACCTGCAAAAGGGATTTTTTTTTCTTTTGGCGTTAAATCAGATGCAATAATAACGGGCGAATTAGTGTTCCCATTTAAATAGGCATATTCCAAAGTAGAAGGGAGATCCTTAAGCACAGGTTTAACATTATCAATTTCATTAGCACTAGCGGAATAAACTTGCTCTTTAATTATCTCGTTGCTATCATCAGATGAATGCGCCGCATCGAAATTTCCGATGCGCCGTATGGCATTACAAACAGCGGAATCATCAGCGAAATAATTTTCAATAGTATTTTCATCAACTTGATCTTCTATAGCAATTGTGTTTTCTAAATTTTTCAGCAGAAAAGAATCAAGCAAATTACTTTTTAACAATTTCTGAGTAAATTGATTAATCGTGTCATCAGAAACATCGATATTATAGCATTCATCGTCATCAGAATTATTTTTACTCATAGATTGTTCCATATTAAATTCAACCTCATCTTTTCCTATGGTAAGAGTTATCTTTTTATTAAAAACATCAATCATGGCCCTAGCAGTGGCTAAAAATGGTCGTCCTAATATTATAGGAGTTCTAGAATTTTCGGGCATATCGAGGATAACAAAGTCAATAGGTAATTCAAATTTATCAACTTTTATTAATATATTTTCAGCTATTCCTAACGGGTATTGTATGGACCTATCAGCTAGCTCTAAGCACATCCTAGTAGGTTTTGGCTCACCAAGGCCTAATTTTTCATACATAGAAGAGGGCATAAGACTTATACTAGCTCCTAGGTCGGCTAAAGCATTACTAATATGTAAATTTTTAATTTGACAAGGAATAGTGAAACTCCCTGGATCTTTTTCCTTAGATGGAAGTTTGTTGAGCAATGCTGCTGAGCTTCTTTCCCCCATTGTTACAGTGCAAGCCTCTTCAAGTTTGGACTTGTTTGTAAGTAAGCTCTTCAGATATTTAGCGTATTTTGGCATTTGCACTAGGGCTTCCATAAATGGTATGCTTAGCTGCAGCTGCTTGAGATTTTCCAAGAACTTCTTTTGATATGCATCTTCTTTCTCCTTCCTTACCCTATGTGGTAAAGGTAGTGTTGATCATTTAGGTTCAACAGAAGGTTCTTCTCTAATTACAGGTTCTGGATTAGTCTCTTTTGGTTGCTCTTGCTCAGGTGATAGATATTCAGGGGAAATCTTGTCTGTACTGTCATCCTCGGGCGTCTCTCCGATTTGAAAGGTTGACTTTCCGCCTCTAGTTGTAATCCCTTTCAAATCTTGCTTTACCAAAAGAATCTTGTTAAGCACCGTTGACAATTGGTGCACTTCAATTGCCAATCCATTAATCATGTTGTTTTGTTCCTTTAGTAACAGCTCATGACTGCCTTTGAATTCATTAATAAAGTTTCTTGCTTCATGATGTTCTTTTTCATTTGCTTGAGCGATTTGTAGTGCAAACTCTTCCATGGTAAGGTTTCTTAGGGGTCTTCCGAACCAGTTGGGGAAAATATCGAACATTGTTCCTGAAAATTAAAGACAGGTAGATTTCAAAGTAAAAATTTCCTAGTATAAGGGTCAGAGTATTTTCCGTTCGGAGATAAGAAAAATAAAAGTTGCTGATATCTGCAGATGATGCGCCGTATCCAAAAAGTTGGATACGCCGTATCTTATAATCGTTAAAATTTAATCAGACTTTTATTCAGAAAATAGATACGCCGCTTATAATTTAGAATGCGCCGTATCAGTATTAAGTTATCAAAAATCGATTATATTAATTAAAATTAAATGCGTCGTATTAACAAAAGTTAATGCGCTGTATTTTCGTTACGTTTCAAAATATAAGATTTTTGATTCAGAAAGATGCGCCGTATCGATAAAAATTGATGCGTCGTATCTGTTTAATAATTCGAAAACTGTTTTTAATTAAAATAATAGATACGCCGTATCTACAAAAGCAGATGCGTCGTATGGCGTTATCGCTTAGAAAAAAAAATTTCTTATTAAAAACAGATACGTCGTATCTTGGGGAAAGATGCGCCGTATTCGAATTAATTAAACGCGTTGTATTTTATAAAAATTAAACGCAATACGCCGTATCTATGAAAATAGATGCGCCGTATCATTTGAATAAGCTCAGTACAACGATAGCAGAATACAGAAAATACGAAAAATAAAAACAAACGAAAATAAACAAAAACAAAAACACACAAAAACAGAAATTATGCAAATAATACAAAGAATGCAATTAATCTAATATACAACAGAGTTAGCGGTTAGAATCTAAAAATTAAAAAGAAAAACCTAATTAAAAAACTAATCAAATTAACAGATAATAACAATTCACTCCCCGGCAACGGCGCCAAAAACTTGATGTGTCGCGTTAGTATTAGTGCTCTAATTTATACCCACGGTATGTCATTGTGGTTTTAGCAGTATTCAAGTTTTAAATTTATATTAAGCCGACTTATCAATAACACACACACTTTAACGAGCAGTGTACCCGGTCAGTATGAATATAATGGTAAGTAGAGTGTCGATCACTAAGAGTGGAACGTATTATCTAGTTATCCTAATCAGTATTTTAATATCTTAAGTTAGCTATACAACTTAATCTAACGCAAGGGGGTTCAGCCTGAGAGACTGGCACGGTTTGGTTGTGATTAAATTATAAACTAAACTAACAAGCACGAATCAGCGAGTAGCACACACGTACACAGATAAATACTTGAGACAATAAGAAGACCTGTCCTGATAGTTAAGTAGTTTGTCACTTGTTTTATTGCTAGTTTAATATGAAGTGTATAGTTCGATGCAACGCACCGAGATTAAGTCCTTTCTCGTTGGTTCTAATCTTATCGGCGAGTAAACCCTTAATGATTACTTATGACTATCCTATTTATCTTTCTTCCAACTTTTCTACAGACGATAGAATGCATAGGCGATCTAATAAACAGGCGAGGAAGGGGCATGGCGACCCAAGCAATGCTCAGCTAGACACAGAGGTTATCAATGCACTAATAAAAGTCACCAAAGACATCAACATATAAACTTTAATTAATGGGAAAGCAATTTTAAGGGGAGTTGAAGTGAATGATAACATAACACAAGCCCATCAATCCTGACCAATTAAAGTGTACTAATACAATAAAACAAAACTACTTAATGAATTAAATACATGCAGGACCTTCTTACAGCTCTTGTATCTTCGTTCAAGGTGTGTCTTGTGCTGCTACTTCGACTGAATTCGGCCTAGGGCTTCTGTCCTTCGTATATCGTACGTACCCAAAAGTCTCTGAAATTCGTCTGGCCTTGGGGTATTTATAGTTTCTGTCTGAGGGCTAGATGCGGCGCATAGGATAAATAGATGCGGCGCATTGACTTAACTTCGCGTGGGGTCCAAGATTAATATATTCAGGAATATTCGTACACCGCCAGAAGATGCGGCGTAACTCCATTCTTAGATGCGGCGCATGTCCTTTGCCGTCTTGGATAATATCTTGTGAAATCTTGATAGTGATGCGCCGTATATAATAAGTAGGATGCGGCGTATCTGGAGCAGAATGATCTTGATCTTGTACATTTCAGTAGACTCTTAACTTCTTGCTAGTTTTGCTCCATAATTAGTCCAAAATCGCCAAGTTTCACATAATACTTGTTTTTACCTGAGAATTACAAAAGTAAACATTAACGTATCGATTCTCACAGATAATATAATAAAACAAGTCAAATAAATAGGATAAATGATGGTAATAAAATGTACTTATTTGAGTTCATCAGCATCAAACAAGCAATTGCTAAACAAGCAAATAATTATCATGGCAAAACACATATGTATATCCTATCAACAAATGCAATCACAGTTACCAACAGGGAAATCATATGTATGCAAATAACTTAGAACAGATTGTCACATAGCATGGCATAAGTGAAAAGATACTTTTCGTCACTTTGCGTTTAAAAATGACGATGTATGCCAAGCTTGATTTGTTTCCTTTATATTACCAAATTCTTTTATTTCAATAGAAATCATATCAATGTTTAAAGGATACCGACTTACATTGCTCGACTCAAAAATTTAAGTTACTGTGTCAAAATAAAACTAAATATTTTGGACAGGTTGTACCTTTTGATTTGTTTTACCTATTTCAATTTAGATTCAGTCCATAATATTATTTTTAAATAAAAGTAGACTTAATTCCATTCAAAATGATAGGTGGCACGACTCCTACGGACTTACGGTTAATTAGTTATGATTTTTTGAAGTTTGACAAAAAATTGCATTCTGTATGGACGGATCTGACGGATCCTTTTTGAGGGATCCGCCCTTTGTAACATTTGGATCCGCCGAGACCTGTGACAGATTCTCCTAAACTCGTATTTTGACATAGCGAAAGTGTGCGGGACTTACTAGATTAGATAGTAAACTTACACTACACTTATTTAACATTATTTCTACCAATGTGACTTATCTAAACATTACGGAGGTGATTTTTCAACTAAATTAGTGGTTATCCCAAACACTCCTTTAAAAACCGTATTTTTCGTAAATTAGCTTTATGCACACAATTTGACACTCAATCCTTTTAAGAAATCCTTTCTTTTGATTTTCCAAAGATATCTTAAAGCTTGTATACAAAGTAACATTTAACAACAAAATTTCAAAGTATACTTAGCGAAACATTTTTCATATTATATTGCGCTTCAAAGGTAATTTGATACATGGATCGTACTCTATTTTAAAAACCATTTGTTTTGAAAATAAGAGCCACGAGGCTCTGATACCAATTGTGGAAACGTAGAGGGGGGGGGGTGAATACGTTTACCGTTTTAAAACTTAAAACTTGTTGTATCAAATTTCCAATTTGGCTTGTTCTAATATGAAAGATGTTTGTTGTAGTTTATGACTACCAAGTTGTCATACAAGTATTATCAAATAATCACAACACAAGCAATCATATAATGCAAACATAAATGTAAAGAGATAAGTAAAAGACAGCGCAAACCGAACACGATGATTTATAGTGGTTCGGTCACGGAGCTCCTCTCCGCCCTACTCCACTCCCCGAGTACCCAACTCGAGAGTTACTTCACTAGATCAACAAGCACCCTTTCTTAGGCGGAGAAAACCTTTACACGTTGCTTACTTCTTTTTTCGGTACTAAGCTAAACACCGGGTTCTTTACAAGGGCACAACCACTCCCGTTGGTTCTTTACAAGGGTACAACCACTCCCATCGTTGCTTATACAATTTCCGACACTAAGCTAGATGTCGAGTTCTTTACAAGGGTACAACCACTCCCACTATGTTTTATGGCCCAACATAGAAACCTTGTGTTTTATGGCACAAACACATAAACCACCTAATCTAGTATGAATAGATTACAATGATGATCCATGACATTAATGGGTCATTGATGAACTCAAATAAGTATATTTTATTATCATCATTTATCCTATTTATTTGACTTGTTTTATTATATTATCCATGAGAATCGATACATTAATGTTTACTTTAGTGATTCTCAGGTAAAAACAAGCATTATGTGAAACTTGGCGATTTTGGACTAATTATGGAGCAAAACAAGCAAGATGTCAAAAGCCTACTGAAATCCAGAAGATCAAGCTCGTTCTACTCCAGATACGCCGCAATATACTTCTAACATACGGCGTATCACTATCAAGATTTCACAAGTTACAATCCAAGTACATGCGCCGCATACAAAGATCAAGATACGCCGCATCTGAAGACGGTGTACGAATATTCCAGAATATATTAATCTTAGACCCCACGCAAAGTTAAGTCAATGCGCCGCATCTATTCACTCTATGCGCCGCATCGATCCCTCATGCAGAAACTATAAATACCCCAAGGCCAGACGAATTTCGAGAGCTTAGTCTTGGACAGACCAAAGACCATATAACCCTAAAGCCGAATTCAGACGACCAAGCAGCACAAGACACACCTCAAACAAAGATACAAGAGCTGTAAGAAGGTCCTGCATGTATTCAATTCATTAAGTAGTTTTGTTTTATTGTATTAGTACACTTTAATTCATCAGGATTGATGGGCTTGTGTCATGTGACTACGGAAAATCATGCACTCCCCTTAATATTGCTTTCCCATTAATTAAAGTTTATATGTTGATGTCTTTGGTGACTTTTATTAGTGCATTGATAACCTCTGTGTCTAGCTGAGTCTTGCTTGGGTCGCCATGCCCCTTCCTCGCCTATCTATTCTAGCGTATACGAGACGTGGGCATCACAAATGCCCAATACTCTAGAAAAGTAGGATAGACATAAGTAATCATTAAGGGTTTACTCGCCGATAAGATTAGAGCCAACGAGAAAGGTTTAATTATATACACTTCATATAAAACTAGCAATAAAACAAGTGACAAGCTACTTAATTATCAGGACAGGTCTTCTTATTGTCTCGAGTATCTATCTGTGTACGTGTGTGCTAATCGCTGATTCGTTCTCATTAGTTTAGTTTACTATTTAATCATAACCAAACCGTGCCAGTCTCTCAGGCTGAACCCCCTTGCGTTAGATTAGGTTGTATAGCTAACTTAGAATATTAAAATACTGATTAGAATAACTAGATAATACGTTCCACTCTTAGTGATCGACATTCTACTTACCATTATATTCATACTGACCGGGTACACTGCTCGTTAAATGTGTGTGTTATTGATAAGTCGGCTAAATATAAATTTAAAACTTGAGTAGGCATTAATACTGCTAAACCGCAACGACACGCACGCGCATCAAGTTTTTGGCGCCGCTGCCGGGGAGTGAATTGTTATTATCTGTTAATTTGATTAGTATTTTAATTAGGTTTTTCTTTTTAGTTTATTTTTAGATTCTAACCACTAACCCTGTTATATATTAGATAGATTGCATTCATTGTATAATTTGCATATTTTCTGTTTTTGTGTGTTTTTGTTTTCTGTAATTTTTGTTTCTTTTTGTTTGTTTTTATTTTTGTTTTTCTTTTTTTTTTTAATTTTTTTCTGCATTCTGCTATCGTTGTATTGTGCTGATACAAACGATACGACGCATCTGTTTTCACAGATACGGCGTATTGCGTTTAATTTTTATAAAATACAACGCGTATAATAAATTCGAGTACGACGCATCTTTCCCCAAGATACGGCGTATTCTGTTTTTATTAAGAAATTTTTCTAAACCCTAACGCCATACGACGCATCTGTTTTAACAGATACGGCGTATTTTCTATTTAAATTAAAAACAGTTTTCGAATTAATTAAACAGAAGCGACGCATCGATTTTTATCGATACGGCGCACCTACTAAATCAAAAATCTTGTATTTTGAAACGTAACGAAAATACGGCGCATTAGCTTTTGTTAATACGACGCATTTAATTTTAATAAATATAATCGATTTTTGATAATCTAAACTGGATACGGCGCATTCTGATGTGTCGTTGTATAGGTGATTATTCCTTATCAAGTTTTACATTTATATTTTGCCGACTTAACCTATAACAACACTAACGGGCAGTGTACCCGATCAATGTAGCCTAGTTGGTAAGTAGGGTGTCGATCACTAAGAGTGAGATTTCTAATATACTAATTCTAGAGGTATTCGACTCTCCTAAACTAACGTAAAGGGGGGTTCAGCCTGAGAGACTGGCACGGGTTTGGTTTTATTCTAACTAAACTAAGATAAACAAACAATATAAAATACCAAAGATATGAAGAGTGCGTTAACCAAGTTTCATATATGATTAAGTTTTAATAAGTTCTAAGACCTGCAGTGATTGGTGCTCAAGACTAGGCGCGGTCCATCCTACCTCTTGTACCTAGAGTCTAGATTCCATTGGAATCCGCATAAAGCTGCTTAATAATTGTGTTTATGTTTAAATAGCTTGTCACTTGTTTTATTGCTAGTTTTATATGAAGTGTATGTAATTAATCCTTTCTCGTTGGCTCTAATCTTATCGGCGAGAAATCCCTTAATGATTACTTATGTCTAAAAGTTATATTTAACTGATCAGGTTAGCTATAACCGTGGGAGCCACATTCTCTTCCGTAGTCAAATGCGCAGGCCACTAATAAACACAGAGGTTATCAATGCACTAATAAGTAGTAACCAAAGACATCAACATATAAACTTTAATTGATGGGAAAGCAATATTAAAGGGAGTTTAATCTTTCCGTTGTCAAATTACACAAGCCACCAATCCTGATGAATTAAAGCTTACTATTACAATAAAACAAACTACTAACATAAATAATTAAAACGAAGACTTAGCAACCAATCGAATTAGAAACACATCAAAATATCAAATAATCATAAACATGGCTAACACATAAGGGTGTTAGCCCATAATCTCTATAACAAAGTGCATAAACATAATCGTAATTAATAGAGTATTAAGCATAATGAATACGTTACAATGATTAGAGATACTCTTCAAGGATAATTAGGTCTTCTAGGGTGATCTTCTGCTGTTTGGAGGGGTTCTGATCGTCTGGGAATGACCCTAAAGGTTCCCAAAGATGCCCTAATTCGTTAATGAGTTCGGTATTTATAGATTCTGAAATCTGGGTCGATACGGCGCATCTAGAGAGTTAGATGTGCCGCATCTATAAGTAAACGTAGCCTCCAAGTCTGAAACTGACCAGATATGGCGCATCTATAAATCTGATATGGAGCATCTCCCAATACGGCGCATCTAAAGACCAGATGCGCCGCATCTCCATCAGATACAGGTAGATCTCCTTTTTCTCTTTTCGTGGCCGCTTGAATCAACTAAAACGGAGTCCGGATGAAGATTTTATGGTCAAAATACGAAAGCATCTTAAAGTGTCGACTTGTAATCCTGACTTCTTCATTAAGCTTCTAATCTTCACTTGATTTCTTGAATTCTTGGTAAGGATTGTATATGGCCGATACGGCGCATCGGATTGGTCCGATGCGGCGTATCAAGGTAACTTCGCGTGGGGCCCAAGATTATAATATTTGCGAATATTCTTCAATATCTTGGATATCTGGTGAAGTCTTGAGATTGATACGCCGCATATCAGGAGCTTCATGCGGCGCATCTGGAGTAAAACAAGTTGGTTCTTCTCGTTGACCAAGGTTTCATATGCGGCGCATGGGATAAATCCATGCGGCGCATTCTTCAAAGTCAGGCAATGGTCTTTAATCTCTTCAATTCAGTAGACTTTTCCAATCTTGATCATTTTGCTCCATTTTTAGTCCATAATTGCTAAGTTTCACCAAATGCTTGTTTATAACTGAGAATCACAAAAGTAAGCGATTAAGTATCGATTCCCATATAAAATAATACAAAACAAGCGAATAGCATAGGATAAATGATGCTAATAAAATATACTTATTTGATGTCATCAAATATCCCCCCACTTGAACTTTACTTGTCCCCAAGTAAACCTTAGAATTAAACTTATGAAAATGTATCCTAAAAGATGTTAGGATTTATTTTTATATTTAAGCATGTATTCGTTTTGTCATAATCACACAACCAAACACTTAACGAATTAGAAATAAAATAAAATATTTCGATCAAAGCAAATCTAATCGTTTAACTGTCCAGTCGTGACGAATATTCTATTATAAGCTTGGCTAGTATACACATCTCCCCCACTAAAGCCAAGGAATAACAAGTCTAAAGCGGTAAAAAGGGTTTTGAGGTTTAAGGGTTAATCATTCTCCTTAATCTCTATCGATCTCAAATTCCAGAAAAGGCGACAAAATCACAAATACATGATCGAATCCACGAACACGATACTTGCAATTGCTCAAATCCTTAACTCGAATAGGCTAAAGATAGGACTAAGTAATCTTCACCAATAATATTATATCAAAAAGGGCGACAAAATCATAAATACATAGCCGAATCCACGACTACGATACTTAAGATTGCTCAAATCCCTAATCTCAATAAATCAAAGGTTTTGATAAAGAACAATATAGGGTATGGATAATATTTGGGATATAAATTGGTGTAAAATGAAAAATAAACGAAACAAATAAATTAAAATCCTAAGTGTGGTTAATCACTATCCCAACCATCCCATGAATAAGACTCATATCATAGAATAACTCACGCTTTAACACTTGAAACACACGCTTTAGGTAGACACGAATTATACTCAACAAGATCTTAATCAAAGAATATCCTTAAGTTGGCGTTCCCATAACGTTCAACTCCCATTCAATCCATAGATATAATATACAAAAACTAGTGGTGATATCGACCACTTAATACAAAACTTTACATAAGTTGGTAAAAACAAACTTCCAACTTTTCCTTTTTCTTTTTCTTTTCTATTTTTTTTCGATTTTTTTTTTTTTTTTTTTTTTTTTTTTTTTTTTTGAACATAAACAAAGATGTGTAAAATTTCACCACATCACTATAATGATAATTCTGGATAATTTTTCCATACTTTTTATGACTTCAAAAATAACGGTAATAGTGAAAGTAGTAAATACACGAAAAATAAACTCAAAGATATACAATATTTACTTTCACTCCAATTGCATTGTGCAATTTCCCGACCTAACCAAAGATAATGAATTACGCACGCGAACACAGGTAATGTAAGGAAACAAACTTTGCCTAAAGCAATTAACCAACCACGGATTTTAATCTACAGGGTAGACTAAGGTGTAAGGGTGTAACGAAACATAATAACAAAGGTGTAAGAAACGAAAGGAATGGCTCTGAGTGTTTTTCTAGGGGTATCTTACTCTAAAAGTGAGAGTAACAAAAGGGTTTATACGGGGGTTAACTAACCAGTGTAGTTAGCTAATAACACATAACATATAAAGGCTATTTGGGTGTAATCCTAGAAATTTACCAATTTAGACAAGTCATTCCAATTATATAAAATAATACTTATTATGGTGGTCTCGAATAGTATACAAGCCAAGTTCTAGAGTTTACAAGTCACCGGCACACTCATAGATTTGTGAATTTTGAAAAGTCACAATTTTTGAAAATAATGTTATGTGTGCAGCTATGTAATTTAGACTTTAAACAAAAATATGCTAAAAAAAAATTAAATTTGATATATTAAGCGCATTTTAAGCATAATTTTGAAAAATAAGGACAAGTAAACGTTCTAATTCTCCATCCCCCCACTTAAGATAAACAACGCCCTCGTTGTTTAATTTGAAATTAAAAACAGGAAATAGAAAGAATTAGAATGGAAAACTCCCCTGAGGTTTGCTCGGTATGATCCTCCAATGTAAGAATGTGAGCTCATGTAATATGGGAGTTCGTCAATACCTTCAATTGTCCAGACCTGTAAAATATAGAGACCACAGAAAAATAGACTCGAGAACATCTCGTTAATCATTGGTTAGAAAAATAAAAATACTAAAAATTACAGGTCAGAGTGTCGATGCGCCGTATCCATGGAATATTGGATACGCCGCATCAACAACCTGTAGGAAATATTAAACTGCAAATCATCAGGTCAGTCGATACGCCGTATCTTATAGAAAAAGATACGCCGTATTGAGCCTGGAATAAATACGAATCAGAATAAAAGATGCGTCGCATCCTTAACCAGGGATGCGCCGCATTAAATAAACTGACAGAAAGTTTTAAAGTCAAAAATAAAAAATGCAGAAAATAAAATAAGATATGACCAGTGCAGGAGATGCGTCGCATCTTATGATGGAGATGCGCCGCATCTTCTGCAGGTCTGACAGACTCGACACAGAACAGAAAATTAAAAGATAAATCCGGGTTGTCTCCCGGTCAGCACTTGTCTTTATTCCAGAGTCTTCAAGTTAGACTCACGTTCAGCTCCTTAATACCGATCACATTTGAAAGGTTGACTTTCCGCCTCTAGTTGTAATCCCTTTCAAATCGTGTTTTACCAAAAGAACTTTGTTAAGCACCGTTGACAATTGGTGCACTCAATTGCCAATCCATTAATCATGTTGTTTTGTTCCTTTAGTAAGATATCCGTTCATTGACATATCTTCCATAGCAAAACCTGTTATCATAGGTAAAATCGTCAGTAGCATCTGTTCGCTAGAAGATTAATGAATTTAGAAACGAATATAAAGAATAAAAATGGCTGATATCTGCGGACGATGCGCCGTATCCAGAAAGTTGGATACGCCGTATCTTATTACGTTAAAATGTAATCAGACTTTTATTCAGAAAACAGATACACCGCTTATGAATTAGAATGCGCCGTATCAAGTTTAAATTATCAAAAATCGTAACGAATTCAAATTTTAATAAATATAATCGATTTTTGATTTAGTAGATGCGCCGTATCGATAAAGATCGATGCGTCGTATCCGTTTAATAATTCGAAAAACTGTTTTTAATTAAAATAATAAATACGCCGTATCTGTAAAAACAGATGCGCCGTATGGCGTTAACGTTTAGAAAAATTTCTCATTAAAAACAGAATACGCCGTATCTTGGGGAAAGATGCGTCGTACTCGAATTTATTAAACGCGTTGTATTTTATAAAAATTAAACGCAATACGCCGTATCTGTGAAAACAGATGCGCCGTATCATTTGTATAAGCACAATACAACGACAGCAGTCATGCAGAAAAAACAAATAAAAATAAACACAAGAAAGTAAAATAAATTAAAAAGAAAATAAAAGACAAGCATGGGTTGCCTCCCACGAAGCGCTTGTTTTTGTTCGAGTCACGAGCCTGACTCTACCCTTATTTACTATGTAATAGGGTATTGTTCCCCCCACTTGGAATCAAGTGCGGGTGATAATAGCAATAAACACAATAGGAGTGTAAATTTGCTAGTAAAGATGGAAGAAATAAATAAAAATCATACCTTGGCAATATATGTACATCTTTCCTATCCTTACCCGGTTTGGTTGATAAATTGGATGACTTAACCATTTCATCTGAAAGAGTAGTACGTTGAGGAAAAATGAGTCCCGTTTCTTCTTGGTTAGTCTCTTTGGTAGTAAGGCGTCCCTTGACTTCCGCAGAAGATGAGAAAGGGTCTTTGGCTAGTAAAAGTTCGAGTTCCTCTATATACTTCATAGGGTCTAAATCATCATCTTCATCAATCATAGCAATGTTTAAGAGCTCATCACCAAATTCTTCCTCGAGCTCCACCAAATACGGGTTGGTTACAGGTGCTTCATGTGCTTCAATAGGTAGTTTAATGAATTTAAACTCATCATTCTTTTGTTTTGCAACCTGTTTAGGAAAACTAGCAAGATTATTAGTAACGGGATTAATAATATTAAATAAATTTGTACCACTTTGTGTTGTAAGGGATTCCAATTCATCTTGTGAATCTCCATCTTCAACTAGTGGTCTTGCAATATCAGCTTTATCCCGAATAGCCGCCTCAAATAAGTCATCCCACATTTCTTCAAAATCCTTTGTGGGGTCATAATCTGGCTCACCCGCACCACACCTAAATACTTCCGTTTGTTGTGGTAATTGCGGTATGCCATCGTACGCAATAGCATCAAACTTTTCAATATCAGAATACTCATTATCTTCATCCGAGGGAATATTATCATGGTGTTTTTGATATGATGAGAATATATTTTCCATCTCGGGTGGAAAATTACAAGTAATAGCACTATACACCATTGTCCCACATTCATCTTCATTTTCATCATAAGCACTTTCGGATGAATAAGCTTCTTTGTAAACAATTGCCGGATTTTCATTTAAATCAAACACTTGTGACTCTTCTTCATCTTGGGCAACTTCCGGAGAAATAACATCATCAATAACTATTGCCGGAAACCTAATTGCACCAAAATCGTATGATTCTTCTTCATCATCATCATTTGATAAAGTCCAAGTGTGTCGAAATGGCAATTTGTTTCTTTCTTTCCCTGACTTTTCCTGCTTCAATAACAAGTATTCTTCCATCGTGAGTTCCTTATCCTCGATGACTTGTGCACCATATCTTGCTCTTTCCCAATCGTAGATCCCATTATTGCTCAAGGCTCTTTCCTATTCAAGTCTGATATATTCTTCCATAGTAATGTCTGGATTGTCCATCTTCATTATTACCTGAAAGATAAACAACCAAGAACAGCAGTAGACGAAACAAACAAAAATCAAGCGTAATTGGAAACAAAAACTTGATGTGTCGTTGATTCCACATGAGCTTGTGTTTTTTATTCTTTTATCCGTTGATTCCTAGCTTTCATCTTCTTTATTTTCTTCTTGTATGGCTTCTTTTTGTTTTCCACCTTCGGTCGTCCAGTGAAAGGAATGGGTATACATCCACTCTTTATTCGTCCAGGGAAAGGGCCGGGTGGGATATATGGTTCACTTACCTTAAAGCATTCAGGAAAAGGGACGGATGGTGGAATATTGCTAAAGTAAGTTCTCCCATTTTTTCCCACTAATATTGTACCACCGGTTTTGGCCTAGGAAAAGGGACAGGTTTATGTTGGTTAGCCCGAAACCTGTTTAGCCTTTCTGAGTCCGTGAGATCTGAATTCCTATTTTCTTCCTGAGAATCCACAAGAAGGTTATCTATTGTTTCCTTGTCATCATGCTTAACTCCGGAATTACTTGTCTCATCATGTTGTGGTTGTACATTATCACGTATAATAGCATCAATCTCATTACATCCTTCCACCATACTCTTTTCTTTTGTTGTGACACTAAGTATGCTTATAATATTACGGCAATGTTCTTCAATACGATGTATTGAATCCGTAGTATTTTTATTGTGCTCTTTAAGTGCTTCATGATAACTTGTGTCTACCAACTCTTTTCTTGATAGTTCACCATCTTTTATAAATTTAGTAACGGCTTCTTTGAAGTCATAGATCTCTTTTTGTGGTGGTGGAGTTGGTGGGTAAGGTGAGTGAGGTCCATTGCATCCCTTGTAGCGATTATCGATGGTATATATCCTTTCATACATCTTATTTATTTCCCTGCCAAGGTTATCTATTTGAACAGTAATTGTAGCTAAAATTTCAGAATCATCATTACCTGTATGTCTTTTGAATGCCCCATCATACCACCTTAAACAGTGGTCAGCTCTTTCATGTATAGCGGTTAAGGCATCTTTAGCATTCATTTTAGGTATAAAACTCTGAGAATCTAAAAGCATCCGAGTAGCCACATCCAAACCCATATAGAAGGCAATCACAACCTGCATGTCAGTTAAATAATGTTGAGGACATCTAAAAAGTAATTCTTTAAACCTGTCCCACGCCAAATAAAGCGTTTCTTCCGGTCTTTGCTTAAAGTTGTTGATTTCTTGAACCTTCTTTGCAGTCATTAATGGAGGACAATACTTGTTCAAAAATTTAGCCTTCAGATCGGCCCATGTAGTGATGCTTCTAGCAGGAATAGTTTTAATCCATCGATATGCTTGTCCAGTGAGTGAAATCGGGAATACTTGTAACATTATATGGTCTTTCCCTACATGAGGTGTATGAAACAAATCAACGATCTCGACCACTTTTTCAACATGCTCATTAGCATCCTCATTTTCTGCACCACTGAAAGCATTATCGCGTAGCTCCTTTAGAAAGTGCCCTTTTAATTCAAACCTGGTTTCTCTCCTGAATCTTGTGTACCACTTTTCTTCATCGTATTTTGCATATTGGAAATATTCTTCCATGGTCAGTTCATTAATGTTTTTCTCGATCACCATGATTTCCTGAAAAACAAAACAACCAAGAAGAACAACAGTAGACCAAACAAAAAATAAAAATAAAAACTAAACTAATAAAAATTAAATAAACACAAAAAATAAAAAACGAAAAAATATTTTTGGGGTCACAGAAGATCGATACGCCGTATCTAACAGACAATAGATACGCTGTATCGACACAAGCCAATGCGCGTATCCAACAGACAATGGATACGTCGCATTAGCTTCCTGCAACAAATTTTTTCAGAAAATTTTAAAGTTAAAAATCACACAAACTAAAAAAAAATTTGCCCACAAAGCGTCAATACGCCGTATTCACAGACAAGAATACGCCGTATTGAAACAGATAGATGCGCCGTATTCACAGACAAGAATACGCCGTATCTCCCTTCTGAGACAGACACACAGACAACAAACAAACGATAAAACAAATAAACCAAACACACAAAAATAAACTAAAAACAGAAAAATACCAATAAAACTAGCAAATAGATAAATTCACTCCCCGGCAACGGCGCCAAAAACTTGATGTGTCGTTGTATAGGTGATTATTCCTTATCAAGTTTTACATTTATATTTTGCCGACTTAACCTATAACAACACTAACGGGCAGTGTACCCGATCAATGTAGCCTAGTTGGTAAGTAGGGTGTCGATCACTAAGAGTGAGATTTCTAATATACTAATTCTAGAGGTATTCGACTCTCCTAAACTAACGTAAAGGGGGGTTCAGCCTGAGAGACTGGCACGGGTTTGGTTTTATTCTAACTAAACTAAGATAAACAAACAATAGAAAATACCAAAGATATGAAGAGTGTGTTAACCAAGTTTCATATATGATTAAGTTTTAATAAGTTCTAAGACCTGCAGTGATTGGTGCTCAAGACTAGGCGCGGTCCATCCTACCTCTTGTACCTAGAGTCTAGATTCCATTGGAATCCGCATAAAGCTGCTTAATAATTGTGTTTATGTTTAAATAGCTTGTCACTTGTTTTATTGCTAGTTTTATATGAAGTGTATGTAATTAATCCTTTCTCGTTGGCTCTAATCTTATCGGCGAGAAATCCCTTAATGATTACTTATGTCTAAAAGTTATATTTAACTGATCAGGTTAGCTATAACCGTGGGAGCCACATTCTCTTCCGTAGTCAAATGCGCAGGCCACTAATAAACACAGAGGTTATCAATGCACTAATAAGTAGTAACCAAAGACATCAACATATAAACTTTAATTGATGGGAAAGCAATATTAAAGGGAGTGCAATCTTTCCGTTGTCACATTACACAAGCCACCAATCCTGATGAATTAAAGCTTACTATTACAATAAAACAAACTACTAACATAAATAATTAAAACGAAGACTTAGCAACCAATCGAATTAGAAACACATCAAAATATCAAATAATCATAAACATGGCTAACACATAAGGGTGTTAGCCCATAATCTCTATAACAAAGTGCATAAACATAATCGTAATTAATAGAGTATTAAGCATAATGAATACGTTACAATGATTAGAGATACTCTTCAAGGATAATTAGGTCTTCTAGGGTGATCTTCTGCTGTTTGGAGGGGTTGTGATCGTCTGGGAATGACCCTAAAGGTTCCCAAAGATTCCCTAATTCGTTAATGAGTTCGGTATTTATAGATTCTGAAATCTGGGTCGATACGGCGCATCTATAGAGTTAGATGCGCCGCATCTATAAGTAAACGTAGCCTCCAAGTCTGAAACTGACCAGATATGGCGCATCTATAAATCTGATATGGAGCATCTCCCAATACGGCGCATCTAAAGACCAGATGCGCCGCATCTCCATCAGATACAGGTAGATCTCCTTTTTCTCTTTCCGTGGCCGCTTGAATCAACTAAAACGGAGTCCGGATGAAGATTTTATGGTCAAAATACGAAAGCATCTTAAAGTGTCGACTTGTAATCCTGACTTCTTCATTAAGCTTCTAATCTTTACTTGATTTCTTGAATTCTTGGTAAGGATTGTATATGGCCGATACGGCGCATCGGATTGGTCCGATGCGGCGTATCAAGGTAACTTCGCGTGGGGTCCAAGATTATAATATTCGCGAATATTCTTCAATATCTTGGAAATCTGGTGAAGTCTTGAGATTGATACGCCGCATATCAGGAGCTTCATGCGGCGCATCTGGAGTAAAACAAGTTGGTTCTTCTCGTTGACCAAGGTTTCATATGCGGCGCATCGGATAAATCCATGCGGCGCATTCTTCAAAGTCAGGCAATGGTCTTTAATCTCTTCAATTTAGTAGACTTTTCCAATCTTGATCATTTTGCTCCATTTTTAGTCTATAATTGCTAAGTTTCACCAAATGCTTGTTTATAACTGAGAATCACAAAAGTAAGCGATTAAGTATCGATTCCCATATAAAATAATACAAAACAAGCGAATAGCATAGGATAAATGATGCTAATAAAATATACTTATTTGATGTCATCAATACGGCGCATTCTAATTCATAAGGGCGTATCTTTTTTCTGAATAAAAGTCTGATTAAATTTTAACGTAATAAGATACGGAATATCCAACTTTCTGGAGACGGCGCATCGTCCGCAGATATCAGCCATTTTTATTCTTTATATTCGTTTCTAAATTCATTAATTTCTCTTCTAGCGAACAGATTCTACTGACGATTTTACCTATGATGACAGGTTTTACTATGGAAGAAAATGTTGCGGAGCTATACGGTAACATCTTTCGGATGAAAGAAGAAGGATGGCACGTAACAAGAACAAAATAAGGAGCTGAACGTGAGTCTAACTTGAAGACTCTGGAATAAAGACAAGTGCTGACCAGGAGACAACCCGAATTTTTACTTTTCTGTTCTGTGTCGAGTCTGTCAGACCTGCAGAAGATACGGCGCATCTCCATCATAAGATGCGACGCATCACCTGCACTGGTCATATCTTATTTCATTTTTTGCATTTTTATTTTTGACTTTAAAACTTTCTGTCAGTTTATTTAATGCGGCGCATCCCTGGTTAAGGATGCGACGCATCTTTTCTTCTGATTCGTATTTATTCCAGGCTCGATACGACGTATCTTCTTCCATAAGATACGGCGTATCGACTGACCTGATCATTTACAGATTTAATTTTTTAGGTTTTATTTTTACTAACTACTAATGTATTATGCAAGTTTGAACCTTCTTAACTCAGGTGTATTAAAGTCTTAATGGTATTATAGATTCCTGCAATTTTTGTGGATACATCATCTATGAAGCTTAAACGTTCTCATCCACAAGAAAGTTGATTTTTGCTCTTATACGAATAATGGAGGATCATACCGAGGAAATCTCAGGGGAGTTTTTCTGTTCTAATTCTTTTATTTTCTAGTTTTTAACCTTTGACACAAACAACGAGGACGTTGTTTAACTTAAGTGGGGGGATGGAGAATTAGAACACTTACTTGTCCTAAACTTTTTCAAAATATGCTTAAAATGCGCTTAATATATCAAAATTTAAATTTTTTAGCATGTTTTTGTTTAAAGTCTAAATTACATAACCGCACACATAACTCTATTCTTTTAAAATAAATATTAAAACTTTAGTGTGCTGGTGACTTGTAAACTTTAGAACTTGGCTTGTATACTATTCGAGACCACCATAATAAGTATTATCTATATAATTGGAATGACTTGTCTAAATTGGTAAATTTCTAGGATTACACCCAAATAGCCTTTATATGTTATGTGATATTAACTAACTACACTGGTTAGTTAACCCCCGTATAAACCCTTTGTTTACTCTCACTTTTAGAGTAAGATACCCCTAGAAAAACCCTCAGAGCCATTCCTTTCGTTTCTTACACCTTTGTTATAATGTTTCGATACACCCTTACACCTTAGCCTACCCTGTAGATTAAAATCCGTGGTTAATTGCTTTAGGCAAAGTGTGTTTCCTTACATTACCTGTGTTCGTGTGCGTAATTCATTATCTTTGGTTAAGTCGGGAAATTGCACAATGCAATTGGTATGAAAGTAAATATTGTATAACTTTTAGTTTATTTTTCGTGTGTTTGCTACTTTCGCTATTACAGTTATTTCTGAAAGTATGAAGAGTATGGAAAAATTATCCGGAAAAATAGTGATAGAAAAGTTGTGAAATTTTACACATATATGTTGATGTCTAAAATAAAAAAAAAAAAAAAAAAAAAAAAATGAAAAAATAGAAAAGAAAAAGAAAAAGAAAAAGTTGGAAGTTTGTTTTAACCAACTTATGTAAAGTTTTGTATTAAGTGGGAGATATCACCACTATTTGTTGTATATTATATTTATGGATTGAATGGAAGTTGGCCGTTATGGGAACGCCAACTAAGGTTATTCTTTGATTGAGATCTTGTTGAGTATAATTCGTGTCTACCTAAAGCGTGTGTTTCAAGTGTTAAAGCGTGAGTTATTCAATGATATGAGTCTTATTCATGGGATGGTTGGGAAAGTAATTTACCACACTTAAGATTTCAATTTATCTGTTTTGTTTATTTTTTATTTTACACCAATTTGTATCCAAAATATTATCCATACCCTATATCATTCTTCATCCAAACCTTTGATTTATTGAGATTAGGGATTTGAGCAATCTTAAGTATCTTAGTCGTGGATTCGGCTATGTATTTATGATTTTGTCGCCCTTTTTGATATAATATTATTGGTGAAGATTACTTGGTCCTATCTTTAGCCTATTCGAGTTAAGGATTTGAGCAATTGCAAGTATCGTGGTCGTGGATTCGATCATGTATTTGTAGTTTTGTCGCCTTTTCTGGAATATGAGATCGATAGAGATTAAGAAGGATGATCAACCCTTAACCAACAAACCCTTTTTACCACTTTAGACTTGTTTCTCCTTGGCTTTAGTGGGGGAGATGCGTATACTTGCCAAACCTATGATAGAATATTCGTCACAACTAAGCAACTAAACGATTTAGAATTGTTTTGCATTAAAAATTATTTTGGTTTCTACTTCGTTAAGTGTTTGGTTGTGCGATTATGACAAAACGAATACGTGCTTAAATATAAAAATAAATCCTAATATCTTTTAGGATACATTTTCATTTGATTAATTCTAAGGTTTACTTGGGGACAAGTAAAGTTCAAGTGGGGGGATATTTGATGAACTCAAATAAGTACATTTTATTATCATCATTTATCCTATTTATTTGACTTGTTTTATTATATTATCCATGAGAATCGATACATTAATGTTTACTTTAGTAATTCTCAGGTAAAAACAAGCATTATGTGAAACTTGACGATTTTGGACTAATTATGGAGCAAAACAAGCAAGATGTCAAAAGCCTACTGAAATCCAGAAGATCAAGCTCGTTCTACTCCAGATACGCCGCAATATACTTCTAACATACGGCGTATCACTATCAAGATTTCACAAGTTACAATCCAAGTACATGCGCCGCATACAAAGATCAAGATACGTCGCATCTGAAGACGGTGTACGAATATTCCAGAATATATTAATCTTGGACCCCACGCAAAGTTAAGTCAATGCGCCGCATCTATTCACTCGATGCGCCGCATCGATCCCTCATGCAGAAACTATAAATACCCCAAGGCCAGACGAATTTCGAGAGCTTAGTCTTGGACAGACCGAAGACCATATAACCCTAGAGCCGAATTCAGACGACCAAGCAGCACAAGACACACCTCAAACAAAGATACAAGAGCTGTAAGAAGGTCCTGCATGTATTCAATTCATTAAGTAGTTTTGTTTTATTGTATTAGTACACTTTAATTCATCAGGATTGATGGGCTTGTGTCATGTGACTACGGAAAATCATGCACTCCCCTTAATATTGTTTTCCCATTAATTAAAGTTTATATGTTGATGTCTTTGGTGACTTTTATTAGTGCATTGATAACCTCTATGTCTAGCTGAGTCTTGCTTGGGTCGCCATGCCCCTTCCTCGCCTATCTATTCTATCATATACGAGACGTGGGCATCACAAATGCCCAATACTCTAGAAAAGTAGGATAGACATAAGTAATCATTAAGGGTTTACTCGCCGATAAGATTAGAGCCAACGAGAAAGGTTTAATTATATACACTTCATATAAAACTAGCAATAAAACAAGTGACAAGCTACTTAATTATCAGGACAGGTCTTCTTATTGTCTCGAGTATCTATCTGTGTACGTGTGTGCTAATCGCTGATTCGTGCTCATTAGTTTAGTTTACTATTTAATCATAACCAAACCGTGCCAGTCTCTCAGGCTGAACCCCCTTGCGTTAGATTAGGTTGTATAGCTAACTTAGAATATTAAAATACTGATTAGAATAACTAGATAATACGTTCCACTCTTAGTGATCGACACTCTACTTACCATTATATTCATACTGACCGGGTACACTGCTCGTTAAGTGTGTGTGTTATTGATAAGTCGGCTAAATATAAATTTAAAACTTGAGTAGGCATTAATACTGCTAAACCGCAACGACACGCACGCCCATTAGTCATGGATATGAATGGCTAATCTAAATGAACTTCCATTGATCGGAAGCCTTCAATGTATGAAGATCACAAGCTCCATAAACTTGTTGTGATGGATCTTCATATATGCAAGTGAGATCTACATGAACTTCTCGAATGAGAAGTCTTCAATCATCGAAGATGTCAAGTACCCTTGAATCTTCATATGTTGGAATGCTATGGTGGATAATGACTTCAAGATCTTCTAACCTTCTTGGTAGATCAGGAAGTATGCTATGGATGATGTCTCATGATCTTGAGCTTACTTCACAGGATCATCAACAATGTATGCTGTGTTGTATCATACGAGGACTCGAGAAGTGTTGAATGTATGTTGAGATAAGATAAGATTACAAGTAACTTGTACATTTTACGTTATGTATCAAGTTACATGTTTGTTATCAATAAAAACAAACGAGATTGCTTGCACTAGCAATCTCCCCAACGAGACTGCTTGCACTAAGAAAGGCTATCTATGGTTTGAAACAAGCCCCAAGGGCGTGGTATGACGAATTATCATCTTTCTTGCTGAATAATCATTTCACCAAAGGAACAATTGACCCGACCTTGTTTACAAGAAAATTCAAAGATGATATTTTGATTGTTCAGATATCTGTGGACGACATAATCTTTGGGTCCACTAATCCGAAACATTCAAAACATTTTTCAAATCTCATGAAAAGAAAATTTAAAATGTCCATGATGGGGGAATTTAAATTCTTTCTGGGTTTACAAATTCATCAATCCCCACGTGGTATTTTTATAAATCAAGCTAAATATACAATTGAGATTTTGAAAAAACACGGAATGGAAAATTGCGACTCTGTTGGTACACCAATGGTCACTTCACCCAAAATAGGTGCAGACTTATATGGGAAACCCATAGATCCGAAGAAATATCGAAGCATGATTGGTTCTCTTATGTACTTAACTGCTAGTCGACCCGATATACATTTTGCTGTCTGATTATTAGCACGGTTTCAGGCAAGGCCTACCGAACTTCACCTCCAAGAGGTTAAAAGGGTCTTTCGGTACCTACGAAGAACCATTAACATGGGACTTTGGTATCCGAAGGATTCGGAGTTTACACTAATAGCCTTTTCAGATGCCGACCATGCTGGTTGTCAAGTCACTACAAAAAGTACATCAGGCGGAGTACAATTTCTGGGAGAAAAGCTAGTAGGCTGGTCTTCAAGGAAACAAGATTGTACGGCGTTATCAACCGCGAAAGCTGAGTATGTGTCTCTATCTGCGTGTTGTGCCCAAGTTCTATGGATGAGGACATAACTCACAGATTATGGCTACTCTTTCGACCGCATACCTATGTATTGTGATTCGAAAAGTGCCATAGCCATCTCGTGCAATCCAGTGCAACATTCCAAGACCAAGCATATTAGAGTCCGCTACCACTTCATAAAGGAACACGTCGAAGAGGGTACTGTTGAATTATTTTTTGTGAAGACTGAATACCAACTCGCCGATCTATTTACTAAAGCCCTTCCAAAAGAAAGGTTTGATAACTTAGTTCGTCGAATTGGAATGCGAAGCCTAACTCCCCAAGAGTTAGAAAGTCTTCTCGAAACTTCTTGAATTTTATCTCAAAAAGATTCGCATGTAAATATTTTTCAAAAAACAAAATACAAAATTTGAAAAACCAACAAAAACAAAATATAAAAATAGAAAATTTTTAAAAAGACAAAAACAATATAAAATACAAAAACCAAAAATATTCTTCTCACGACATGTCTCTCGTATAATCGATATTATGTACGTATCTAGAAATGTCATTCAACAATGATACGGACATGTACAGATGCTTGAGCAAGAGTTCATTTAAATTTTTTCCAAAACATGTCGTTCCTCAAACATTCTTCAAAAAATGGCTTCGGAACAACTTAGTTTTGGACCCGAGCTTCAAAGAAAGGAAAGTGCTTAAACAAATCTTTTTCGAGCACTTATCCTAAAAATCTCAATGGCTTTCGTATGAGTCAGTACGAAACCCGCACTCAAATGACAGCTTTCGTATATTTCAGTACGAAACCCATGCTTCGTATATTTCAGTATGAAACCCATGCTACAATGATGACTTCTGATTATTTCCGATCAGAACTCGTATTGTTAATGGCAAAACAATACAAACTTTGAGCACATGATCAAGATTTTTCAAAAAGATTTTTCAAAATCTTTCTCAAATTCTGTGCTCAAGAACACTTCCTCTATACCCTTAAATTGATTTTAAAATCAAAAGTTTTAAAATATGCTTTCTTTAAGGGGGGAGTATAAACACTTTGAAAATGTTCTAAATTCATACAAATCCGTCTATCACTCCAAAAAGCTCTCATTTTAATCAGTTGATATCAAAAATATCACTGCATGCTATTTTTGAGGGGGAGAAGACGTGATTAAAATGTGATCAAAAAGTTTAAAGATCGTGGATTGAATCTCAAAAGAGCTCTACAAAAAGACTCAGCATGAACCCTCGAATTGACGAAACTAAATGTCCGTTATCGAAAAGACTTGTCCGGGACGGGTAATAATTTCAAGCTGGTTATCCAGTGATGTAAGCGTGTCTCGCAAAGGTCATGTTCATTGAAAGTCGATCAATTCAAAATGTGCAAACTCTACCAAACATGTATAAATTTATATCAAAAATGCATGAGCACATGTGAAGGGAGAGTATTTCAGAAAATGCAAAACTCTCGAAGTGTTAACTAAAATGTGTTTATTCAAAAACACTTTGAGAGATTTTCAAAAAGGTTTTATGGCAAGTGATCAACAAATCTAGGATAATCATGGAGTAATAAGGTGATTATGGTTAGGTTATGTCATATGATCCGCCAGAGCCGGAGGGATCTACCCAAGGACAATTCCAATAGATTAGAATTAGAAGTCCTTAGGTAAGATTGAAAAAAGGAGTAAAATGAGAAAGGGAAAGAAGGGGTTGAAGAATGAAAAAGAAAAGTTTAATGAAAGGGTGAAAAGAAATAGCCCTCCATGAAAACTTAGGGCAGAAACCGGGTCAATACATCTGCTATCGGTATTCACCAAGGTAATACTGATATTGAAGACAAGACGTCATGGACCCAGTGACGCGCGGCACCACCCCTCCTAGCCACTCAGATATCTCTTAAAAGATATTTGTTTCATTTCTCACGGAGAACACTGCATAATCTATCGGCCTCTCATTCCGAGATGTGTTGATATTGAAAAGGTGGCACTCTGCTCCATGCCTCTGACTACTAAAACCAAAACGCACAATAGAGTCTAGAGCCATGAGATTCATCAAAATATCTCATTAGGAACACTTCCATAAGAATACCCTTGTGTTCACCAAAAAGAACACAAGGTGTACAAGAGTCTTAATGAGATCTTCGGATCTTGCCATTCATATCATGATGGTTACTTGCTTCAAACGGTCTACAGTCGTGGGGTGATCTCCAATGACTCACTGAATCGTGGGTGCACTTTGGTGTGTCCGTGTAAGCCCTCTCGGGGGTATCCGGTTCAGAACGGCCTGGGGAAGGATTAGAGAAAGTCTTCACACTATGCTGTTGACAATCTCAAAGTCCCAACCTGTAAGCGCTGGACGTATTATTGCTAACTGTTTTATGCAGGTACTGACGAAAGTCCATTAACCATCATCTGATACATCAAACATCTTCACCTCAGCATACTCATACTTATGAAGAACATCCCTCATCAAAGCTCAAGTATTAAAGTTCATGACAAGGAGATCAAGTTAAAGACCAAATAGTTAAAGACGAAGTCAAGATGTCAAGAACAAGTTCATATGTCAAATGATGAAAGATTATGGGGAGATTGTTAGCAAGGGGAGATTGTTACCATAAGTATACAGTCCAAAATGTATGAGGATGTTGAAGGACACGACGCTCATCACGCGAAGACTTTGATCAAGGCAAGAACGATTGAAAGACGATGACTTTGAAGATCACAGTGCATGAAGGAACGAGAAATGAAGACTATTCTACATCGACACTCCAAGATCAAGACATTGAAGACAAAAGGCCATTCACCAGAGCATCATTGAGATGACCATCCCTTAGGGGGAGATTGTTAGCATTTGATTTATTTAAAGTGATGGTCATTTTATCTTTTATGTATGTTTGGACGGAGTGTCGATCTAGAATAGTATATAGAAGGCTTGTGTTGGACTTTTTTTTAGCATTGTTCAAATATTATATTCAAGCCCAAGTCCAACACAAGCCCACCAAGCCCAAGGTTTCTCACCTAGGGCGTCCCATTTTGCACAATATAAGCACACTCTCACAACCTCATTTAGTGTGCCTCATTGTTATGTAAAGGTAAGAGTGTGTGTGTGTTCTCCTAAGGTAGTGTGTGCTTGTATTCTTCTCTCATGCTTAATACAACCATTCGACTTATTGTTTTATCATACGATCCACTTTACTCTTCATCTTAACATATATCATTTCTTTGAGTGTCACAAGGTTCGTATAGTTTATAGTTGTAGTTAAGGTTGGTTTGAATAAATTATTTTGAGAATAACAGATTATCTCAGATAACAAAGAACTACATATCTCTAATGCTGCTATAGGCACAGCAGATCAGGCAATCCAACAGAGTTCACCTTAAAGCTTTTTTCACCTACACCATAACCTCATGATTACATCCACGTTGAGATATCAATATAAGACATTCAACCAGCATCTACAACACCATATATGATCATCTCAAAGGGCAGTTTCATATAGGTTATAGCTCTAATTGCTCATCAAAAAGGGGCTCTGCCCATATTGGCTACATTTCCTGATTCAATGAAGTTGCAGCTGGAGTAGCAGCAGCCACCTCACTAGCCTAGCCAAAACCAAATTGAATAGGCATCACCAACTGAGGAACACACACCCTTAATGAGACTACCCATTACCTCCTATGATAGCATAATGTAAGGACCAAGTAGGTTCATCTTTCACTCCTCATTATTCCTTACAACTTATGCTATCCACCATGTTCATTCTACCCTATTCACATAGGAAACCTACTTTATGACCCAACTGCCACTCAGAATCCAAATATCTTTTCGTGATACTTACCATTTACCTAACAAAGGCGTAATAATAAGCACCACAAGTTGATAATGGAATGTAAGTAGAGAGGGTCAAGATACAAGGCCATCTGTATGTGAATGAACAATTTTTCCTCTGTTTCAGTGTGACCCAAAGGAAAAAGGATAAAAACTTAATTGCGGATTTACCATTCAACTCTGCTGTTAAAGCTCAAGTAGCCTTAAACTGATGATAACCAGTGTTTGGTATAACAGTGCATTGAAACTACTTTATGGCAATCTCAAACAAAAATCAAATGGAAAATCAATGTGCAGTACTGTTACATAAAAGATAAAATGACCATCACTTTAAATAAATCAAATGCTAACAATCTCCCTCTAAGGGATGGTCATTTCAATGATGCTCTGGTGAATGGCCTTTTGTCTTCAATTTCTTGATCTTTGAGTGTCAATGTAGAATAGTCTTCATTCCTCGTTCCTTCATGCAATGTGATCTTCAAAGTATCGTCTTTTGGGGTGTTCTTGCCTTGATCAAAATCTTCTCGAGATGATGTGTCGTGTCCTCCAACATACTCATACATCTTGGACTGTATACTTATGTTAACAATCTCCCCTTATGCTAACAATCTCCCCATAATCTTTCATCATTTGACATATGAACTTTTTCTTGACATCTTGATTAGTTTCTTGACTTCGTCTTTAACACTTGGTCTTTAACTTGATCTCCTTGTCTTGAACTTTTACATTTGAGCTTCGATGAGGGATGTTCTTCATAAGTATGAGTATGCTGAGGTGAAGATGTTTGATGTATATGTGATGATGGTTGATGGATGTTTATGGGTAGCTGCATAAAACTGTTAGTAATAATCATCCAACGCTTACAAGTTAGGACTCTGAGATTGTCAACAGCATAGTGTGAAGACTTTTTCTAAATCCTTACCCAGGCCGTTCTGAACCGGATACCCCCGAGAGGGCTTACACGAACACACCGAAGTGCACCCACAATTCAGTGAGTCGCTGGAGATCACCCCACGACTGTAGACCGTTTGAAGAACGTAACCATCATGACATAAATGGCAAGATCCTTGGATCTCATTAAGACTCATGTACACCTTGTGTCCTTTTTGGTGAACACAAGGGTATTCTTATGGAAGTGTTCCTAATGAGATATTTTGATGAATCTCATGGCTCTAGACTCTATTGTGCATTTTAGTTTTAGTAGACGGAGGCATGGAGCAAAGTGCCACCTTTTCAATATCAACACATCTCGGAATGAGAGGCTGATAGATTATGCAGTGTTCTCTATGAGAAATGAAACAAATATCTTTTGAGAGATATATGAGTGGCTAGGAGGGGTGGTGCAGCGCGTCACTGGGTCCATGACGTCTTGTTTTCAATATCAGTATCACTTTAGTGAATACCAATAGCAAATGTATTGACCCAGTTTCTGCACTAAGTTTTCATGGAGGGCTATTTCTTTTCACCCTTTCATTAAACTTTTCTTTTTAATTCTTCAACCCCTTCTTTCCCTTTCTCATTTACTCCTTTTTTCAATCATACCTAAAGACTTCTAATTCTATTCTATTGGAATTGTCCTTGGGTAGATCCCTCTGGCTCTGGCGGATCATTGGATATAACCTAACCATAATCACCTTATTACTCCATGATTATCCTAGATTCGTTGATCACATGTCATAAAACCTTTTTGTGAAAATCTCTCAAAGTGTTTATGAATAAACACATTTTAGTTAACACTTCGAGAGTTTTGCATTTTCTGAAATACTCCCCCTTCACATGTGCTCATGCATTTTTAATATAAAATTTGCACATGTTGGGTAGAGTTCGCACATTTGAAATGATCGATTTTCAATGAACATAACCTTCACGAGACACGCTTACATCACTAGTTGGACTAGCTTTAAATTATTACCCGTCCTGGTCATATTCAATGATCATCTCTCGAATTGGTACATTCTACTCAAACTAGTCCTTTGCGAGACACGTTTACATAACTGGAAAACCAGCTTGAAATTATTACCCGTCCCGGACAAGTCTTTTCGATTACGGACATTTAATTTTCGTCAATTCGATGGTTCATACTGAGTCTAGCTCTTATTGAGATTCAATCCACGATCTTTAAATGTTTTGATCACATTTTAATCACGTCCTCTCCCCCTCAAAAATAGCATGTAGTGATGTATTTGATATCAACTGATTAAAATGAGAGCTTTTTGGAGAGATAGACGGGTTTGCGTGAATTTGGAACATTGTCAAATTTTTATATTCCCCCTTAAATAAAGCATATTTTTAAACTTTTGAGTTTAAAATCAATTTAAGGGTGTAGAGGGAGTTATCTTGAGCACAGAATTTGAGAAAGATTTTGAAAAATCTTTTGGAAAAATCTTGATCATGTGCTCGAGGGTTGTTTTTGTTTTGCCATTAACAATACGAGTTCTGATCAGAAATAATCAGAAGTCATCATTGTAGCTCGGGTTTCGTACTGAAATATACGAAAGCAGTCATTTAAGTGCGGGTTTCGTACTGAAATATACGAAAGCCATTGAGATTTTTAGGATAAGTGCTCGAAAAAGTTTTGATTGAGCACTTTCCTTTCTTTGAAGCTCGGGTCCGAAACTGAGATGTTCCGAAGCCATTGAGAAGAATTTTGAGAAACGACATGTTTTGGAAAATTTTAAATGAACTCCCGCTCAGGCATCTATACATGTCCGTATCATTGTTGAATGACATTTCTAGATACGTACAGAATATTGATTATACGAGAGACATGTCGTGAGAAGAATATTTTTTGTTTTTATATTTATATTGATTTTGTATTTTTGAAAATTTTCTATTTTTGTATTTTGTTTTTGTTGGTTTTTCAAATTTTGTATTTTGTTTTTCAATAATATTTACATGCGAAGCTTTTTGAGATAAAATTCAAGAAGTTTCGAGAAGACTTTCTAACTCTTCGGGAGTTAGGCTTCGCATTCCAATTCGACGAACTAAGTTATCAAACCGCTCTTTTGGGAGGGCTTTAGTAAATAGATCGGCGATTTGGTATTCAGTCTTAACAAAAAATAATTCAACAGTACCCTTTTCGACATGTTCCTTTATGAAGTGGTAGCGGACTCTAATATGCTTGGTCTTGGAATGTTGAACTGGATTGCACGAGATGGCTATGGCACTTTTCGAGTCACAATACATAGGTATGCGGTCGAAAGAGTAGCCATAATTTGTGAGTTGTGTCCTCATCCATAGAACTTGGGCACAACACGTAGATAGAGACACATACTCGGCTTCTGCGGTTGATAACACCGTACAGTCTTGTTTCCTTGATGACCAGCCTACTAGCTTTTCTCTCAGAAATTGTGCTCCCCCTGATGTACTTTTTGCGGTGACTTGGCAACCAGCATGGTCGGCATCTGAAAAGGCTGTTAGTGTAAACTCCGAATCCTTCGGATACCAAAGTCCCTTGTTAATGGTTCTTCGTAGGTACCGAAAGATCCGTTTAACCTCTTGGAGGTGAAGTTCGGTAGGCCTTGCCTGAAACCGTGCTAATAAACAGACGGCAAAATGAATATCGGGTCGACTAGCAGTTAAGTACATGAGAGAACCGATCATGCTCCGATATTTCTTCGGATCGATGGGTTTCCCATATAATCTGCACCTAGTTTGGGTGAAGTGACCATTGGTGTACCAACTGAGTCACAATTTTCCATTCCACGTTTTTTCAAAATCTCAATTGTATATTTAGCTTGATTTATAAAAATAACACGTGGGGATTGATGAATTTGTAAACCAAGAAAGAATTTTAGTTTCCCCATCATGGACATTTCAAATTTTCTTTTCATGAGATTCGCAAAATGTTTTGAATGTTTCGGATTAGTAGACCCAAAGATTATATCGTCCACGTAAATCTGAACAATCAAAATTTCATCTTTGAATTTCTTTGTAAACAAGGTTGGGTCAATTGTTCCTTTGGTGAAATGATTATTCAGCAAGAAAGATGATAATTCATCATACCACGCCCTTGGGGCTTGTTTCAAACCATATATAGCTTTCTTCAGCTTGTAGACGTAGTCCGGATGATCTTTTATCAACAAATCCATCTGGCTGACTCACGTACACTTCTTCTTTCAGAGTTCCGTTCAAGAATGTTGTCTTGATGTCCATCTGATAGACTGTGATGTTCTTGTGAGCTACATATGCTAAGAAAATCCTGACTGCCTCAAGTTGTGCTACTGGCGCGAATGACTCTTCAAACTCTATACCCTCTTCTTGTCTGAATCCTTTGGCCACTAGACGAGCTTTGTTGTGAATGACAGTCATCTCTTCATCCTTTTTGTTCTTCCATAACCACTTAAGATCAATGACGAGTTTGTCGATTGGTCTCGGCACTAAATCCCAAGTGTCATGTAATTGATATTGGAGAAGTTCTTCCTGCATCGCTTCAATCCATGCATTTTCTGCCATCGCTTCCCGAATGTTCTTTGGATCTTTTAGACTGACTGAGCAGACATAGATGCATAAGTCACAATCGGTGGCGAGTTGTCTTCTCGTCTGTACTGGCCTTGAAGGTTCACCAATAACATGTTCTATTGGATGGTCTTTAGTCCACTGTAACGTTGAAGGGTACCTTGGATTTGACGAATGCGTATTGGTTGGTTCTTGTAACCTAGAAGAAGATTCAGCAGATTCCGTTGCAAATGGATTTTCAAATGGTTCTTCTTCTAACATAGCATCATTTTGTTGTTTTTCTTCTTGAATTGGTGTTGTTTGGGTTTGCTCATCAACTCTTGGTAGAACAATTTCAATTACTGGAGTGGGTGGAGTAGATGTTGATGACGTTGAGGGAGTTGGTGCGTCAGCTTCGATTGTTGTAGATGCATCTTGTGGCGGTGGTTGTTGTTGTTGAGTGGGTGCAGCGGAATGTTGTTGTGATGCATTTGTCGAAGCTCCACCATAGTACTCATCATACATAAACTCGAAGAAATTTTCCATTTCTTGATTTTTTGGTTTTTCGGTGTTGGTTGACTGAGCTCCTTGGGGTACGAGTCCTGAACTAATATGTCCAGAAGTCTGAACGTTTAGTGTGGGTCCTAATCCGATATGATTAGAAGCCATCGGGTTAAGCGCGGGTTCTAGAGCGAGTCTCTCAGAAGCCATCTGTGAAATCTCATTAAACTTCACATTCATCGTCTCCATTACTCTTTTAGTCCTTCTATTATACACCCTGAATGCCCTCGAGTTATCTGAGTAACCAATGAAGATTCCAATATCACCCTTAGCTTTCAGTTTTCCCAGATCTTCTTTATCGTTCGTAGGATAGCACAAAGCGTCAAATACATGAAGGTAAGAGATATCGGGTTTTCTGTTGTTCACTAATTCATATGGGGTTTTATTGAATCTTGGATGGATTAGGGATCGGTTTTGAGTAAAACAAGCAGTGGCAACAACATCAGCCCATAAGAATAACGGTGCACTGGAATAAATCAGCATTGTGCGAGCAGCTTCCACAAGCGTTCTATTTCTTCTTTCAACTACCCCATTCTGCTGTGGAGTTCTAACAGCTGATGTCTGGTGAGTAATTCCAGTCTCTTCAAAGTATGTTCTTAACTCCTGATTTGTGAATTCCGTGCCATTGTCAGTTCTTACAATCCTTACTGGAGCTTGAAGTAAGACTTGTATGCGCTTCAGAAAGGTGATGATGATGCATGGTGCTTCGTCTTTTGATCTCAAAAACCTTACCCATGTATATCTTGAATAATCATCGACAATCACAAGAATATACTTTTTCCCATTGATACTCTCAACTTTCATTGGGCCTTATAAGTCCATGTGCAACAAATGTAACTTATCGACCGAAATGGGTATGGTTTTAGGTTTGTATGTTGCCCGTTTGCTTTTGCCTTGCTCACAGGATGGACATAAGTGATCTTTGGTGTATTTGAATTTTGGGAGACCGGTGATGATGTCGTCTTTGGCTAGCTTTGTTAAGGTGTCGAAGTTGTGATGGGATAGTCGTCTGTGCCACAACCAAGATTTAGTTTCGTCAGCTCTTGTCATGAGACAAACTGGTGATGAAGACGCCATTTGGTTAATGTCGATAGCATAGAGATTGGTTCCACGATTTCCGGTTAAGAGATCATCTCCAATCAAATTCCTAACGAAGCAAGTATTTCTTCTAAATGCAACCTCTAAATCCGCATCGCAAAACTGCCCGACTGAAAACAGATTGTGTCCCAATCCTTCAACATAGTAAACTCGAGTGATTAAAAAATTTCCAAACTGAAGATCTCCATAACCCAGAATAGCTGCTACATGATCATTTCCAAACCGAACAGTTCCCATGAACTTCCATACAAAGTTGATCAGCAGCTTCAGATTCCCGGTCATGTGCTTGGAGCAACCCGAGTTGACGATCCAAAGACAAATTCAATGACCTGCGAAGAACAGATGGTTTTGTATATGGAAACCGTTTAACATTTGGTTCCAGGGGGTTAGAGGTAACAGATGAATCACACTTAGAGAAGGTTTCTATTTGATCTTTTGGAACAATTTCTAATGTGCCATTCTTAAGTGTAAACATTCTACCCGTTGGTTTCCATGCGCAAAACTTAAGATGGTCCTTAGGCAATATGCTACTAGTGGTAGTCCTAGCTAGTTTAATAAGTCTTTTAACATATCTGGACCTAGCACTAGTTCCTAAAGGCACATCTTTCTGTTTAGGCATCGCATTCACATTCACATCATTAGAAACAAAGTCATTACATGTACATTAAACAAGCAGAGTCATTACATGCACTAGAAACAGTGTTGTTAACATTACATCCAGATGACATATGTTTCTTATTCGAAAGCGATAAATTCCTAGGGTGTTCTTCTACTTCTTCCGTTTTATTCTTGCTTTCACTCTTAGAGACATGCGAGACTCTATTCTTTGTATTGCTCCTAGGCTTTGGTCTGCTGCTCCTAGAGGTACTTTCTACTCCTGTAGAAGGTAAGGCACACGCATTAGGATCTATCTTGTTGTCCTTTGAATTTGTTTTAGCAATCCTAGTCTCTTTTGGATTATCTTTCACACTTTTGTCTATCGCCCTATATGTTTGAGATGTAGAGGTAGACGCAGTAGTGGTACTAATCCTATAAAGTCCAGGTGCTATCACTTTTTGTGTAACACCCCAACCCGGCAAGGGTAGAAGTGTCACGAAAATGGTGACATATCAAAGGCAAGCATAACATACGACTTACATAATACAAATGGTTTACAATATTACAAAGGAAAATATACCAAATCTACGTAGTCATACAAAAAATGAATACTAAAACTAAGGTATCGTCTTCAAAAGCTAATCTCTCATCCCAAAGCAAAACCCAAGCTCCTGGCTTCCTACTAAAACCTGCTGCAGGAAAAGAAATGCGGCTGAGCTTAAAAAGCCCAGTGAACAGATATATAATAAACGGAAACCAAAATCAAATGGAAATGAACAGACATATCAAAATGAATGAGATATAGGAAAAAGGAAATAAAGAGTAAGGTTTAGGACAGTAATCCACCACGAGCCCAAACAAATCAAATCACATCATATCGTAACCATAATCTTCAAATCATATAGAGGGGAGGCCTCTCAGATAATCAGATAATATGAGGGGTGTCCTCATTCTTCAAATGGAGTAGCTAGCTCCCAAATTTTGTGAAAGACGTGGATTGCACCCATCATCAGTCACCAAATCAAATCATATCATATCATATCATATACAAAGCAAATCTAGGATGCATCCATTCGCCCCCCAAACAAATCATATTGGCCATAACAAATCATAAAGCGCGCATATCATATCATAATGGGGACGGTGTAACCAAATCACTAGGGCTACACACTAGTCATGCCATTGGTGCATCAATGACATGGCCATGTTACCTTCATGGCTAGGGAACATATTTTGGCTCGTGGTATCAAACTGGGGTCAAAGGTCAAAAGTTCATATCAAAGCAAAGGTTCATATGGTCATAATCATAGTCCAAATCTCAAGGATCATATCAAAGGTTCATATGTCAAAGTTCAAATGCCAAAGGTTCATATAAGAGGTTCGGAAATAAAAGGTTCATATCAAAGTGCAGGGAACATAGCAATGGTATAGGGAAACCCTAATACGAATCAAAATAGAGACCGAAGGCTCCTTATACAAGAGCAGAATATCTGTACCTTATACCAATGCCAAGCACACACCAAATGAATAAGATTGAATGAACTCAGTTTCTCTCCTTCTTCACACCTAGAGGGGTAGACAAGTGTTACAACACTTTCCATTTTAAGTAACTTTCCATTTTAAATATGTTTCCATATTTAGTAAGTTTCCACTTTTAGAAAGTTTCCTTACTTAGTAATATTTCCAAAATCCCATTTAGGTTAAGTTATAATCAAATTATCCAAAGTTACATATTAAGCCCCTTGGTTTTCAAATTTACACAATTTACCCTTAGTTTATTATGTTGTACGATTATAACCTCCAGAATACAAGATTTACAAAACAAGTCCCTCAAATTAATACTTTTACATATTTGGTTCCTTTATTTATAATCTTCATCTTTTACTTATTAATAATTACACATCAACCCCATTAATTACCAAAATGACTCAAAACACCTTAAATATGATTTATTACACGACTTACCCTCAAGTTTCATGATTTACCATTTATAACCCTTAGTTTTGGAAAATTAACAATTTACAACCTTTTACATGTCTAGACAGTCTTTTAGTATTGCCTGGACCCGTTTTAAATAATTTATAAACCATATCAAACCTTCGAAATAAAATCTATAAAAATTCACAGACGTTCCCCAGGGTCTTGAGTGTTTTAGATAATTTTTCCAGATTTTATTAAGTTGTCTAGGTACCACTTAAAAATCCATTTCTTCAACATGTTCCAGAAACGCATCTGATGAAACACTCGACAAGTTTACCCTTTGTTACCCCTCCAGAAAAATTCACAAAATTCTACAAAAATTCCAGTTACTAAGAGACATATTGAAAATGACTTAGTTCAAAGGAAACCTTCTAATTCGACACGGTTTGGAAATTAAAATTCAAAAACCCGGACTGATTTTTCAGACTCACAAATCCGATCAGACACATGATTTCCTAAAAATCAAAAGGTAGCCTTCTAGGCCTCTAAAAATTACAAACTAAATTTTCCTAGGTAGCTATTTCAATGAACTTAGTTTTAGGCTTTTAAAACACTCAAAAACTCGATTCCATCATAAAGTTACAGCCGTTTAAAGTCGACCAAAAATCCCACTCAGAATCAGTTATCACAGCAACTTATCCATTTTAGGGTTTTTACCATCCAAATCATTAGTTTTTCACTCCAAACGATTTTGGTTGAGTCCATAACATATTTAGGTCATTCTATAACATATTTAACATAATCACAACGAATATTTCAACACCAAAACTCAGCCGATTCATACATATCAATTTTTAGGGTTTTGTTAATTTGTGATTTCATGTGATTTCATGTGTGATTAATTTGACTAGAAATCAAAAGAAAACAAGAAACATTGATCGAATAAATTAGGGGATACAATACCCTCGTAGACCACGAAGAACACGAACACGACGAGGATCAAAACACCACACGAAACACTCCTATCTCCTCCTTCTTCTTGGCGTCGAACAGCAGCCACCAAAACAGAAAATAGGGTTCTTTTGATTAGTTTATGCTTCACAAAATTCGAATGGACCCTTGTTGATGTTAGAGGCTTACCTTATGATGATAAAACACGAGTTAGAACAAGATTTGAAGCCTTCTTTGGGTGGTTTTTGGGGCGTGGTAGCAGCAAGAACAAGACAGCCGAAGGTTTGTAGCTTAGGTTTTTTTTTTTTCTTTGCTTTGTTTTCAATGGATCGGTATTTGGAGGATAAGAAGAACCGACATTTAGTTTAGGGTAAATTAGGAAGGAGTAAATCACATTATGATCTTTCCATATATTTAGCAATCATGAATTTGGACTTGTTTTTGGTTAAGGGGGGGAGCGGCACCTTAGTCTTTTCTTTTTCTTTTTCTTTTTTTTTGTTCCAACTTGCATAATGTAAAGTTTTATTTGTTTATAAACTTAGGTTAAGAGTCACTTAAATAATATTCGTAAGTTCTCAAATTTTTAAATTCGAGGGCATTTTTGTCCTTTCAGATTATATTAATTTTCGGGTTTTACAACTCTTCCCCTCTTAAAAAGAAATTTTCGTCCTCGAAAATTGAAGTGCGAAATCGAAATGAAGGTGCGAAATCGAAAACAATAACAAAATGAATACGTACCAAATCAAAAAGAGAAACGCGGATAATCGGATCGTATTGACTCTTCGGTTTCCCAAGTAGCCTCCCGCTCTGGGTGGTTCTTCCAAAGAATCCTTACGAACGGAAGTGAAAAATCCCAACGATCGGAAATGAAACGAAACAGAAGACACAACGGACAGCGAACGGAAATGTAAAAGACTTGTTTCTCATGACTCTTCGTTGTCGATCTAAGATAGCTTCGGGTTCTCAGAGAGACATACTATACTGAATTTCAGACTGCAAAGATCATATCCAACATGACAATGATTATCGCGTTCTCTCGGAAGAGGTACAAAGAATACATAGGATTTTGACGGATATGCCGTCCATAGAATTTGATTAAGCAAATCACATGAGATCGTACAGAACATAGATTGTTGGTGACATCAAATGGCATAAAACTTCACAGCAGATCTAAGATTTTTGTCAGAAGTATATGGATCAACAATTGTGTGTCCAGAATCGAACGTATCAGATCATATGACGGCGAACAGATTAAGCGTATAGGTGGAATGAACCTAAATCTTACAAATGCAAAAATTCTCACATCTCTAATCAAAATTCTAAGGTTTCTAAAGTACTCCTCGAAATATCCTATGAACACAATGAAGGTACGTCATATGACGTAAGTATTATCACGTTCGCGAACCGTCATAATACCAGCATCATATGAGTATACCATCATGATGGTCATACTTTATCTCAAGTCGCGAACAGAACTACTTATCTTAACCACATATCAGTCTTTCTACCTCCTAAGGTTGGTCCAAAACAAACATTACTACGGATTCTAAATCGGAGGAATTTTGAACGTACAAATAGCGTAACGGAATGTGTACATCTCAAAATGAAACTCGTCGTCGAAACGTTAGGTCTTCCACAATTCATCATTTTTCTCATAACGAAACCATCATCCAAACAAATGCATAACGAACACAGAACGGAATTTCTAATAGGGTAAGGCTCATTCAAAAGATCCTATCGAAAGGTAATGGAAACTTAAGTGGTCTAAGAGGAAATGAATTACGTCTTCAATATCTTCATCCTTTACAAAAATCAAATCTTCCAAATCCAAACGTTTACTACAAAATTTCATCCATTCAATTTCATGACCTCGAATCTTTTCAAATTCCAAGTAGTCGCTCTCTTGTCTAATTATACGATCTTAGGGTGAAAAGGAAATCATAAACTTGAGTCTGGTTCCTCAAGTCTTCGACACTTCTTCTGGACACTTCGGTGTGGTAGCGTGAATCTCTGACGTGATCACCTTGCATTCCTCCATTTGCGAGTCTGCTTCAGCTCTCAATTCATCTTAGTACAACTAAAATGACTAGAGAAATAAGGTTGCGTGGCTCCTACAGGTCTCCTAGCATGATTCAAAATTCACCAACTCAAACTGCTGTGGACTTCCTGGTTTATGTGCTGAAAGCTCATCTTCTACGGTCTGGTCGTCTTGATGCCCAACTGAAATCTCCACGTGCTGCTTGAGGTATAATCGAGTCTCATCTCAGTCTGTCTTCTCCTCACATGCTTCTCTCTTGGTAACACCTGTCACGAACCTCTTCTGCACATCTTCTACAAGGTTTCTAACTCTGACAATGGTCTTCAGTCTTGGTCCTTTTCGTGGAAGCTCTTTAGTCGTCGGATACCTGGTGGTGTTGTCTGCTACAATCTCTGATCGTCAAGTAAATCTATTCTTCTAGAACAAAGGGTCGGTTCACTTCATACGAAAAATGGTCAGCGTGTTCCTCGTTCGTCTCTGAGCACAAACATACTATCATACTATGACAATTGTCCGAATACTTGCAAAAACATGAATCTTCTAGCCAATACAATTGACATCATTCAAAACTCATAGTGGTCACACGGGTACTAAAGCAACTTCAGGAAACCTTCTTAGGGAAAAACTTCATATCACAAATCTTTCTCTTCACAAATCAAATTGTAATGCTTCGCGGAACCTAATCTCAACTAATCAACTTCCTTCTCAGATGTTCTTGTGGTTGCTTCTTCCGTCTTTCAAACTCAGAAGAGGTCGTCTGCTACGGAGTTTCAAAAATAGCACAAATCGAATATTGATACGCGGAAATGGAATGGAATAACGATTACGGTTAAATTCACGATGGTCGGTGCGCCGCCGCACACTTCTCTCTTTCTTCTTCATAAACAAACAGGAGCATTCAAAGAGATTACTGAAGTGAACAAACTCATATTCCATCAGTTCCTACAATCTCTTAACTTCTTCAGTATCATGGTCTCGCCAATTCAGATCGGTTCAATGCAAACTTTACTTCCCAAACGGATTTCAAAAGGTTCATTAGAAACACCAGAAATTCGTACAACAAACTTTCAAGTGCCGGAGTTTTCCAATAGTGGATACTAACAGGCGTTAGGAGAAAATTGGAAATCAAAGAGATCGGAGTATGTGCTTCATACAACAATAATCTTAACAGATTCAAATGATTGAGAATATCATATCAAAATATGGTGAAGCAGATTCTTAAAGATCGCATTTCAAATATTGTAGTCTACGGTAGCTTCACGAAAGCCACCCATCCAAAATCAAAAGACCTCAAAGTCCAAGGTAAACGGATTCTTAGAACGAATGTGGTTGTCAAATCATACGAATAGTTCACATATCAAATTTAGTACATGGTTCATCAAAGTGTAGGATAGAAGAGTGAACAGTTCAAGGGATCGGAATTTTGTTTAGCTTATAGCATAGGAATGGTAGGGCGTGCATCGATAGTAATACGAACATCGTTTAACTGTCAGAGGCGAGATGTATGGAATATCAGTTATTAGCATCAACATGCTCAGATAACAATTCCGTACAAGACAAGTATCAACATCAAATCCTTCCAAAGGGAACATACAAAGTTCATTCTTCAAATGACGGAAGATAAGACTTCCTCGTCTTCAGGGACAAACGTTCTTATAAGGCATGACTAAAGGCAGAGGCAAGATTCAGAGTGATGCGGAAGCAAATACTACTCACATGGATGTCCTAGACTACCCATTCCTCACCGGTTATGACTTATGTTCCTATGGGAAAATACTCAAACAACTTCGCAAAGGTTATCCTACGAGCGCCTACAGTGGAAACTTAGGGGTCCTAACTTACACAGGCCAAGGGTAGATGTACTACAAGTCGTAAACCTGGCTCTGATACCATAATTGTAACACCCCAACCCGGCAAGGGTAGAAGTGTCACGAAAATGGTGACATATCAAAGGCAAGCATAACATACGACTTACATAATACAAATGGTTTACAATATTACAAAGGAAAATATACCAAATCTACGTAGTCATACAAAAAATGAATACTAAAACTAAGGTATCGTCTTCAAAAGCTAATCTCTCATCCCAAAGCAAAACCCAAGCTCCTGGCTTCCTACTAAAACCTGCCGCAGGAAAAGAAATGCGGCTGAGCTTAAAAAGCCCAGTGAACAGATATATAATAAACGAAAACCAAAATCAAATGGAAATGAACAGACATATCAAAATGAATGAGATATAGGAAAAAGGAAATAAAGAGTAAGGTTTAGGACAGTAATCCACCACGAGCCCAAACAAATCAAATCACATCATATCGTAACCATAATCTTCAAATCATATAGAGGGGAGGCCTCTCAGATAATCAGATAATATGAGGGGTGTCCTCATTCTTCAAATGGAGTAGCTAGCTCCCAAATTTTGTGAAAGACGTGGATTGCACCCATCATCAGTCACCAAATCAAATCATATCATATCATATCATATACAAAGCAAATCTAGGATGCATCCATTCGCCCCCCAAACAAATCATATTGGCCATAACAAATCATAAAGCGCGCATATCATATCATAATGGGGACGGTGTAACCAATTCACTAGGGCTACACACTAGTCATGCCATTGGTGCATCAATGACATGGCCATGTTACCTTCATGGCTAGGGAACATATTTTGGCTCGTAGTATCAAACTGGGGTCAAAGGTCAAAGGTTCATATCAAAGCAAAGGTTCATATGGTCATAATCATAGTCCAAATCTCAAGGATCATATCAAAGGTTCATATGTCAAAGTTCAAATGCCAAAGGTTCATATAAGAGGTTCGGAAATCAAAGGTTCATATCAAAGTGTAGGGAACATAGCAATGGTATAGGGAAACCCTAATACGAATCAAAATAGAGACCGAAGGCTCCTTATACAAGAGCAGAATATCTGTACCTTATACCAATGCCAAGCATACACCAAATGAATAAGATTGAATGAACTCAGTTTCTCTCCTTCTTCACACCTAGAGGGGTAGACAAGTGTTAGAACACTTTCCATTTTAAGTAACTTTCCATTTTAAATAGGTTTCCATATTTAGTAAGTTTCCACTTTTAGAAAGTTTCCTTACTTAGTAATATTTCCAAAATTCCATTTAGGTTAAGTTATAATCAAATTATCCAAAGTTACATATTAAGCCCCTTGGTTTTCAAATTTACACAATTTACCCTTAGTTTATTAGGTTGTACGATTATAACCTCCAGAATACAAGATTTACAAAACAAGTCCCTCAAATTAATACTTTTACATATTTGGTTCCTTTATTTATAATCTTCATCTTTTACTTATTAATAATTACACATCAACCCCATTAATTACCAAAATGACTCAAAACACCTTAAATATGATTTATTACACGACTTACCCTCAAGTTTCATGATTTACCATTTATAACCCTTAGTTTTGGAAAATTAACAATTTACAACCTTTTACATGTCTAGACAGTCTTTTAGTATTGCCTGGACCCGTTTTAAATAATTTATAAACCATATCAAACCTTCGAAATAAAATCTATAAAAATTCACAGACGTTCCCCAGGGTCTTGAGTGTTTTAGATAATTTTTCCAGATTTTATTAAGTTGTCTAGGTACCACTTAAAAATCCATTTCTTCAACATGTTCCAGAAACGCATCTGATGAAACACTCGACAAGTTTACCCTTTGTTACCCCTCCAGAAAAATTCACAAAATTCTACAAAAATTCCAGTTACTAAGAGACATATTGAAAATGACTTAGTTCAAAGGACACCTTCTAATTCGACACGGTTTGGAAATTAAAATTCAAAAACCCGGACTGATTTTTCAGACTCACAAATCCGATCAGACACATGATATCCTAAAAATCAAAAGGTAGCCTTCTAGGCCTCTAAAAATTACAAACTAAATTTTCCTAGGTAGCTATTTCAATGAACTTAGTTTTAGGCTTTTAAAAAACTCAAAAACTCGATTCCATCATAAAGTTACAGCCGTTTAAAGTTGACCAAAAATCCCACTCAGAATCAGTTATCACAGCAACTTATCCATTTTAGGGTTTTTACCATCCAAATCATTAGTTTTTCACTCCAAACGATTTTGGTTGAGTCCATAACATATTTAGGTCATTCTATAACATATTTAACATAATCACAACGAATATTTCAACACCAAAACTCAGCCGATTCATACATATCAATTTTTAGGGTTTTGTTAATTTGTGATTTCATGTGATTTCATGTGTGATTAATTTGACTAGAAATCAAAAGAAAACAAGAAACATTGATCGAATAAATTAGGGGATACAATACCCTCGTAGACCACGAAGAACACGAACACGACGAGGATCAAAACACCACACGAAACACTCCTATCTCCTCCTTCTTCTTGGCGTCGAACAGCAGCCACCAAAACAGAAAATAGGGTTCTTTTGATTAGTTTATGCTTCACAAAATTCGAATGGACCCTTGTTGATGTTAGAGGCTTACCTTATGATGATAAAACACGAGTTAGAACAAGATTTGAAGCCTTCTTTGGGTGGTTTTTGGGGCGTGGTAGCAGCAAGAACAAGACAGCCGAAGGTTTGTAGCTTAGGGTTTTTTTTTTTTTTTCTTTGTTTTGTTTTCAATGGATCGGTATTTGGAGGATAAGAAGAACCGACATTTAGTTTAGGGTAAATTAGGAAGGAGTAAATCACATTATGATCTTTCCATATATTTAGCAATCATGAATTTGGACTTGTTTTTGGTTAAGGGGGGGAGCGGCACCTTAGTCTTTTCTTTTTCTTTTTTTTTTTTTTTTTTTTTTTGTTCCAACTTGCATAATGTAAAGTTTTATTTGTTTATAAACTTAGGTTAAGAGTCACTTAAATAATATTCGTAAGTTCTCAAATTTTTAAATTCAAGGGCATTTTTGTCCTTTCAGATTATATTAATTTTCGGGTTTTACATTTTGTGTTTCGACAACTGCTTTCTCTTTTCCTTTTTCACTTACTTTAGGCAAGGGTGTTGGAGTGACTGTTTTTGTCAAATCAATTGTCACATCAACTTTTGGAACACTTTGAGAAATTGACATTGATGGTTTGCAAACTTAGTTTCCTCACCCCCCTTTTTGACTTTCAAGCTGAGACTTCAAAAGATCAATTTGTTCTTGCATGTTTTTGTAAGAACGCTCATACGACAATTTGTCATACTTGCATTCTTCCTTTTTCTGATCAAGTTGTTTAAAATATGTGACATTTTATTTTTCTATCTTAGCAAGCGCATTCTCATATTTTAAAACAATTTGAGAAGTGTCAGCTCTTAGTGTTTCATCGTCTTCCACAGAATATGTTTGGTAAATTATAGACATAATATCAGTCGAGAGAGCTACTTCGAAGAGAATGTCATTGTGTCTTTCCAAAACTTTTATGTGTTCAATGTTTTCATTAGCTTCCTTCACCAGGGATTTGTGGTCCTTGACAAAGTCGGTTGTTTCATTCAGAAAAGTTCTTTCAACATTCAGAACTACCGCATAAATTGCAGATAGTGGAGGAATTATGTCTTTTTCAAACATCTTTTTCTGTTCTGTATGAAAACTTGAAAACCAATCATTGTAGTTACTGTTTGTTTTGGATGCCACAGTCATTTGAAGCGTTTCAACTCTCCTTTTAAGATCATCCAAATATTGTCTAGCTTCACTTGTGTTACAAGTGTTCTTAGAGAATACTTGTTCGATTTTAGAAAGATGTTTCGAAACAACTTTTCTTTTTGCGACAGCCACTGGTTTTTTGAAAAACAATGGTGACTCTTTTTGAACCTCAAGAACACCAAAAATTTTGTTAAGCTCATGATAATTAATTGGTCTGATATATGGGTTCTTCTGGCTCATTTTAACACGACTCTCTTTGGCGAGCTCAATCATTTCATAAGAATCCCGAACTTTGGGACGATCATGTTTATTATTAAGCACAGTACCATTATATAACACATTCTGTTCTTGCTGAGCTTTCTTGAGATAATAAGGGTTTTCACAACCGATAGCCATTTTCTTCATTGTATGTAAAATCGGGTTTGGATCGTTAATTAGCAAATTAATTGTTTGTGTAGAATGACCCGTTTTTACAAGCAAATCCTCCAACTTTTTAATGGTTTCCTGATTGTCAAGAATTTCATCAAGAAGTTCATTTTCACGTTTTGAAAACCTTGCATGCAACTCTTTCTTTTCTTTTTCAAGATCAGAGCAAGTTGCTTTTTGTTTAGAAAGTTATGTTCAACTTAACATCGAGAGTTTCATATTTGATTTGCAAATGTTTCTCCCTTAACATAGAATCTCTATAACCAGTTTCAAGTTCTGACTGTCGTTTGTTATTAAATTCAAAAGCTTGCTCATTCACCTTATATCTCTCAAGCTCAGCGGTCAATTTCTCATTCGCGGCCTTAACATCGCGATTGTTCTTTTTGACCTTTTCAATTTCAATACTACAGTTATTCAATAATGATTCAAATAAAGCACGTGTTTCCTCATCCTTTTCAGTATGCTGTGACTCGAAGCCTCCATTAGGATCCATATCTGGAGTATCCAAATTAGTATTACTACAACTTGGGGAGTCCATATATGTATCATAAGTGAGATTAGGAGTCGCAGGATGCTGTTCATTTTGAGGTGACATATCAAACATTTCACTATTGTGACATGTAGCATATGGTTGTACCTCAGATATTCCATTGATATCATAAGCAGGAGGTGCATCAGAATCCGTGTCATACTTGGCCTCCTGAAGATTTGCCATGAAAATGCAGTTGGCATCAATATCTTCAAGGTCTTCCATATCATCCATCAAAGCCATGAAGTCATGCTCCTCAGCATTCAACTGAAACCCTGCCTTTTCCTTCTGAGCTAAGAGCACTGCTTTCTGAAGATACTCTAGATCTTTCTTCTTTGGCTTCGTGGGACAGTTCCTTGCCATGTGACCAGTTCCTTGACAGTTGAAGCACTTTAACCCATTGCCTTGATTCATATTCCCAACATTTCCAGCAACTGGTGCAACATTCCCAAACTGATTACCAACATTCAGACCCCTTTGATTTCCAACAGCTTGACCCCTCAAATTCCCTGCATACTGACCCATCTGATTGCCTGCATACTGCCCTTGATTACCCATCTGAAACCCTGTAGCATATCCTTGCTGATTCCCATAAACTCCAACCATTTGTCCTTGATGACCTATGTTGAAACTCGGTTGTACAATCTGCCTGTTGCGAGTGTTCGATGAAATCCTTTGGTTGTTGTTGGTAGGTGTGGAATAGCGTCCTTGGTATGCTTTTGACATTAGAGCAAATGCATGTGTCATAGCTGCCATAGCTTCATCCTAGTCAGTGACTTCAGGTTCTTGGAATGGTGTATACTGTTGTTGTGGAATGACTTGTTGTTGTTGTTGTTGTGGGTAGAATGTTTGTTGTGGAACAAATTGTTGTTGTGGGAAGTTCTGAGTGGGAGTTGGTGATGATGTTTGTGTATTCACTGTTGAAGGTGTTGGTGCTTGAGCAATCAATGCAAGAGGATCATGTTGTTTGGCTAGCTTCTCTTTCCTTACTTCATCTGCCTCTTTCTGGTTTTGTTTCAAAAAGTCATACAGTTGATCATAGTTCACCTCATGAAGATTCTTTGTTTGGTTAACGATTGTGACATATCGTCCCCATTCCTCTGGTAGGTTGTTGATGAACTTGATGTTTTAAACAATTTGCCTTGGAGCCAACTTGTTCCTGATGAGTTCATTCATGAGAGTGCAAAACCTTGTGTAGTAGGATTCAATTGGTTCAGCCGGGGTGGATGTAAACTTCTCCCATTCAGTTAGAAGTTTGTTTTCAATGTCTTGTTGTCCAATTTCCGTACCATGACAAAGCCTTCGAACTCGTTCCCACATATCATAAGCAGTTTCACAACTGTCGACAGCACAAAATATTTCTTGTGGTAAACCGAGTTGAATTAAGTGCATGGCTAACTCATCATCTTCAATTTGTTTCCAATCATCTGCTGTGTATTCCTCTTCCTTTTGATCACGAAAGGATGGTGGAACGGGAGGTACTGAATTTGGATTACCCGGTTCTTGAACCTGACGAGGCTTGAATGGACCTTTTTGGATGGAGTTAATCAAGAGTTTACCTTGTCCATTAGGTTTTGTTTTCATGTATCGAAGCATACAGCTTGTCCATGGAAGGTAACTACCTTTTTCTAGCATTGGAGGACGGTTTTCAGCACCGGCTGCATGAATATCTTGTTGAGTAGTCATTGTTGATGTTGTATGATAAAGTTGATTCAGTTGATTCGGGATCGTTGCAAAGAAATAGGTGTTGTGATTGTTGAAGGTTGAACTCAGTTGTTGTTGTGAAGTCTTGGTCCTTTGCTGAAGATCGATCGAAGGATTTCTTAATGGTGATTTCTGGTTTCCCTCCAAAATTTGAATTTGAAAAATTTCTTTACCAAAATTTGAAATTCACCAAAAAATGCAATTCTAAGTTTATTTGAAAATTTTGACGCCAAATTTCACCGTAAAAATTTGAATTTTGACCTAAAAATTGAATTTTCGGCCAAAATTTTCACTCTTACACCAAAATTTGAATTTCACGTAAAAATTGAAAGTTTAGTCCCGTGTAAAAATTAAATTTTACTCGAATTTTCCCGCCAATTTTTTTTAGAATTGCGATAAAGGTTTTAAAGTTAGAATTGCGATAAGTTCAAAAAACTGCCACAATTGCGATAAGTTCAGCTTTGTCCGAGAAGCATTTGCGATAGAATGTCCGATATGCGTTTGCGATAGACTTGTCGGATAACAATTGCGATAACTTATGGTTTTGACAATTGCGATAAATAGCTTGGATTTGAATTGCGATAAAACCTCTGACGACAATTGCGATAGCTTTCCCTTTCAGAATTGCGATAAAAGTACCTTGTTTAATTGCGATAAAATTGGCTTAACTCAATTTCGATAAACCCCAATCTATCGCAAATCAAATTGCGATAAAACCCAAACTATCGCAAATCTTATACAAGATTTGGATATTTTCACAAGTCGAGTACGAATGCGATAAACCCCTTTTTATCGAATTTCTTATACAAGAAATAGATAAAAACAATTCGCAATCTTTTTGTAGCCTTATTTTCTCGATCAAAAACAACAAATCCCACGTTAAACCACAAAAAGCTTGAAGCTTTTAATACCAAAACTCACTTTAACGCCTTAAGAACTAAAAAAGCTATCACCTTTTTTGTTTAACCTCACGATAAACTTAAAACTACACACTTGATCTCAAAAACACACGTTAAAATCATAAAACTTCAAACAGTACTCGTTTAGAGAACAAAATACGCAACTTTATAAGCTTAAAAGATAAAAACAATGACACAACTATACCTAAATCCTTGTTTGGCGAATGATACCACTTGTAATCCTATATAAACCTATTCGAACCAACCTTATCTAACAAACTAATCTATGAATAAAAATGTGACACTCAAAAGGAATAGAGTAAAGATGAGAAGAGTATAAGATGCATATGAAATAAACTCCAGTCGAATGATTAATATTCATAAACCATGAGAGAACAATAAAGATAAAAAACACACACTTAAGCTCACACACTCTCACCTATACTATCCTAAGAGGCACCCCTAAACTTGAGAGAGGGTGTGGTATTTATACACACAATGGGACGCCCTAGATGCTTCTAAGCATGGGCTTGGTGGGCTTGTGTTGGACTTGGGCTTTTATACTTATTTGAACATTGCTAAACAAAGTCCAACACAAGCCTTACATATACTATTCTATTTTCTTGTAATCGACACTCCATCCTAATGTACATAAAAGATAAAATGATCATCACTTTAAATAAATCAAATGTTAACATGAACAGTAATGAAGCTTATGATTTATATTTAACAACTATTGAATTTAATTCGAATTAACAGAAAAATCTTGAACTTTTATTAAACTTGAAATGGAGTACAATGCTGAGAAAATAAAGACCATTAACACTAAATAAGCTTGAATTAAAAGAGAACTGGAAATTTATAAGCTAAAATCACTAACTGCTAAAAACTAACTCTAATTCGACTAACTGCTAACTAACTACTAACCAGCCTTTAAGGCTTACAATGATGTCTATTTATACTAAAATAATTAGGGTTCTTATTGTCTTCTTCTCTGATCAATTCTAAGCCCTTGTATCATCCCTGGTTCATCACAGCCTTTGGATGAGTTTTGGCGGGAAAATTGGCTGGGTGGATTTCCAGCCTGGAGTGGTAAAGGAAGGGGAAGGTTGACTGGGATTTGTTTGACCCAGGTTTTTATTAATAAAAAGGGTGTGAGTGGGTGGATCCGGGTTAGGATTGGGTTGGGTATTGATAACTCTCAAATCTAACATGTTTTATTAGCATTATTCTTATGATTATGCATGTTATTTGGTTGTATTTGTGAACATTTTACGCTTAAAAGGTACAAAAGATGTGTTCAGGTTCAGGTACAACTATGTCGAAGGAAATAGAGAAAAAGATGAAGAAAAGTCGACAAAATCAAGTAAATATGCACGAAGAGAAGTTTTTCGTTCAAGATAAAGATTCATGCTATGATTATTTCCAAGTTCAAGAGAAAGAGGTGAAAATGAAGTCAAGATTAAGTGCCAAGAAGTGTGTTAAAAGTGGGAAATATATGCTAGCTTTGAGTTGAAAGTTATGTGCAAGACTTGGTCTAGACCCAAGGTTTCCATTCCAGACCTTAGGTCCAGCAGACCCAAGGTTCAGAGCTCAAACCCAAGGCCCAGCAGCCAGACCACAGGTCCTAGGTCCAGACCTTGGGTCCAGCCATTTAAAGTCTTCCAAAAGTTGCATTTAAGAGAAGAATTAAGTACCATTACTTTCATGGTCGATCATCTACTCCTAATAACTCAATTTCCTGCATCTTAATGACCCTTTGTGCCCAAGAAATATGCTTGGTGACCAAGGATTATTCAACTACAAATAGGAGTGCTTGGTTAAGTGTTATAATCATACTATCTACACCATATAACCTTATAATCTATCACCAAACCTTTTACAACCACTTGGAGGATTCTCTCCTACCACTCCTCACCATTTCTAGAGGTGTTGGGGAGTTGGTTTGGTCTTCATTAGCATGACATATGACTTGATCATCCCTACACCATAAGGTTTGATCATAGTTCACACCAATTAAACACCACATACATCTCCAACAATCCTTATTACCAAACACCCCTAAGTCATATACTCACAACATGAGGCCGATTTCCAGGAAGGTTTAGGGAAGGATGATTTGTATCTTGGTAGTTCCTTTTGGTTGTAATCACATGGTTGGAATTGTAGCACTCGATGCCTTGACTCTAATGTTTGGTATTGTTTCTATTTAAATTCAATCATATTTATGTCTTTGCTTATGTTGATTATGAGAATTCCTTTGTGTGTTGTGTTTCATGTTTGATTACAATTATCTCTTTATGATTGTTTGAGGAATTATGTATACCTTCGTGTGAATGATTGACTAGATGGTTAGAGAAAATGATTGTTCTCATAAGTTTGTTTAAATATAATTCGTATTCTAAAACTTGTTGATTAAACATTGTTGGATTTAAAGGATGAAAAGATTTCTAATATTGTTTAATTCCAAGAAGTTGGTGGCCAAAATGGATTGGTATTTGATAATTGACAACTATTGAGTATTCAAGTTTTTTAAATGAATTCGGAAATATTTAATCACGAGATTGGGTCGAAAGAACTCGTAAGAACTAATGTTACTAATCATCTTTTTCATACATTTGATCACACAAAGAGCTAGCGTAATGGGATGAGATATAGGCCGAAAGGACTCACCCGTGAAACTAGTAGAAACATGGATTTTCTTGATATTACCCATTGACTAGAGATCCTTGTGAATATTGATATGTGCCTTCTATGTTTCACCCAAACATGTTCAACATTCCATCACAATTGGTCATTATTCCTAAACAAGTGTTTGTGTGCTTTTATAATTACTTTTCTTGGTGGTTTGATCCGTGACAATCAAATTCATCATCTTGCTATTTGCTTAAACAATCAAACAACATTTGAGTACAACCAAGTCTCTTGGGACGACCTTGACTTACCAATCCTTTTACTACAACGGACGAGTATACTTGCTCGTATGTGTTCCTAGTTAACCGGTAATTCATGTTTACAAATTTAAAACCCGGTGCTACACGCATCAGGTATGGATTGGTGGGTTGGGTAAAAGGGTTGTAGGATTTTATTAATAGTTTTTTTTTTTTTTTTTTTTTTTTTTTTTTTTTTTTTTTTTTTTAGGTTTTAGTTTTAGGGTAAAAAGGTGAAATGTGATTTTGGTTTCGGGTTCGTTTTTCCAAGCTCATTCCAAGGCTAAATCCCGGGGTTGACTTTGACTTTGTCTTTTCTCCATTAAATGCACAAATGTTGTCGAGACGATCCAAAAATATCCGTTTTCGCTCTGTTTTCGATCCTTTGTACCTGAAATACATAAAAACACAAACCAAGGATATCTGCAGTATAAATTGGTATATTTGGCCATTTTTGGTTATTTTTATGTATTATATGGGCATAAAATGATGAGTAAATAGGCACTCATCATACTTATTATAAACTGAATCAAGTGTTCCCAATCATCTGATGCAGACAACATTTCCAAATCACCTTTTAACTTCTTCCAAATCTTTAGAGCAAAATCACACTGGAAGAATAGATGATGTATTGAGTCAGGACAATTTGAGCATAAAGGACAAAGGAGGCTTGCATTAGTGCACCATTTACTCATCCTCTCCTGAGTTTGCAGTCTGTTATGAAGAGCTAACCACATAATGAATGTATGTTTTGGAGTGCACTGAGAGAACCATATTACCTTGTACCAGTCAACAATAGGGTATTCAGTTTTCATACACTTCCAGACATTTTTGACATTGAAGTGAGAACATTGTCTATCCTTATCCATCCAAGCAACATAATCATTTTTGTTACTGAGGGTGGGAACTTGGATAAGATTCAAAATGGGAAATTTATCTCTCCAATCAGATGGCCAGACCCATTCCCCATCTTGAATCATGTCAGCAACAGTAGCAAGATTGTTGAATCTAGCATCATAAATGTCCCTTCTAGAAATGTACTTAGAAAGAGGTTCATTGTTGTACCAGGGGTCATACCAAACTGAAGTTTTCTTGCCATCCCCAATTACAATATTAACAAAAGGCTTGATTTTGTCTCTAAGGTCCAACATGATTTTCCAACACCAACTATCTCCCTTATCAGCATTCACCTCCCAGAAATTTCTCCCTTTTAACTTGACTTTGTTAACCCATAGATACCAAAGGGAATTTTTCTTTGCTATAATATTCCAGACATGCTTCATCATCAGTACTTCATTCCATTCTTTTAAAGGTTTAAAACCCAAACCACCTTGTTTAATACCGACGTCATGACGTTGATATTTTTTAAAACGTAATTAGGCTTAACTAATCCAATCGTTAATTAGTAGTATGGTTTCGACGACATGTCGTCGGGGCCATATTGTCGAACCACAGGAAACTTTGACCGGAAAAATGTGTGGGTCCCACAGTGTCGTCGGGTTTTTTTGTCGGGACGGTGAATAGCGACGGAGCATTGTTGACAAGTAGGTTTCGACGTCATGTCGTCGGGATTTGATGGTGCCGACGTCATGATGTCAACACGGTTGTAAAATTGTCGTCGGGGAAAGCCCCGAATGTACTAGTGCTTGCGATTTGGTTTTGATTTAGATGAATATAAATGGAAATATAGGTTAACATAAGATGATGTGTCTACCATTTTATAGGTTATTTATTTACTTATTTATTTATGTATTTTTTTAATTTCTTTTGTTTCTTTTAAGCGAAGGCGGTAATAAAAATTTTAAGAAATTTAAGATGTTTATGGTGAAACCCGTTTTTATCAATGTCGTATTGTTAAGACATTTCTCTTGCACATTCATCTCATTTCAAAAACAACATGTGAATCATAATGTTCAGACTTAATCTGCAAGCCACTCATAAAAATGTTCGCCCAAGACAAGGAACATAACCATTTTTCTTGCATTGTAAAGTTCTTCCCTCCGTAACCGTAACCAGCATATATATGAACCTGAAGGCCAGCTCTAAAGTTGTTATCCACGGACTTTGAACTTGAACCTTCACTAACGTTGCGTTATCGAGTTTTATTTCAAAACGAAATGAGAGGAAACTAAAAATTTATTGTGTTCTTAAGTTTTTCTTGAACATAAAGGAAATGCTAGGAAAATTCTTAGCATCCTTCACCAATAAATTTCCGTCTAAATAAGGGCGGATTTGAAAGGAAACACAATTACACCCAAACTATTGAGTATATAATGACCAATATAACCTTCAGTATTCGTACGTCTTACTCATATTCAACTCTTATGATTAAAAAAAATGCTTAAAAAGGCATAAATGTAATTATGTCTCTTTTCTTTTCTTCTTTCCAATTCGAGGACACAACATTCTTCTTTTTCCTTTCATTCCATAACAACTCGAGAGCACAAAATAAAAAATTACTTTCTTTACTTTCCATTTCTTTTCTTTTCTCTTCTTTTCCCATCGTTTCTAACCCTCTTTAAAAAAACTCAAGAACGCAGTGTAAAGACTCTTAAAAATCAAAATCTCTAACACTAAACACAATACATAGTAAGCTATCTTCAAAATTTTGTTTTTCAACCAAATGTTTCATTTGGAAAATCAAAATCAAATCCTAACCCCTATGATAAAGAAAATTTCATTTTGATTACGTGTCTAATTGACCATACATTGTAAAACAAAAAGTATTTGAATTGATCAATAAATCAACACTAGTAATGATAAAATAGAGAGCAATGATAAACATGCCCATAGTATATGTCTAATTAAATATATTTGATAATTGACACATGTACTAGAAGTATGGAACTTGTTTCCTTTTCATTTTCACTTTTGAATATAACATATATCAAAAATCTTTTTCTTAAGCATACATGCTCTTAAAACGCAACCTGTTAGACCCCAAACCCGGTTTTAGGTATTTTATTACTAAAATGCCATTGTATTAGTTTGAATATGATATTTAAGAGTTGAAAGACTTTATATGATTGGTTAGTTAATAAATCTTTAGTTGAGAAGTCAAACCTAGAAGTCAAATGTTAAAGTAAATAGTTATAGAAAGTGTTATGCCCCTTTAAGTATTAGAAAATAGGACTTCTGCCATATTGGCAAAGTTAGTCCAGATGTTTATAATTCAAAGTTTCCGTTGACTTTCCATAAGTTTCTAGTGGTGTGTATGTATGTGTGTGTTGATGACATGAGATTGAGAAAACAGGGAAAGACCAAGAACTTTCCTAGTAATCTTTGATGATGATTTAGTGTCCCAATTCAAAAATTAAGTCCTTAGCTTCAATCCCCATGCACAATGGTATGGTGAATAAGCCTTGATCAATTATAGTTAGGGTTTATGAGAAATTGAGGGGTTTTGGGTAATGAGGGTTTTGAGTTAAGTGATTAAGTTATTTATGTTAATGGGTTAAGACCCTTCAATGGGTTGTAACACCCGGTAAATTTTCTGAGCCTATTTTATGAGCCAAAACACTTGTTTCTCATTCTCTTTAACTTTTGAACTCCTTTGAATTTATTTGGGTTTGAAAAACTATGAATATCTTGTTTAATGTGAGCGTTATTCCCTTATCGAGCCGGCACAACCTAGAAAGCACGAAACATATCGTTTTTGTCAAAAATATTGATTTTTGAAAATATTGCATATTTATACTTGTTTTTATTGGAAAAATTATTTCGTAAACAATGGCGCAAGTTTCATTAATTTTCGAGTCCGTTTGGTATGTCAAATGGGTCCCGCGGTGTTTTTATCAAAAGTTTAGCCACATTGACCATAATGGTCCCTCCGCCCCATATTTACACAACCAACCCCTCATTCTTATATTTTCATTTTAAACCCTACCTCAAAACTATAAAAACCACTAAATTAATAAAAAAATCTCATTTTATCTAATTCACTTCTCTCTCTTCCCTCTCTCTCCTTGTCGGCGTCTTCCTCAGTCCGGCTACGACCCACCGCCGGCAACTGTTCCGGCCATCGGAAATTTTCCCGGCGAACTCGAATACTTACACCAATCGATAGATCAACAAACCCTTATCATTTCTGGAGATTTTGGGCTTTTGAATCCCACCACAACGCTCTCACGCGCCACCCACCACCACTGCAACACCACCGCCACCACCACAGCCTCACCTTTATTTTCTTCTCGGTAAAAACCTAACCCACGCGCCATTTATCTTTATTTTCTTAATTTATTTTGAAAACCCTATATATATATATATATATATATATTTTCCGATTAATAATGTGTTTTAAAAATAAGAAATGTTTTATAAAATGGTTCAAACCTCGTGTGGAAACCCTCCCCTTTCCCCCTCCACTCGGCTGTGACTCGGTAAACTCACCGAGTCAACTCAGTTGACTCGGGGAGGGTTTGATGTTTATAATGTTGTTATTGTTCTTGTGCCCATCTCTTGTTGTTGTGTTGTTTTTATAATATTAATGGTCCGTTTGGTTGTGGACTGCCTCGGCAGCCACATGGCTAGCCAAGCCGTGGCTCATGGTGAATCACGGTTAGGCGTGGGTCGATCATATGGCAGTTTCGAGTTTGTTTGTGTCGTTTGGATTATATTTTATTTTTGTTAGTAAGAGACTTTGTTAAAATGAGAGTTAGATTTAGAGCTAGGATTAAACAAGGATTGGAAATGTTGTATTTGAAATGGTTGTGTTTGCGAATTTGGATGAAGATTGTGTTCGGATTTGGTTTTGGTTGTGTTGTCGACTGAGATTTTTAATGGTGATATAAAATTTGAAATAGAGTAGGATTAGTGATAGAATTAGACTAGTGTGGATTGGTTGTGTTTGTGATGGAAAAATGTTGTCGCCGAGAGCCTCAACGGCTCGGATTGAGTCGGGCCGTGACTCGTGGCGAGTCACGGCCAAGGTTATTTATGTGTCGGTGTCGTCGTTATTATTTATATCTCGTCAAGTCGTATTTAAAACTTGTCGTGGTTTATTTATAAAACTTACTCTCGTCGTGTCATGTTTATTACTTGTCGTTTTATTGTTTGTTCATTTCTCTTGACACGTCGTACTTATTATTTATCATCGTCGTTTATTAATTATTATGTAGAGTCGTTTTATAGTTAGGTCAGAAGTTTATTATTTAAACGTTTAATATTTATTCGTTCGTTATTTATTTAGTCGTTCGTTATCGATATGAGATGTTTCGGAATATTTGAACGTTACGGGATGAATTTGCAAAGTATATGAGATACTTAATATTTATTGATTCGATTTGAATAATATTGTAATGTTGTAACATTGTGGACAAGGATTGGACATACTCGACTTACGATATTGGTTATTTGGACTATTATGGACCCTTTGGACTATTATGGACCCTTTGGTACATGAGACGGAAGGGTACGTTAGACTCATAAGAGTTTAACCTACCTGGACCCGAACAATACAAAATGGTCAATAAAACTAAACAACTAATATTCACGCGAATAATATGTCAAATTATATATTTAAACTTGTAAAACTTGTCGATAATTAAAATACTCAAATAAGTCGTATGACTTGGAAATGTTTTATAAACGGGCAATTCATGCCGAAATTTCATAAAATGTTTTATAAACTTAAACTATTTGTGATTTATTAAATATTCCAAAACCTTTTCAAAACTCTTATGTGTTAACGATTATAACATTTATTTTGGGAAAAACGGAGAAAAGCCGAAACTATCTATCGATGTCATTTGTTCGTTTATTTATTTTTTTTCTGATTTCCTTCTTTCTTTCATATTCCTTTATACTCTTTCCCTCGTCTTTCTTGAGTCTTCGTTCGTATTCGCTGACTTATTATCACTTTACCTTTCTCGTTTTCCACACGAGTTTTAAACTTTCTTTTTCTTTCAAACGCCATTGAAAACTAAATCTTTTTATAATAACACAAGTATTCAAAGAACGCTATTTCATAAATTACTTGAGTGTTATTTCTGAATTATGTTACTTGATAGGTTATGCCGATCCAGTACCACTATGCTTGTACTCTTCATGCTGTTGTGCTAGCACTTTTTGAATGTCGTTGTGCTCTACTTTTGATATCATCGTTGTGTCTGTATTCCTTGATGCCAGTTGTGATGTTTGTGATATTTTTGCATTGCTGCATACTCAGGTGAGTTCATAGCCCCACTTTTTAATTGCTTATCTGTTTATAAACTACTTGGGGTGAGATACATGCTACTGTTTTACTATGATCACAATTGTTTACAAACTGTTATTTGAAATGGAAACTTTGTTGACCACCTGATAAGCACTAAGTACCTTCCTTGCCAACAGCAAGTCCCTCGATCATGAACCATTAATCCCCTGTTGACCGGGTAGGCAACACGGGTGAGCGCGATTATAGTATATAGGCCTATAGGATTGACCACCCCATCCTTGTTGACCGGGTAGGCAACACGGGTGTACTATATTTGAGTTACCTAGGTATTTGGCAAGATACCTACTTGAGGGAAATTGTTTTGATTATGAAATTCCGCGGTTATTGTTGATTTACGCCAAGATTACTGGTGCCGGTTAACGCATTGTGTGTCATGAGCTTAGTGCAGTGGTATTATCTGAACTTTTGGGCATTTAACAGCATAGCCCACTTTATTGGAAACTTGAAATATTGTGATCAACTGCTTTACTTTTAAACCTATGAATTCACTCAACCTTTATGTTGACTTTTAGCATGTTATTTTCAGGTGTTAGATCTTTTCCGCTGCATATTTTACTTTTGGAGGAGCTTGGCGAAGGGCATGGTATAGTCATAGAAGACTCTAAAACTTGTTTGGGACCATTAAAAATCCTTTTTAAATCTATATATTCCGCACTATTTTTACATGATGTAATTTAAATATTTATTATTATGAAATTTCTTCCAAAACGGTTTAAACAAAATCGTTCTTTGTACCTTGTGATTGTGACAACTATCGAATAACACCCCACAACTTGTATGTTTCCGCTGATCCGATTACTGGGTGTTACAGATGGTATCAGATCCAGGTTATAGATAACTGGTATTTTCAAAAACCCAGACTATAACCATTTTAACGAAAACTAAAATCCTATGACCAACACGCGCCTGCCTGCCAAGCCGATGCCTCGCTTGAAATTTTGTTGCTTAGCATATTTGTTGAAATGTTAAATGTCATACTTGATGAGATGTATGTCTCGCTATTTAACTGGTTTGTGTTTCACCTCATTTCACTGATTCATTGCAAGTATTTTCATATACTTACGTTGATGCACCGAACCTGTCGCGTAATTACGCTATTTCCTTGAGTAACCATATTATTTGATTCCGAGTTTGAACATTTGTTGTGATTCTTAAAGCAATTCTAAAGTAAGGAACATAGTACTAGTATAACTAGACTGAGTATCCCGAAATTCATTGATTCTCGGTCGAGAGTAGACTGATCACCTATAATCAACCAAGGATAGTGGGGACATGGCCTGATCACCTATGTCTCAGAAATGAATTTTGCGATACTCGGAGTAGTTATAACAGGATTATGTTTCGGGTTGACTTCCTACCTTTGATTTTGGAAATGGTAAAGGTTTTGCATATGTGCACAAACACCGAATATCACGAAACTTTACCCACACACACGACACACTGCCATCACAACACCTCATGAACTGAAATACTTCTGGCACCGCTATATCTCTTCGCTTATATGGGATAATTGTTCATCGCCGTCTGATTACGTTCGCACCGGGTCAGGTGAGACCCGATTGGTCGCCATTTTGAATTCGAGCTGTTTATTTTAAACTCGTCTGGTATCATAATAAGCACATTTTGAGTTTATTACATGGTTTTGGCTTTATTGAGTTTGAATTGCGTGAGTTTTTGATTTCTGGATATCGATGTGGAGTTGATTTAGTTTCTTTAGCCTCGTTCTGTTTCTGGTTATGTTACAGTCATCGCTACCCCAAACCTTGCACTCAATGAATGAACCGAGTTAGATCACTAGTCGACTAAGAATGACTCTTCCATAGGACTTCTAGGATGAACCTCTTGATGGAAGTAAACAACGAAGTAATCTTTGGAAAAACCTAGGAAACTGACAATGGGTCGATCTGTAACTCAACAGAAGCCCTAGAAACTTGTGTAGCAACCCGAGCTCCTACTTTTGGAAAAGATACCTAACCTTTCACTTATCCTTCGGGGATACTAGTAGTCTACCTCAATACCCCTTGATGAAACAATGAACTACGATAAGTACTTTACAAAACGTATATATAAATTGATGCAATATCTTGGAAAGCGTTATTTTGAGGAAGACTATTTTAGATACGATATTTGGTGAACACTATTTGACATAGCTATTCTAGCATACTATTTCGAATACTATTTTGGACGGTCAACTCTAGTTACACTACTTTGAAGACGTGACACATTGATATAATATTTTAGGAGCTGTTTTGGATACACTACTATTATACTATTTGGAGAACTTTTTGGGTACACTAGTTGGAACACACCATTTTGAGACCCACTATTTTGAAAGTAATATTTTGGAAACACTATTCAGGAATACTATTCGAAAGCCCTTTTCTGGAAGACATTATCACTCTAGTATTATCTTAGACCCCTAGGTCACATATCACATTTTCCCCCAGCACCTCGACTTGTATTCGTGTTTTGGAGTTGGCACTGGTTTAGATAACCCAAATTCTGTTAGTTAAAATTTGTTCACACCATGGATCATAAACCATTTACCTCGAACGATCATTGACCATTTCACACCGTTATGCTTTGACCGTGGGCCCATAACCCACAAGTCGTCGACTATAGCACTGTTAGCATCCGTTATTCTTTTGCACATCTCAAACATATTTTACCTCTCACCCACTACTTTCGTTTTAACAGTCATCACTAAGGGGGCATGATAGTCACGATAAGAATAATTTCAAAACGTTACTTTAACTCCGTACATACTTATCTCGTTCTCACCTACATTCGTAACTTACCGCATTTTACTCTCATATTCTGACTCACCTCATTTTGGTTAATTACACACTTAAATAGTACAGTTTTATTTCAACTTGTACGAACCACTATATTTCAAACACGCTCTATATTTTCACTATTATTTAATCAAAGTGTCAAATGCAATTATGCTATTACTATCTACTATAACATACTTATCATCACATCATTCCACTTTTAATTCGTTATCTCAGTAATATTCTAATAAAGCTTTTCTATCAGTAACCAACCTACTTACTACATCATTTCATTTTCCATTAGTATTACCACTATGCACACATTCACACAAATCATTTTCAATTATTTTACCGACCTGTTAATACAAATATCGTACTAAAAACGTTACTTATATTTTACGATCTTTGCTTAGTTTTGTTTATGACAATTACAAAGTATATCTTTTAGCAAATGATAAATACTAGCTAAAGTCCTTTTCAAAACACATTTTATAATTTACAAAATCATCAAAAGGTACATTTATAAGTTTATTTCCTAAAAAGGAAACTTTATCTCTACTTTGTTTTTTACAAAGTATTTCCTTTAGCAAATCATAAATACTAGCCAAAGGTTTTTAAAACTCATTTATACTTTACAAAGATTACTAATACATTGCATCTTATGTTTCTACATGTTATTTCCTTAAAAGGAAACTTTAATTTGAAAATTACAAAGTGACATCATGGCATACATCACAAATGAAATCTTGGTAAGATTATGTGATATCTTGGATAGATCTTCAAGCAAGATAGTTGACATTGGAAGATCTTGATGTGACAACACAAAGATATGGAAAGATTGTAGAAGATTTGGAGAGATTTGAAAAATCTCTTAGCTGTCATACCCGCGGAACCAAACGATTACAAAGACGGATCCCTTTTATGGGATCCGCCGGATCCGCGACATGTTCATCAAGTTTGCCTATAAATAGCAGACTTGTCATTTGAGCATTTCACGACTTAGAGAGTAGAAAACATACATCCATTCATTTACTAACCCATATTAGTTATATCATTGTCATTGATCTCTCTTTTGTAGCAAAGAAGATCAAGCTAACAGGCTTCAACAAACATACTGTTGCAAGTTGTAGTAGATAGGTTCTGTGTGATTTTTGAGTAGTTCTCATATCATCATTTGTATCATTTAGATCAGTGAGTGTGGTTAGTGTTTTAGTCCTCAAAACACTTAGTAAAAAGGGAGTGGTTGTACCCTTGTAAAGAACTCGACATCTAGCTTAGTGTCGGTAAGTGAATAGGCGACGTTAGGTTGGTTCTGCCTTGAAGTTGAACCCGGTGTTTAGCTTAGTACCGGAAAAGGAAGTAAACAACGTGTAAAGGTTTTCTCCACCTAGAAGGGAGTTTGTTTCTTAGTGAAGGATAACTCTCGAGTTAGAGGCTCGGGGAAGTGGAGTAGGGCAAGGATAAGAGTCCTTGTAGCCGAACCACTATAAACATCTGTGTTATGTGGTTTGATCTTTCCTCTCTTTACTTTACTTAACTTATAAGTTGTTTGATTATTTAATCGTCCTTAGTTTCATTGTAATCACATGAATAACAAATTGAATTAATTTTTAAACGATAAAACTATTCAACACCCCTTCTAGTTTTCCACATTTGGTGTTAGGAATTAAGCTTAAGCAGTTAAGACTGTTGGAGGTAACAGTTAGGACTGCTGAAGATTGAAGTTAAGACTGTTGAAGAGTGTTGAAGACATGAGCAGTTAAGACTGCTGAGAGAAGAAGTTAAGACGGTTTATGATTTATGTAAAGTTGATAAATATGGAAAATATATTGTGTATATCGTAAAAGAATAGATTGATAGTTATCTTGTACAGGAATCCTTAGTCTATAAAAGGATTGCCTAGGTTAACATACAGAGGTGTGAGTTCATACATATTAGAAAGATTCAAGGTTGTAAACCCTAGTGATAGAAAGATCACTCGTATTATTTTCTAATAATATTGAATCGTTGGAAGTTATTATTCTGTGTTTCTTTGTTTCATTCAATTCATACAAAACACATAAGGTCTTTTAAGTGCTAGCTAGTAAATTCCGCGTGCTAGACTAAGTATAATTCTTTGTATCACATCTAACACAAGGAGTGTGTGTAGATCCGGTCAAGTGGTATCAGAGCCAGGTTTTGCTGATACATAGATTTAGAAGATCCGAGAAGAACAAAGATGGACATGGAAACAACACCATCCACAACCAACATTGCTGCTAAGCTTCCTATGCTTAAACCTAATGAGTTCGACATGTGGAGACTTCGTATTGAGCAGTTTTTCCAAGTGCAAGACTATGCACTATGGGAAATCATTGAAGATGGAAACTCTTTTACCCCTGTTGAAACAACAACTGTTGTTGAAGGTAAATCTGAGACTACAGTGCAGACAAAGCCAACCACAAATGAAGAGAAGGCAAGGTACAAGAATGATATTAAGGCTAGAAGTTTGCTTCTGATGACCATTCCTAATGATCAGTTGCTGAATTTTAGTAAGTTCAAGTGTGCTAAATCTCTTTTTGAAGCAATTGTTGCAAGATATGGTGGGAATGAAGTCACTAAGAAAACTCAGAAGACCCTTCTCAAGCATCAGTTTGAGAACTTTACTGCAACAAGCAATGAGTCGTTGGATCATATGTTCAATAGGCTTCAAAAGTTGGTAAGTCAATTGGCTGTTTTAGGGATTGAGATGCCTCAGGAAGATCTCAACTCTAAGTTTCTGAGAAGTCTACCTTCTGAATGGGCTATGCATGTGGTAGTATGGAAAAACAAGCCTGATATAGATTCCATGAGCTTAATGGATCTATATAGCAACTTCAAGATAGTTGAACATGAGATTAAGAAGTCTGCTGGATCAAGTTCAAGCTCAAGCTCAGGGAATTTGGCCTTTGTATCAACTCCTAGTTCCTCAAGTCCAGATGAAGAAGTGCAAGTTGCTGGAGTAGTTGGAACTGCTAGTGCAAATCTTGGTACTGCTAGCACCTCAAGCAGTACTAGTGGACTTTTGAATGATGATACTTATTGTGCTTTCTTGACTACTCAGCACAATAGAAGTATGTTGACTCATTCAGATCTTCAAGAGATTGATGAAGATGATATTGAAGAGATGGATATTAAGTGGCAGCTCTCTCTTCTCAGTTTGAGAGCTAGAAGATTCTTGAAGAAGACTGGCAAGAAGATTGTCATAAACAGTAATGATGTTGCAGGGTATGACAAATCCAAGATTGAGTGCTACAATTGCCACACGAAAGGTCATTACTCAAGGGAGTGCAGATTGCCAAGTCAACAAGATGGAAAGAGTAGAGCATATGGAAACAAGTCAAGAGTTGTGGAGGTTACTGATTCAAGCTCGAAAGCCATGGTTGCTATTGATGGCTTAGGATTTGACTGGAGCTATATTGCAGAGGAGGAAGCAGAAGCATCTACAGAGGTTGCTCTCATGGCATTTTCTGATTCTGAGGTACAAGTTTCAAAATGTTCTAAATCTTGTGAAGCTTTAAAAGAACTAGAAACACTTAAAACAAGATATGAGAGTCAGTGGAAAGAATTAAAAGAAACTGCTTTTAGCTTAGCAAATCATAAGAGAGCTTTAGCTGTGTTAGAAGAGAAAATTGTTCATTATCAAAACAATGAGTCTAAGTTTTCTGATGATATGATTATTGTTAAGAGAGACTTAATGTTTAGAGAGAATGAAATTACTGTTTTAAAACATGAGCTAGAACAAGTTAAGAAGGCTAAGGAGAACATACAGATGAGTGTAGATACACTAGAATACACATCAAAAGGTGTTCAAAAGATAATTGAGAGTCAGATCCAAAATAAAGCTAAGTCAGGCCTAGGATATAAGTCAGTTCCACCTCCTTATAGAGGAATTCCATCACCTAAAGGTATAGACTTAGAACATACAGGACTCTCTGAATTTCAATTACCTGAACTTAACTATGGTCCTCAACCTAAGAAGGATGTAGTTGATAAACCTGTGTTTGTTAGTGCAAGTGATAAATCACTATCTGAGGACAAGGTGTCTTCTGATAGGTCCTCACCTAAGGACTCAGATGCTCCAACAATTGAGGAATGGACTTCTGATGATGAGGATGATCAGGCTGTGGTTAAGCCTGTTAGTGCTAAAGTGGAGGAACCAAAAGTTCCAAAGATGGTTAAACCTGAGACTGTTAGGCCTAGTTCAAATGCCAAACCTTTTAGACCAACAGTTAGGTATGCAGAGATGTATAGAACCACAAACAAGCCAAGAGGTAACCAGAGGAATTGGAATGACCTCAAATCCCATCAATTAGGAAAGGATTTTGTTTGCTATAGGAAAGCTTGTTACTCTTGTGGTAGCTTTGATCATCTTGCAGCTTTTTGTGATAAGTATGTTAGAGGGTATTCAAACAAAAGCATGTGTCTAGAGAGACCTAAAACTCCTCCTAGGAATGATAAGATGATACCCAGATCAGTTCTTTTGAGGTCTGGACCTAGAGCAGTTCCAACTGCTAGACCAGCAGTTCCAACTGTCAGACCTATGAGACCAATTCACCCAAGGCCACCAGTTCAAAATCAAATAAATGTTTTTAAACCATCATACAAAACTGGTAAAAGAACTTTTTATGAGAAAGCAGTGGTGAAAAACCAAGTTTGGAAACCTAAGGTAACAACTGCCAAGCCAGCAGTTCCAACTGCTAGCAGGGTAATTGGTACTGGTGTGAATAAAAACACTGCTAAGGGAAACATGGGTAATGGAGTGAATGCTTCAGCATGTTGGGTATGGAGACCAATTAAACCCAATGGTGCTAAGACTGTTTTGAAAAGAATGAATTATGTTGATGCTAGAGGAAAGCCTAAGTCTGTTTTGGCTTGGGTTCCACAAGGAAATTAATTTTTCTTGTTATATGCATTGTTAGTCATATGCTTGTATTTGGTTTCTTTGTTTTTGGACTAACAATTGCAGGATTGGAGAGAAAACACCAAGGGATTATGAATGCTTGATGTTTTGGACTAAATGGTGTTCTGGAGATTAGTATGTGATTCTTGCATACAACAAATGGTAATTGGTTCACCATGTCTTATCCACATAAGAACCAACTAGTCCAGAGCAAACGGTTTCTGGTAAAGACTAATCAAATCCGTTGATGGTTGACAATTTACCAAAAATTGTATGGTTATCAGCTCACCATATCTAAATGTGAAGAGTTGGCTAGTCCAAAGCAAACGGCTATTGGTAAAGACATATCAAATCCGTTGATAGCTGATAGTTTGCTAAAAACTATGTTTGAGCCATGTTATTTTAAAATTCTTATTTCAAAAAATTGGGACGGCTCAATAAAAATTTTCAACAGTTGGGACGGTTAGTACAAAATATTGGTACGGTTCAACTAGCCGTTATGACTGACGTGTCGGTAATTAATTTTGGAGTAGGGATGAGCATATCGAACCGAATCCCGAAACCGTCCCGATCCCGTCCCGAAACCGTACCGAGTCTCGATATACGGTACGGTACCGGGACTACTAAATGAGGCCAAAAAAAATTCGGGACATTTCGGGTTCGGGACGGGAATTATTCGGGAAATCCCGATTTGGTACCGAAATTAGAATAGTCCATATTTTTTAATGAATTGTGTTATCCAAACACCCATTTGTTCCATCCAACAAGCAAACCAAAGGTAAAAAAAAACCCTATTGTTACTAACAAATAACCACCAAAGTTCTTTCACAAAATCTCCCAAAAAATTAAACCCTAATTTATTATCAATCACACAAGTCATCTCAATCTTTATCATTGGAAAAGTATGGAGGTATGTTAGTAACACCAATCGTTGATTATTTTATTGTGCCATGTAGTTTTCATCTTGGATGTTCGGGTTGTCTTGAGTCTGTTATACGTCCAGTTCAGTTTAAATAATGATTCTTGGTCTGGCTACAACTTGTGTGACAAAGTATGATCGTTGTATAATTAAAAGTAACATTACGAGGCAAACTATAAAACAATTATTGTGGATGCATAATACGCACATACATCACATACAAGCGTGCATATAAATATGAGAATGTACTGTATATGTTTTTATGTGTTTGTATGCATGTATTTTTTTCTGTTTAATAAGTTTCAACTTTCAACTTTGTTTTTTTTCACTGCTAGAGTCCAAGAAACCAGAAGCATAGTTATATATAGTCTCTGATTTTTGACGATTTTCGTTTGAATCCAAATGAATAAATTGAGGTTTCTAAAATATGAGATTCAAAAGAAATGGCATTTTATCAGCAAAGGGTGGATCTGAAAACTTTCCCGTAAGTATTTGTGACGCAATATGTTGATTTGCAGCCTTTGTATGTATAGTGTATCCCATCCCAGTTCACATATTCAGTTGTATCGTTGCATACATTGGTTGTGATCGAGCTACCATTTATGGTCTTCGTTTGGCCACAAGCTAGCTGGCTGTTGTAGTTTAGAGGCGGACCTCCTCATTTCTTAATAGACTTTGCATCATTGAAATTTCCACAAGTGTGTTATAAATCATCTCGGCTTTTAGTACGGGAGGTCGTGTTCTTGACCCATATAGGACTAACTTGTCTTATGCCGTAGTTGAGGCGTTGAGATGTACCCAAGATTGGGTAAGAAAGTCCAAAAAAGCTATAATAGATGACATCGATGATCTATTAAATGATGACGACGTTGCAAAAGGTAATAGCTTATCTTGAATGTGTTTTTCTAATGTTTGTTAAGTTACTAACTTTGCTACTTTTTTGTCATATGTATAGATATAGAAGAAGAGATTGCCAAGCAAAACGCTAAAGGAAAAGAGATGGGAGTTGCACAAGATTAATTGTTTTGTTGAACATGATTTAGTTTGTTTATTTTGATGGTATTACTGACGATACATGAGACCACCTGCAAACATGTATTTTGATGATATTATTTTGATGGTATATACTTGATCTTCTTAGAAGTGCTCCATACGAAATATGTGCTAATGATGGTATTAGTTAGCTTTGTATCACTATACCTAAACATGTGTAATCCAATAGCTAATCTGTACAACTAATGCAACAAGTAATGAGCTCCTTTTAGATACAAGGATGTTTTATGTTTAGCATTTGATACACCGCTAGTGAAAATGAGAAGCCAAATGAATGTAGTCAAAGGAGCATGTATTTTCAAGATAAAAACCGGCTAAGAAACATGTGGGGTTGCTTATGCATTTATTTGCAGTTTATGATTGTCATCAAAGTTTATTGCTCTGTGTAAAATTATTTTACCAGTTTTATCTAAACTAAAACGGGAATATCCCGATACGTACCGATTTCCCGGTACCGAATCCTGAAACCGGTGCCGGTACCGAAATCCCGTTCGGTACGGTACCGGGATACACTTTTCATGCTCGGGAAAAATTCGGGAGCATCAATTCGGGACGGGATCGGGACGGGATTGGTCCCGAGCTCATCCCTATTTTGGTGTAAAAACTAGCCGTTGGCGGTTTGTTGCGATTTTTACTGGATGGATTACGGATTTCGAGGGATCCTCATATAGATATTTTAACTTTTATTTTATTATATTCTTATACTAAAATAAATAGTTACCATATTCTTTAAGTCGGTCAACTTGAAACCCTACAACTCTCTCCATAAACTCTCAATATTACCTTCATCTTCTATCTTTTCACTCAAATTTATTACTATTCACGACTGTTAACTAATATTTACTGCTAAGAATGGATGTTTTGAAGTTTGTTCAACGTCACAACCAGGTTGCGTTTTTAGAGAAAACAGAGCAAGGAGATGGGCCAAAATTTTATGAGATTGTGGATTTTCTCAATCACTCTCACATAAGGTATGCTCTAACTGTTTCTCCTACTCTTTATGTTTCGCACATCACACAGTTCTGGCAGAATTCATCTATCTTGACAAGTGATGATGGAAACTTAGAAATTCATACTAAAGTAGATGGCATTAAATTTGTTGTTACCGAGTCTATACTTAGGAGACATCTTAAATTAAATGACTCAGATGGTATCCACACTATGCTAAATACTGAAATTTGGGAAGAACTTGAAAAAATGGGGTATAATACATCTGAACATAAATTGACTTTTCAAAAAGCATGTTTTTCACCCCAATGGAGATTTTTGATACATACTCTTCTGTGTTGTTTAAGTAATAAAAAGACTGCTTTGGAACAGTTCAGTAGCAATATTGCTATTGCTCTCATTTGTTTGTCTACAAACAGTGTTTTTAACTTTTCAAAATATATTTTTGAGGGTATGGCATCAAATGTTGATAGTAAAACAAAGTTTTTAATGTATCCCAGGTTTGTTCAAACAATTTTAAATAAAAAGAAAAACCTGCTTACAGAACCAACTGAAATTTTTGCTACGCCTAGTCTACAATCAAAGGTTTTTCAAAATATGGCTATGGCTAGTAGACTTTTTGAAGGGGAACCAGTTCCATTATTTTCTCAAATGATTCAAACTGAGTTGGGTGAAGGTTCAGCAGTTCCAATTGATCCCCATCACACATCCACTCAAGTATTTGAAACAACCCAACAACCACCTATCACTTATAGGAGAAGGTCTAAACCTAGTCTAACTAGGATTGTGACTGAATCCTTGCCCAAAGATTCACCTCTCATAGCAGGTAACACAGCTAGAAGTGATGAGGGTAGTTCTTCACAAACTGAATTGACGGCTTTATGTACCAAGTTAGTAAACAAGGTTGATACTTTGGAGAAGGAGCTAAAGCAAACCAAGGAGGAATTCAAAGCTCACAAGGAGATTTTTGCCAAAGTTTCTACAAAGCTAACAAAAAGGGTGAAGAAGCTTGAAGAACAGTTGAAAAAGAAAAGGGCAAGAGTGGTATTGGATGATGATTCTTCTGATGATGATGATTCAGATGACTCTGAAGGGGATGATGAAAATTCTTCCAAACAGGGGAGGAAATTTGGTAAAAAGAGGAAATCTGAAGATAAGGATAGATCAGGATCTCAGGGGAGGTATGAAGAAGATTCTGAACAAGATCAAGGTTTTTATATTGGTTCAGGTTCTGGTAATGTTCATGATGAAACAGCTGAGACACATCAAGCAGTTCCAAGTGAAGAAGCAGTTCAAACTGCTGAGACAGAGCAAGAGACAGAGCAAGTAACAGTTCAAACTGCTGAGAAAGAACAACAAGCAGTTCCAACTGAAGAAACTTCTGCTGAACAAGAATATGAAAGGAAAAGAGCAGATAAAGGAAAGAAACCTATGACATCTGAAGAAGTGGTTGCTGTTCAAGAACTTGAAAGGCTTAAAAGGTTGAAACCAAAAACTCACGAACAAATTGATCATGATGCAGAGGTTGCAAGACAAATGTTAGAAGATGATTTGGCTGGAGAGGAAGAAAAATAAGCTCAGATTGCTCATGATGAAGAATTTGCAAGGAAGATGGCTGCTGATGATATAAGGAATATAGCTGAATTCATGGAAAGAAAAAGATCAAATGAAGTAGATCAAGAAGAATTCAATGAACAGTTGCAATATTTTCTGGATTCTGATGTGATGGTAAGAGCACAAGCTTCAATAGTTCTTAGAGATCAAGAGTTAAATGAAGACGATAAGACATAGGAGCTTAAGGAATTTATACTCAAGAAGAATGGAGTTGCAACATGGGATGATCTGATTCATAGAATAAGAGAAAGCCAGAAGTCAGGGTACAAGACAAAGTTACCAACAAAGAGGGAACTTGTTGAGGATATGAAGCATTATTTGAAGAACTCAGCAAATTACTCAATGAAAGATTTCAAGGGAAAGTCTTATGCCATTATTGAAAAAGAATTCTGTGAAACTTATGCTATTTTGAATTCTCTAAGAAGAAGTGTCAAAACAGGTAAGAAGAGGGAAGCAGAATCTATGGAATCAGAAGTTGCTAAGAAACAAAAGTCTGATGAAGAAGGATTAACTGATGAGAAGATCAAAAGCATGATGGTGATTATTCCAGAGTATTCTTACATTAAACCTTTGCAGGTCAAACATCCAATAATTGACTGGGAAGTGTTTACTGATGGAAGGATGAAGGGATGGAAGATTATCAGGTTAGGAGATATTTCTGAAAGATATAAGTTGTTTGAAGATTTGCTTAAAGGCTTTGACAGAGAAGATCTAAATCAACTTTGGAGCTTAGTAAAAGAGAAGTTCAGAGATATTGATCCAGTTGAAGATAAAGATAAAGAACTATGGGTTCAATTGAAGAGACTATATGAACCAGATGGTGGAGAATCGATATGGAGATTTCAAGCTCAAGTCAAGGATATTTCTTGGAAGTTATTTGGTACATGTGGAGTACACAGAGTATCTACAAAGGAAGGAATAGAGATATATATGCTGGTTGAAAAATACTATCCACTCAGACCAGGTGTTTTGACAATGCTGGCATTTGCTAAACTAGAAGCTAATGAAGAGTCTGAAATGGCTAATATGCTGGTAACGAAGATATTCAACCTTGCACAAGAAGTAAAAGCTAGATCTAAGAGATTTGCTTGATGGGTATTTGAAAGAATTTTCAGCATTAAGAAGAAGAAGCTTAATTTGAAGAAACTTAGTGATTGGAGTGAAATCATAAGTTTAGGGGAGGATTGTTAGGAATTAAGCTTAAGCAGTTAAGACTGTTGGAGGTAACAGTTAGGACTGTTGAAGATTGAAGTTAAGACTGCTGAAGAGTGTTGAAGACATGAGCAGTTAAGACTGCTGAGAGAAGAAGTTAAGACGGTTTATGATTTATGTAAAGTTGATAAATATGAAAAATATATTGTGTATATCGTATAAGAATAGATTGATAGTTATCTTGTACAGGAATCCTTAGTCTATAAAAGGATTGCCTAGGTTAACATACAGAGGTGTGAGTTCATACGTATTAGAAAGATTCAAGGTTGTAAACCCTAGTGATAGGAAGATCACTCGTATTATTTTCTAATAATATTGAATCGTTGGAAGTTATTATTCTGTGTTTCTTTGTTTCATTCAATTCATACAAAACACATAAGGTCTTCTAAGTGCTAGCTAGTAAATTCCGCGTGCTAGACTAAGTATAATTCTTTGTATTACATCTAATACATCGAGATTATGCTACATCAAGGTGAAGGTTTTTGTGATTGCTCGTTGGTATTCATACTGAAGATTTGGGATTTTTATGTCTTGTGTTAATTTAATAAGTCAGCGTTTTGGTGTTCTTAATGGTGGATAATTCAAGACATTAGAAGACTAGATTGAACGTATGGTACTGGTTCGTGATTATGAAGATCAAGGTTGCATATTTTTGTTCCCTATTTGATGATGACAAAAAGGGGAAGAAGAATATTCTGAAGAGTGCAGCTTGAAGATCCTTGATGGTATGCATAGCTTAAGGGGAAGATCATCTTTCATTCGTACTTAGTTTTGTCATATCAACTAGGGGAAGATTGTTAGGAATTAAATATGAGTTGATATTGACAAATGATGAAAGATGGAGGAAACTTATGAAGACAAAGATGAAGGACGATTTATGTTAATTGTTAAAGTCTTTGTAACCCTAATCTCTATTATATAAAGAGATTATAGGTCGTAGGTTTTCAATACATAGGTCTTCCCAATGTAGTCATTAAAAAGTGTGTGTGTGTCTAGGTGTTGAGTCCTCTAATGGACACCTAGGGTTTGTAATCGTTCGACAAACCTTGATTAATAATAATGAATCGTTTCCACTGCGTAGTACTATATTGTTCTTCATTATTATTATGTTAATCCTAGATAACAGGTCTAACAAGCCTCGAGCAAACGATCACCACATGTGGTATCAGAGACAGGTTGCTCTCGATATCTAGGATGTTACAAGGTTCGTTGTCGAAGAAGAGCGGATCTGGAGCAGGTATTATGATCGGAAGTCAGTTTGATGAATAGTTCGTGTGATGTTTAAGGCGACAATTGAATCACGGTAATATACTTATATTGGTTCTTATCATTATTAATTAATACATCTCGTATCATTAATGATGGTTCTTATCATTGTTGGGAATTAAACTTTGAGTTGATATGGACAAAAGATGAAAGATGAAGGACTAAAGATGACAAAGGATGGAACTTCATAGAAAGAAAAGATTACAGCAAATCTTTTATTATTCTAGGAATATTCTTTGTAAACCCTAGGTATCTCTAGTATATAAAGAGATACAGGGTATTGGTTTTATATGTGTGTGTCAATAATGTAGTCGACTAAAAGGTAAAGGTCGGGTTCTAGGCATCAAGTTCCCACAATGGATGCCTAGGTTTGGTGTTTTGTATGGTTAGAGTAGAGATGATGACGAGGAAAATCTTAGCAATAATAATGATAATAGTTTGATTATTCCACTGCGTACAACATGTTTTGTTCATTATTATTGTGTTAATCCCTACATGAGGTCTAAACAACCTCGAGCTAAACGGTCCAACAGTGGTGTCAGAGACTAGGGGCTCGTGATCGTGGGATTAAACAAGGTTTTCTGTCGATGTGGAGCAGTTCTGTTGAAGGTCCGATGGTCCTTATGAATGTTTGAGGTACTCGTATTTATTTTTTATTGCTAAGAACAGATCAAATTGGTTGATTTATTAATTGGTGGAGCGATTTAAATTGTTTTTATTCTTGCAATCGAGTGGATCTGATTGGAGATAGTCATTAGTTGTTGGATCTGTTGTTTGTCGTTTTTCACAAGTGAATGTGTATTACTCATAGCAAACCTCGTACTGCATTAATGATCTGATGCTATATTATATTGTTGCAAGTGGAAACTGTGCGGTTTTAAATCTTACCTCGTACTGCTTGATTTATTAATTGGTCGGAGAAAATAATACTCCGTATTAAATTGGTCGCGTATTTAATTGGGGATGTGACGTTATTGAATACTTACTGCTGTTGATGTACTCTATCGATTGTGGGATAGGAGTTGATTGTGTTTTTGAGTATTAAATATTCGCTAGTGGGATTATTTTCATAAAGCTCAGAATATCCAATGAGTTTGATTGTGCTTTGAAATTGAAATCATGTTTTGTCGCTTACTGATCAGTTAAAAGAAAATTTGGACTGTTTGATTGGAAGTAGTTGCTGCTGCTATACATTGGTGGATAAATGGAATATGTGGGGCTGTTCGTATTTAATATCGAAGGTCAGTGGATTGATGGTATTGATATAGGTTACTTATCTGATGGTTATTGGTCTAACAGTGTCTACTGCTCACTTTAAAAATTCATACTGTTGATTGTTGCATAAGTAGCAGTTTGTACTGCTGGCTTCATTAGTTAGTACTGTTCGGTTAACAGTTAGTACTGCTCGACAACAGTTTGTACTGCTAGCTTTGGAGGATGAACAGTTTATACTGCTGTTTATAAACTTTGTACTGCTGTTTGGTACTGCTAGAGCATGGAAGTCTAAAAGTGAGGGGAAGCATATTCAGTTGATTTTGGAGATTGGGCACACATACAGGGGAAGAAACACACACACAAAGGATTTTTGGTTTTGGTTCGTTAAAATTTTATGGCTTTTATTTATTGGTGATGAAGATTATTCGTTACTTATTTGAAGGTGAAGTGGAATTATTTGGGTTTATGTTCTTAATATATCTACGAATTGACGAACACTTGAAGGAGTTACGTTATTGTGCTCAGTGTTCACATTGTCAAGAGATTGCGATCTCCCTATACATCGGATTGGGTATACGTTCGCAGTTATATTTAAGACATGAGTTTGGGTTATTCTACTTCAGCATCGGATGGGTAATGGTTAGTTTTCTTCTTCAATACATCGAGGTTATGCTACATCGAGGTGAAGGTTTTTCTACTGCTAGTTGGTATTACTACGGCTGGTTTTGATTTCTACTGTTTCAAGTTCATTTATAGTGCGGAAAAACTTAATGGTGGGTAATTTGAAACATTGGAAAGATGGATTGGACGTGTAATATTGATTCGTGGTTGTGAAGATCAAGGTTGCTTATTTTTGTCCCCTATTTGATGATGACAAAAAGGGGAAGAAGATTTATTTTGAAGATTTGCAGCTTGAAGAGCCTTGATGATATGCATGGATTAAGGGGAAGATCATCTTTCATATCGTTGGTTTTGTCATATCAACTAGGGGAAAATTGTTAGGAATTAAGCTTAAGCAGTTAAGACTGTTGGAGGTAACAGTTAGGACTGTTGAAGATTGAAGTTAAGACTGCTGAAGAGTGTTGAAGACATGAGCAGTTAAGACTGCTGAGAGAAGAAGTTAAGACGGTTTATGATTTATGTAAAGTTGATAAATATGGAAAATATATTGTGTATATCGTATAAGAATAGATTGATAGTTATCTTGTACAGGAATCCTTAGTCTATAAAAGGATTGCCTAGGTTAACATACAGAGGTGTGAGTTCATACATATTAGAAAGATTCAAGGTTGTAAACCCTAGTGATAGAAAGATCACTCGTATTATTTTCTAATAATATTGAATCGTTGGAAGTTATTATTCTGTGTTTCTTTGTTTCATTCAATTCATACAAAACACATAAGGTCTTCTAAGTGCTAGCTAGTAAATTCCGCGTGCTAGACTAAGTATAATTCTTTGTATTACATCTAACACAAGGAGTGTGTGTAGATCCGGTCAATTGGTATCAGAGCAGTGTTACTCAAGAATTTTAAAATATATTGTATTTTAAAACTTGAAACGATCAAATGGATTTTGAAAACTTTAAAGAAGGGAAATTTTTGCAAAGACCATCATCCTTTAAACCAAACAGTTTTACAGACTGGAAAAACCGTTTTGAGACATATGTAAAGTCAAAAGACATAGATCTATGGAATATAATTATTGATGGTGATTACAAACCTATATGCAATAATATTTCGGGTGGTCGGGATGTAGAAACCTATCTTACTCATCAAGGAAACTCACAAGTAAAAGATAACAAATTTGATCGTCTTGTTCAACAATACGAACAATTTGCTATCTCTGAAAATGAAACCTTTGATAGTGCATTGGTTAGACATAATACTATTATTACATCACTTAAAGCACTTGATGAATGCGTTCCTAGTGAGAATTTTGTCAGGAAATGTCTAAAAGCACTTCACCCGAAATGGAAAACAAAAGTGACAGCTATTGAAGAATCTAAGTATCTTTCAAGGATGACACTGGACGAGCTCATAGGAAACCTCAAAGTTCATAAAATAATGATGGAAAAAGATTCGGAGATAGTTAAAGGCAAAAAGGAGAAAATGAAGCCCATTGCCTTGAAAACTAAAGCCGAATCAAGTGATGATGAGAAATCATGTTCCAACAGTGAAGATAATGACGATGAGCTAAAAGACAACGAAGTTGCTCTTATGGTTAACAACACAGAAGAGGTATCTTCTAACTCGTCATACACGTTTATTAACTATGACACGCTAGATATAGAATATAACAAATTGAGTAAACTCATTCTGAAAGTCATAAGCAAAAATAAGTTTTTGAAAACCAAAAAGGAATTTTTAGAAAACAAGATTCATAAGTTAAAAGAAAATGTTAAAGGATTAGAAAAGGGTAAAAGCACTAAAATTTGTGTATCTTGTCAGGAACTAAAACACGAATTAGATATGCAAAAGCTTACACTAGAAAATTTTATAAAACAAAAACTCCAAATTTCAAAGATTCAATAAGCATGTAAACTGTGCAGATGACACTATGAGATTACTAAAATTACCTCATGGTAGTTTCAAACCAGATTTCATGAAAAATGGTCACTTAAGTGATTTTCAGATTCAACTGACAAAAGAAAATAAAACCACACCAACTGAGTCAGTGACCCACGGATCCCACAGATCCAAAACTTTGGATCCGCGTGGTATAACCAAAGGATCAGTAGGTACAGTAAATGTACAAAAAAGTTAAAATTTAAATAGTATTAAACCTGTTAAGATATCTAGAAAGCCTAACACTAATACAATTAGAAGAAAAGATAAGAATAAAGTTAAAACAACAGTAGACACTTCATTATATAAAGGAACAATGCTTAGTGAACAAATTCCATTTGATTGCCTCCAAGATATTAGTGAACCTTGGCAATATTTTTAACCCAAAAGGACCCATGAGATATTGGGGACCAAATACTTGAGCTCTCATTAGGTACGCTTGAAAGAAAAGATTAGATCCAAATGGATAAATGAAATCTCAAGATACATTGCTGGAAACATAAGTATCTTCTCAATCCACAAAGTGTTTAGCGGAGGTTACATCATGTTCAATAGCACTCTTAGAAATAATCATCGGAAAAAGGTACGGTTTCTCATGACTCTATTCCTACTCATGATGATTGCTCTCATAGATAATTCAAATTTCAAACTTACTTAATATAAGTTATTGATGCCATGATTTGTATCACATCTTTTGTGATAATAGAAATAAAGCGTCTAAAAGTTAGTATGATGAGTAGGAAAAGGTTCTTAAACCTTTATGACATAAAAATTGGATAAAACACATAAGGTATACATCGTTTTGAACAAAGAAACCTCAAAAGTCGAAGAATTGTTGAACTCAACATTCGACGAAAGTCCTCCTCCTCCTAAGACATCATCTTTGGTAGATGATGACTTGTGATGATTTTCAAACGGTTTAAAACCAAGCAAAAAGAAAATCACAAATAAGCCAAGAGTCATCCATTAGAAATCATCTTTGATGATAGAACATTAAGATTTTAAAATTAAAAGTAATTTAGTTTTTACAAGATTGATCCTAGAAATAAGGCATAAATGATAAATCCTTGATTATTTCAACAAGAACTAAACAATCTTGACATTATAAAGGGTCTAGAAATAAAATCATAAAACAAAGCTATTAAATTAAATTAATTTGCGTTTGAATATGCACATAAATGAACATCCATAACACATTTCTAAATAGTCTCATAAAATAGAAAATGTATATAGCATATTCTCCCGGCGTTGCCGTACTCACAAACTTAAGCCAGCATCAAAAGATTGGTTTGATCAACTTGTCAAAATAAACCTTAAATTCACAACGAACCTAGTAGAAAACAACCTTTACTAAGAAGGATCATGTGCTATTAGGATGACATCGTCTCCAAATCGACTTGTCAAGATATGCTGTGACTTCACAAAAATCATACATGACAAGATTTGAAACATGTAGGATAAACTTTATCTAAGATCTCCAAATATCTAACAATTAGGAAAAAGGACATATATCGCGGATATGCATAAGAAAATTTAGACTTGAAACCATTTGAAAAACACTCACAGACTCACCAAGGATAAAGATAGTAAATCCATAAGATGACCATAAACATAGAGATATATTAGGTAGAATACGCTATCTCATAGCTAGTACACCAAACATTGTGTATACACTTTCAAAGATGATTCCAACTCAAAGTCATCAAACATTTAGGAACATACAAGGCACTACATTTTTGAAATCTTAGGTGTCCTAAAGGAACGGATAATAGTATAACAATTAGGTTAATAAGAAAAATCTCAAACGATATGAGTACTAATGTGAGACATTGTATCACATCGTGATTTACTAAGAAACAAACGGTCCTTGTTGCTTCAAGGCAAAGAAAACGCACTCATCTGTTCGAATATTAACCTCAATTTCATCCCTCTCGTGTTGTAACAACAATATAACCTCAGCAATAATTTAGTTTAACTCCTTAGAACCAAACACATGAAATCATCTCTTTCTTAAAAAATGTTTAGATAATAAATCATCTCAAAATTGAGAAAGTTTCTCAAAGGACAACATTGCGAATCCTCTCACAAAGAACTCTCCTTCTTTCTAAGACCTATTGAAACTAAGTAAGTAGTTAAAACATTCGTTCGAACCCTAGTTCAACCAAAAGCGAAAACACCAAACATTGTTCTGATCCTGCGGATCCCTTTGATAACAAGGGCGGAACCCTTGTTTGGGATCCGCCGGATCCGTGCTTTGCTGAGAAAAATTCTCAATAAACAAACACCACTTACTGAACAGTACACTCATTAAGAAACATAACATCAACCCATTGTCGACCCTCAATATCCCAAACTCAAAAGTTAGGTCACTCTCCTCAATTAACTTGTGCTTAATTGATCTCTGTAAGTACTCTAATCAGTTCTTATTTCTTATCTGTGTCTAGAATTCATATAAATTAAATAATTAGGGATTATGAATTTTCAAAAATAATGAGGCATTTCAAATTATGAAAATGATCCTTTTCACAACTAGGAAAACTTTCTTTCAATCATTGTTCATACAAAATCAAAAAACGTTATACATAACTCATATGTATTTTCAAATACATTCAAATAGGAGCATTTGAGTTATCTCCTGTCTTAACAACAAAACTTGCATAAAATAAATTTTCATGCATCAAAAGAGTCGAGATAATCACACCTCCACATTGTCTCTATGTTGGCACACACTAGAAAATTTTATGCTTACTTAGATTATTTCAACTGAAACTATATAATTTTCATGTCTAGGAAAATCATGCCTCCCGCTACTAACTATGATCACAAAAAGACCACCAAGTACTTACCCAAACATCATCAAACAAAGGGACTCACTGAAGCACAAGTCAAAATTTTCAAAGCTTTAGAATGTCGTTATGTTCATGAAGGCAGAACTGTAGATCCATCATTCTTAGAAGAAACAAATATCTGTGAACAAATGGCTGCCATTCAATTTGATGCACTCCTAGACATAGATGAGCCCATCATCCCTAGGTTCATTCTCGAGTTTTATGCTTCCGTAAAACTTGTCACTGACGACCTTGAATCTTTTAGCATCCATTTCAAAGTAAACCAAAATCCCTACAATTTTCCATTAGATCACTTCGGGGAAGTATTACGCATTCCTAGAGAAGGAACTTGTTTCTACTCAGACAAATGGCCTTTAACCATTCTTGAATCCAACCTTGTTCGTGAATACCCATATGATACTCCTCTAACTCCCAAAGAAACTATTTGTGATCATCTTTTCAAGCCTAGAAGCAACCAAACTAAGAAACTCCGAGGCAAAGATGTTAATCGAGATCCATTCGCTATGGAACTCAATGAACTCAAACCCGAATTTAAGAAACTTGAAGAGATTCTTAGAGCTAATGTTATTAGCACTATTGGAAACAAAGATCATGTGAATGCTAGCTTATGCTATATGCTCTATTGCGTGTCTACTCATCAAAAGTTCAATCTAGCCTACTATATCGCCAAAAGAATGGTCGATATACGTGTCTTAGGGAAAACCGCAATGCCATATGGAATGCTTCTTACACGTTTGTTGATTTGTTATTTTAGTTTCCAAAGGAAAAGGCAACGTATGCGTTTTCCCCGGGTCGTGTCCCAGCGAAGGTCGAATATCGAGTCTTTGTTCCGGTGTTGAATACGTGTGGTGAATGTGTGAAAAAGAGTGATTGATTTGTGTTTTTATACTACGAATAATAAAATTATAAAAGAAATTAACTAATTAATCTAATGAAACAATTAAACTAAGCATATGAATGAAAATTTGAAATTAAAAACGTTACGCGACGAATTATAAAACGTAAATAAAAATGATTTTGTGAAATTTAAAACCTAAAAATATAAAAATAATTTTCCTATATTAAATCTGATAAAAGAAAATTTTTGGAAAATATTTTTTTTTTGACTTTTTAATAAATTTTTTATGAATTAAAAGTATTTAAAACTAATTAGGTGATTTAACTAAAATGCAAAAGTAAAAAAAAACTAATGGACTGAAAATGTAATTTATAAAAAAAACAAATTTTATAAAGGAAAACAAAATTTTATAATATTTAAGGACTAAAATGCAAAGGTAAAAACTCAAGGGACTGAAAATGTAGTTTAGAAAAACTAAATTATAAAAGAAAATTTGGAAAAATAAAAGTTTTATAAAAGCTGAGGGACTAAAGTTGTAAAAACTGAAACTATTATAGATTTAATAAAAGACAGGGACTAAAATTGCCAAAAAAAACAAACTATTTAACACTAAAACTACCTAGGCACGATTTAAACTAAATCAGAAAATTAAGGGACCAAAAGTGACAAACTCAGAAACTTATTTAATTTTCTCAAGCAGTTAACACCCTAACAAGCCCTTTTCAAAGGCTTATAAAAAGCTCAAATCTAAACCGATTTTGAAAATGAAAACTGTTATAGAAAGCTCAATAAACAGAGATCAATAATATCTAAAAAGCCCTATCACAAACACTTGTTTGATAGCTTAATTTTGGCCTAGATCAGTCATCAAAAACACAATAGGCTGCTGCACTTTTTTAGCAGTTTTGGGATGAATTTTCAGCCCTAGAAAAGCACTCAAATAAGCCAATGAGCTAGATACCAGATGTTTCCTATAAAGCTTGCTAGATAAGCTACCTATAACATTAAAATTCAAAGTTTCAGCTTATCTGGATAAGCCAGAAAAGCTACTAGATCAGCAGACTTAAAACCTATGTCTGCTGTGCAGACTTTAGACAGCAAAGAGAGAAGTGGCGCAAAATTTTTTTTGTGGTACTATTCTAATCAAATCCAGGTTTTGCAATCTTTTTTTTTTAACTCCTTAACTGAACCTCAAAAATTTGCCGCGAATGAAATCTTAACAAGCTTAGCTAACAAACAGCCCTACTAAAATAACTTGAAATCTAGTGCAATTTTACTCTAAACTTATACTAATCTAAAACTACACTATTTTAAACTAGTTAAAAGTAATAAATCCAAAGCAGCTAAAGACAATGGACAATAAATAACAACAGCAACAATAAGCAGCACTTAAAAAAACTAGATTAAACTTAATGAAATAAAACTTACACCTTATCCTAGCTTAAATGAAGTGATCTCAGAACTCAGTTCTAACCCAGGCTTAATAGCCAAACAATACCCATTATCCTGCTCTAATCCTCATCACCATTCCACAGCTTATTCACCAGCTTATCAACTTATCAGAGATTTTTTTTTTTTTTTTTTTTTTTTTTTTTTTTAACTGAAATAATACTCAGATAAAAACAATACTAAATAAATTTTAATTCAAGAACAACTATTAAACTGAAAATGAAAATTTCATTAACCAAAATAAAATTACAAAGTAAAATTCGGATATTCTTAAAATTGATTTAAAACTAAAAATTACAATAAAACATTTAATCTAAAACATTAATAAAGAAAATTACAAGCCTCTCTCTGAGGAGTGATCCCCGCTATTTATAGGCCATGGCCGATTCTTCTGGAGAGTCCACGCTGGCAATCCTCGTGTGTCCACAGCTATCATCACCCTTAGATCACATCTTGCTCACCAAGCTTCATTTCCAGCCTTAGGATCAAACGTGTGAGGTGTTCGGACCAATAAGCAGCTGCCACGCGTCATTCCCTTTGTCAGAGTCTTCTAGAAGGGCCAATGATTGTCCCTTTTGCCCTTAATTGCTGTTAAATTCGTACGGTGAATATTAGGGTTGCGGGTGAATAGTAACTATTGGGATTGGGGGTGAATTTTGGGAGGCGGGTTTTTGTGAGAGAGATAAGTGAGTGTGTTTGTTTTATTTTATTTCTTTTCTATTTGACCGAGTGAATGTTTGACCGGGTGGTTTATTTAAGTGGGTGATGGATCGGGTTATGGATTTGTGTAGTGGGCTGGGTATAAGATCGAGTGGGTTGGGCTTGGGTTTAGAGTAATAAAGTGGGTTTGGTAAATTGTTTTGTTAAATCCGGATGTTGCAATTTTAAGGTTTTAACAATCAAGGACCAAATATGTAAATCCTAAAAATCAAGGGACCGAATTGGCTAATATTCCAAAGTGATCTAAGGGTGATTTCTGACTTGTTGACCAAGCATGACTTTCCCGGCTCTGGCTAAAAATAACACTTCCATATCTCGTGCTCGGTTTCCCGGTTCTTTGCTTGATTTTTGTCCTTTTCTTCGATATCCGTGCCTGCACATTTAAAAACACAAAAACACAATATATTTGGCATTTTGGTCGGGTTTTTGGTCTATTTGGGTCCGGATTTGGTCAAGAAAAGGTATGTGTTTAAGCACATACCATTTGTTTAGAGCTTCCCTTCCTATTCCTCTAGACTCATTTGGCTTCGTTCCAGACTACATCGAAATCAAACACACCTTCGTTCCGCTTAGTGACTATAGAGTGGCAATAGGAAAAGGGAAACGAGCTTACAACTCATCCTCATCTTCATCATCATCATCGGCTAGTGACGAAGATGGTTTACCTAACTCTAAGCTTCCTCCACTCGATTACTTAAGTCAACTTCCATCTCTTGATAATGAATCTGCGAAACATCGACAAGCAAAGGGAATTTTAAAGAATGTAGGACGATGGATGATGAAACTCCGCAAGGATCAGAAGAAAATACTTAAACTATTGAAAGACAAGTGAGAATTAAGGAGCGTTTGGAACAATAGTTTATTAAACCGTGTATGATGATATTTATGTGCTTGTTAAGACATAATGGTAGTACTTAACTTTTATGTGCTTTAGCTTAACTTAAAATGATGATAACATGTATTGTTATCAATTTTCCGAATTTAAACCACTGTTTGGCTTAACTTCCTTTATGATGAAATTTAATGATCGGGTTTATTTTCATGTATACGTGTGTTAGAATTATCACATCTAGTTGCTTTACATTACATGTTAGATAATAGATATGTTCCAGGAAAATTTTTGGGTTTTCGTCGAGAGACGAACAATTTGCACTACTCTCTGTTAACTTTTAGCACTTTTGCCTGACGGATCTGGCGGATCCCAAAATTTGGATCCGCCATGAGTTAGCCTTGGCTCCACCATCCTTCAACCTGCGGATACTACGGATCCAAAAATTTGGATCCGCACGTGTTATCGTTTGGATCCGCAGGTATAACAGTCACTTTCTTGAAATTTTTTGACTCATCCCGATTCTTAGATTTTAGTTTGTAGTGTTCTTTAAAATAGGTTCACTGATCATCATATAGCTTAGATTCATTTAACAACTCTTAGAAATTCAAGAACAAAACTTCCCACCAAAATTTGAATAATCAAATTTTGTCCTGTTCATTACACACAGACTCTTTTATTGCTTCCTTGAAAACCGTGAATCAATCACACTTCATCCTTTTGAGTCACTCTTCTGCATACCTTCATGTCAACTCCATTTCTATGGATTGACTTTGTCAATAGGACAAACTACTTTATCTTGTTCCAAGTTTTGGAAATTCACACACCATTAATCCAAACACCAATTTCCATACAAATAGGAAGTATAAATTAGAACCTTAGAGATGATCATAACACTAAATTCTCATCAAATTTACACATCATTCCTGGAAATCTCTCAATGTACAAATCCAACAAACCTCACATGTCTAGGCCATACAGACGAACGGCTAGAATTAGCATCAGACCATACTGGTATGTGAACCCACTTCCAAACGTAACCTTTCCTACCATATCTACTACTACCACTACAACTCCTATCATGACTCCTATAGTTAACACATCTTCACCTTCAAAATCAACATCACGAAAACAGATGGACCAAGAAGCATTCAAAATCTTCTCAGAGACGGCACATTTCTGCATACAAGAGGAACTGGCAAAGCGTCCGCATATAGATTAGGTTGTCAAAAAACTTGAGAAAGCTTTTGAACGTCAGTGGAAACATGAAAATCCAGTTGACCGTACATCATTCAATCGCTTGAAGGTAATTAATTTCCGTAAACTTTTAGTTTTAGGCCGATTACTAATTATCCTAATTAATAAACATGAGTTACTTATATTACTAACTGTTGTTTCGTGGTTTAACGTATAACCACTATATCCTCACTAATGTGAAATTTGAATGCATGTGATTTTGATTTTATATTAAGTTTTTTTTTTTTTTTTTTTTTTTTAAATGTGCCCTCAAGCACATGTTAAGGCATGATAATCATGCAGGTACTTTCTATAGAAATTATAAAATACAATTAATGCACAATAATTATACTTAAAAAGTACTATAATTACATGTGATTTTCTATTTAATGAACTAATTTTATTCTCTCAAACATGTGCCCTTGGGGCACATTTTAGAAAATCATTATTATGTTTTTTATCATTGTATTTTATATTTGATTATAATATTAAATAAAAACTAAAAATATTATACAAAACTAAATTTTTGTAATAAATGTAGTGAATATGAAAGTATGCAATAATTTGCTATATAAAGAATGTAACTCTTAAAAAGTAATGATGTAATAAACGTATCTTGTTTTTCAAATTGAAAATATGTATTCAAAATAGAAATATTTAATTCTTATACTATAATCATTTTCGTGAAATACTTGAGTAGGCAATCATAATAGTGTCTCCATTTACAAAAGAATAAAGGTAAGTCTCGATTAAGTGTTTTTGCTAGGGGGAAGGAACAAGTACGAATATATTTGGTTTAAGGACATAAAAGATCATACCCAAAACCTGCGGGTTTTCTAAAGTCAACAATTCTAGTTGGTATGACTATTCTTTTCCTAATTTCACATACTATGACCCACTTTATCTATCTCCTTTTATAGTTTTGCCCCTTCACATAACCACTAATAAAAATACTACTCTTTTCTGACTTTAGAAACGGCGAAACAATTTTAGAAAAGGCACTCAAGAATGGAAACTGGCAACAACATAAAGATAAAACCTTCAAGAGGGAGGAATAATTTATTAAATGACAGGAACTAATTTGTCATCCGAGAATGATTGTGAACAAATGGAGAACTATTTGACTTAATATCCAATCTGACTTCCCTATCATTTTGAAACATGCCATATTTACTCTCTCATAATCCTTATTTTCAATTTTGACATTGATTTTAGGGATGAAAATCATTTTCCTACTAGTTAACTTGAAACAAATCAACTGTTGCTGTTGAACCTTTTCATATTTCTAAATGTTAATCCGTTATAAAAACTTTTCTTTTATTTCACTCCAATCCTTACTAGCATTAATGAGGGGATGCATGACTCCATAATGTTGCAGGAGAAGAACTTTGAACACTTGAAGATTGGACTAGATCTTATAAACGAAGCTACCAAGAATTTTGACGACGCATACTGCATCGGGTCAGGTGGATTCGGTAAAGTGTACAAAGCAGATCTTGAACATTTTAATAGCAGTAGTTCCTCGTCGATAGAAGGTTTGAATGAATGTGATTTACCCAGAAAGCGAAGCACAGTAGCTATAAAGCGCATTCACAATCAAGAAGGAGGACAAGGGTTCATTACAGAAATTGAAACTCTAACTACTTGTAAGCATGAGAATATAGTCTCTCTTCTTGGTTTTTGTTATGAAGGTAACGGTGCAATGATCCTGGTTTATGAGCATGTTTCCAAAGGAAGTCTTGAAAACTATTTGGGAAGCAGTGATAAAATGGCTAATCTTACTTGGGTGCAACGTCTAAATATATGTATTGATATTGCACATGGTTTAAATTACATTCACAACAACACAGATCGTGGCAAACAAAAGATGATACACCGTGATATCAATAGCAATAATATTCTACTGGGAGATAATTGGAAGGCAAAGATTGCGGATTTTGGGCTCTCAAAATTCCACCCAGCGTATCAAGAGGCCAGCACTATCTATACCAATTTGATTGCAGGTACATATGTGTATTTGGATCCAGAATATCAGAAGTATGGTAAACTAAATAAGAAATCAGACATTTACTCGTTTGGAGTAGTGTTGCTTGAGATCTTGACCGGGACGTTGGCCTATGATTCTGTATACACCAAGGTGAATGAGAAGGGAATTGCACCCATTGCAAGAGATCATTTTGAAAAGGGAACAGTAATGGAAATTCTTGATTACAAGATAAAGGAGGAGACCGATGAACATGTCTTTTCTTTAAGTAAAGGACCAAATAAAGAGTGTCTGGACATATTTTTGGAAATCGCATTTCGATGTGTGGCAGAAACTCAAGCGCAACGTCCAACAATAGAAGTTGTCATCAACGAACTCAAAAAAGCATTAGACTCTCAGGTAATAAGTCGATATTTTAAAAGAAAGCTTTTTAAGTTCTCCATATTATTGATAGTAATATGTGACATATCATACATATACTTTGTGTAAACAACATTTTCTCAAACTTTGCTCAATATTAGATCTTACCGTTTAAGTTTTTTCTTTGTACTTAAGTTTTGTGATTTATTTGTTTTGATCTTAAACTTTATTTAACTTTGTAATTTAACTTTATGATGTGCTACGGATTCACCGGTAAAATATAACTTTATAATCTCCTTATATTCTTCATCATGTTTGTGACCTTTCATACATTATACTTCGTGTAAATACTATTTTAATCCTCAAACTATTACTCAATTTCCCATTTAAGTTATTTTAGACCTTAACTTTTGTGACTTATTATTTTAATCTTAAAATTTTCTAACTTAGTGATTTAATCATTTTATAAATTGAGAACCTAAAATTCACGAACGCATTTTAGATAGCAAGTAGTTCATTCTGTTTTTAACATATAAAGTCGACTGGCTGTCTAATGATTCACAGGAGAACCACAAGGATAGCCTTAAACTGTCACTTGAAGACATAAAGCTGGCTACACAAGACTTCAGTGAAGACAATATCATTGGACATGGAGATTTCGGGAATGTATACAGAGGAGTATCTGCTCATGGAGATAACATCATTGCTGCAAAGCTGTTGGATAGGAATTCTGCTGAAGGAGAAGCTGAATTTATGACGGAGCTGGAAATCCTTATGGAGTATAAACATGAAAATGTCATTGGTCTTGTAGGCTAGTGTGATGAAGAGGATGAGAAAATAATTGCTTATGATTATGCATCGAGAGGATGTCTTGATAAGCACTTGAGCGATGATAGTCTTACGTGGGTGATGCGGCTTAAAATATGCATTGATATTGCAATTGGGTTGGAGTTCCTTCATGGAACTGTTTCAGGTCCAGAAATTGTAATACATAGCGACATCCGCAGCAGCAACATTCTACTGTTTGATGATTGGAAAGCAAAAATTTCTGATTTTGGGCTTTCCTTAGTGTGTCCAACAAATCAGGATGTAGGCTTTGTCATCGACAATGTTACAGGCACAATCGGCTATCATGACCCACTACACTCGAAAACAGGCTTCTTAACTACAGAATCTGATATATTCTCGCTGGGTGCAGTTTTATTTGACATATTGTGTGGGAAACTTTCATCCGAAAAGCTAGATGATGAGTATCTTTATTTACCCTTTTTGGCTAAACACCACTATCATGTAGGAAAACTTGATAAGTTAGTGTTCGAGGGTATTAGAGAACAAATTGTGCCACTGTCATATACTACATTTACAAGGATTGCCCTTCAATGCTTACATCACAGGAGAGAAAGTCGGCCAACAGCTCATGAAGTGGTCATACAGCTTAAGAAAACATTAGAATTCCAGGTAAGTTTCTATATTTTGACAAAACTGGCCTTTAACTGTTTTATAAACGGTAAGAAAGTAGCTGTATGAAAAACGAGTTTATTAATTGATTAAGTAATGTATATACAGGAGGATTATGAGAAATGGGAGCCCAAATTGCCTAAAAACTATAAAGAAATAATCCAGAAGTCAAAGTGCCCTGAAATTTATTCTACCATCAAGAAAGAGGATCTTTACAACATTTTTTCGAAGCGAATCCTCTTTCAACAAGACAAAACGGTAATGAGTTCATTCTCAAATCTCACTCATATGTTTGTGCATCTTGTGTTCCATGTATCCTTTAGTTTATTACGGATGAATCAAGATCATACAAGCATTTACACATCCTAACGTTGAGTCTGACTCTTTTTTTTTTTTTTTTTTTTTTTTTTTATTGTATTACAGTTGATGTCATTCGATGGTATTGGAGAAAGAAATGCAATGGTTTCAGCGACATTGTTTTCCTACAAAAACAGCTGTCGACATGAGTGGAAATCTCTTCCAGAATCAAGGTTATTCTCTCCACCTCTGTTTGTACATATTTATTGTTGTTAGATGCATAAATTTCTATTCTAATCTACAATGTAATATGATCAACAACTTTTAGAACAAGAAATATAAACAACTTACTTTCATAATCAGATATAATACAAAATTGTTTGTTAATCAAATGGTTAATAAACTCAAAGAATAGTAAATAGTAGATGCTTTGTAACTTGTACAGGTTCAGCCCTTCAGCGTCTTAGATCTTTTCATATCAACTCTAAAGTCTCTTCAAGCTTTAGTTTGTTTATACGTTGAACCTTGATATTTACTGAAAGTACACAAAAAACTTTATAAGTTAAAACATGATAATTAGGTAAAGAATGATCAAGCTTAAGGTTGCATGACATGTACTTTTCCGCTCATCAAAAGGAATGGAAATTCAATCTTAGATAAAATTATATTTTTTTATAGGAATTGAATTACATAGTGCCGATTTTGAAAAAGATTGTATTTAAAATAACTATTCTTCCTATATAAAACTAATTAAAGGGTGAATAACATGAATAGAGCATCTTTAAAGTATGCATTTATGGAATTCATATATAAGATTTTAGTGTCTTCTTGACTAATTCTAATATTCTTAGATTTATGTATGATATTTACATGTTGCTTGTTGTTGATATGTACTCTGTAGCTTGATTCTGGATTTTTCTTTTTTTTTTTTTTTTTTTTTTTTTTTTTTAAACGTGGTTGAGGTACGCCCTTTTTTGGGCCCTCTGTTTGCACGGCCATGAATAATAAATTTTACTAGCATCTTGCTTGTCTATTTCAAGATATTATCCCTCTAGAAAATACATAACTTAATGGTTATTATAAGAAAATTATCATAGTTAATTATATATTTATGGATACAATAAGTTTCAGTTTTGAATTTAAGTCTTTTCCCAATTCCAAAATAAATTGTTTTCTCATTTATTTTGGTTTAAAGAAATACTAAATTCTAAAGTAGAAGTGTACATCTGAGGGAATAATGGTTATGACTGACTGGGACTTGAATATTTATAATATGTGCAGATTTGAGTCAGTAGCGGAGATGTTAGATATTTCCAAATTGAACATTGAAATAAAGACAAACGCTCAATTTTTGTCTCCAAATGTCGTTTATGGAGTCTATTTAGTCTTCAAATTTAATGATTCAAGAAAAGTTTCAAGTAAACCGATGTGTGTTAACCTAAAGTATAAAAAGGGACTCGAAACTCTACATGCATATTTCGCAACATGGAGAGACAAGGACTGGATGATGATTGAGTTGTACCAATTCTTGAATCAGAACGAAGATGTTGTTTTTGAGTTTCTACTTGAGAGCTTTTCATTACACTATTGTGGAGAAGGTGCGGTTTATGTTGAAGGCATTGAATTTCGAGCAATTGACAAAGTAAGTTTGAAATTATATCCCCTATTTCCATTATATACTCTTTTGTTTATATTATACAAAGAGGTCGGATGCATGCCAGAAAATTAAACTAAACCCATGTTCTATGTTGCATATTTAACATGGCTTGCACACAGGTGAAACATGAAGAAATCGGAAAACTGAAGGAAGTCCAACAAGTCTTGAAATCAAACTTCAATGTGGATCAGGTGCAACAATTGCCAACTAACATTGAAGAAATATTCAAGATATGCAGAAACTTCTCGTGCTTTCGGCGAAGGCAGTTTTACACAAATTCTCTAATGTGGATCTTTTTACTTCAAAACCATTAGCCGAGTCCAGGTTCGTTTCTTAAATTATAGCTAAATTTTTTACAGTTTCCTTTAGCTAGGGGCGGCAATTTCTGACGATACATGAAACACGACCCGAGACCGATACGGAAATAAACGGGTTAGGGTTGGGTGTAAACAAGTTTCGAGTCATGTTCGGGTTGGGTGGGATAAACAGGTCGACTTGCCAACCCATGTAACTCGCTAATCCGCCAACCCAGATGGATAAGCAGATTAAATTAATCGTGTTCAGAAAATATATTTAAAGAAGTTACAAGTCTGACCCAATTTAAACAGGTCATGTTCGGGTTGGGCTATCATGACCCACCAACCCGAACCCCACATGGATTGCTAGCCCTACCTTTAACCGCTAAACTTTTTTTGATTGTACATCCAAATATGTAGTTTTATGTTAACAATTAAAGATTCGTGAATAAATGGCTGACAAAAGTTTAACTTCTTGGATTTAGTTTCCTGTCTATATATATTAGAGTAAATTGCGTAAATCGTCCCTGAAGTTTGGCGAATTTGCATGTTTCATCCAAAATATTTCGAAACTGCAAAGAACGTCCATGTGGCAAACCTTTGGGGCATGTATTGTCCAAACCAGGGACGATATATGCCCCAATGGTTTGCCACAGGAACGGTATATGCCGAAACCAGGGACGATATATGCCCCAAAGGTTTGCCACAGGGTTGGTCTTTGCAATTTTGAAATGTTTGGGACGAAACATGTAAATTCGCCAACTTTTAGAGACGATTTATGCAATTTACTCTATTTATTACTTTGTCCTTAATCCATCATCCTACATGTAGATTTCAAGAGGTGATTGAGCTTTTACCAAAACAAGTATTTCATCTCAATTGCACAATCAAAAGTCAAATGTTGTCACCAGATACAGAATACGTGTCTTACCTTGTATTCAAGCTTTCAGAAAAATGCGAGGGGCTGCAATGTCCAGTAGAAGTACGAGACGTACTCCACAAAGAAAACAATGAGGCTGAATTTGTTTATTTTATAACCCCAAGCCCATTGAACATAAATGGTATCACTCGGGTTCCAAAACAAAGAGAAGATGGATGGATGGAGATTCAAGTGTGGAAGTTTAACTCAGCTCATGAATTCAAGGATGACTCTCTTTATATGCACATGAGATTTACAAGCCATGAAGGAACTATGTCTGGCCTCATTGTATGTGGCCTCGAGTTTAGGCCACTGTAAAAGAATCATCTCCCATAATTTGTCTATTTGTAAGTCCAGATAATTATAAAAATTATGTTTGAAGCTAAGGTTAATCTCATCTATGTTTAAAATCACTTTATATATGTATGTTTATGTGACAACTAATATTTGGGTTGGCAAAGGTATTGCAAGAGTTTAGACACCCGTGATATATCAATGCCGATCCCTTTCATTTCATACAATTGACTTGTACCAATTGTAGGATAGTTTTTGTATAATATGGAGGTCTTGATTTATGTAATTAGGAGAAGGTTTAATTCTCTTCAGTGATATATGCTGACAACAGCCATGAAAATATTTTTGTTCAGAATACCTAAGATATTTGCTTTTCGCCTTCACATACCATGCCTTGAACTGGCCACCAACAACTTTTCTTACCAATATATCTGCGGAACAAATGCATTTGAAACATATTACAAGGGACAGCTCTTGTGGTCCGGTGAGTTAATTAATATCTACGCTGGGAGGTTAAATAAAGAACGGCCGTTTGATGGAGACCAACAGTTTTGGAAGGAGGTTTCCACGGTGAGTTAATTAATATCTACGCTGGGAGGTTAAATAAAGAACGGCCGTTTGATGGAGACCAACAGTTTTGGAAGGAGGTTTCCATGCTTTCTAGTCTCAAGCACAAGAATCTGGTTTCATTTGTTGGGTTTTGTGATGATAATGACGAGAAGGTCATCATTTACAAGCGTGAGACCAGGGGAAGTGTTTACATGCATCTAAGTGACCCGATGCGGTTGACATGGGTGCGAAGATTGGAGATATCTGTCGGTATTGCGCAAGCATTGAGCTACATTCATTATGATGAGTCACGTGATTTTAGCATAATACACCGCAACATCAAGAGTTCATTGATTTATTTAAATGATGACTGGGTGCCCAAGTTAGGTGATTTTATATGTTCCATGAAGATCAAAGCATCTGAAAGGCACAATTCTTTCAATACTGATAAAGTACGGAGTACGGATGGGTATACAGACCCAACATATGAAAAGACCAAAAGTGCAAACCACAAGTCAGATGTGTATTCCTTTGGGATAGTATTGTTTGAACTACTGTGTGGTAGAAAGTCAATAATCTATAGCGACTATAATAAGTATTTGGCTCCGGTTGCCATTACCCATTATAGAGAGAAGAAACTCAATAATATAATTGATCCGGAATTGTGGAAACAAATGGACTTGCATTCATTCAACATGTTCGCGGAAATAGCGTATGAGTGTTTGGACGAAAAACGATCGCAACGCCCAAATATAGATGACATTGTCCCAAGACTCGAGAAAGCTTTGGAACTAGCACGTGAAAACAGGCCGGTAAGAACTTTATATTTTCAATGTGTTTTCCCATTTCATTATATATATTATTAATTTTAACCAAATTTTAAATAAAACATTATGAGATGACATAAACAAACTGATTTTAGCATATTAAATCACTTTTGATAAAACAAAGACATATTTTAACTACTTATAAAGTATGAATAAAAACTCTTAATCTCTTAAACTTCTTAATTTTTGTTCTACCCAAAATACCCTTTTATTAAAAATGGTAATAAAATCCATCACTAAATTAATAGTTTAAATATTGCTTAATCCTCTAACTTTTATCATTTTTCGTTTATAACACATACATTTTTTTTCTCGCAATAACTACAAATTGAACTCGTAAGTGTTGCATTACGGGTCACACACAAACCACTAGTTCACATGTATAATTATTTGCCGAAATACACCATCGTTTTGCGCGGGTATTCGTCTAGTCTTCCTAATATATAAAGAAAAATCGCATTTGCTTAAAAACTCTTAAAGTGAAAAATGTGAAATTGTTAATCTATCCATGCTTCCTATTCCTTTCAATATTGTACATTACATCGATACTTATTTTTCTTTCATGACTACTTATAAGCTCAAAGTTTGACCCGATAAGCAATATACATCCATTTTATACGCGAAACACTTAATAGCAATTTCGCAACTATAATTACTTGTCGCTTTAAATTTCCGCTGCTATGCACGGGTACTCGATAAACTATATAGGTGGTATAATTAGTACTCCGTATTTAACACTTCATGTTTTATTCATATATTTTACTGCTACTTGATAGTATGGTTGTAAATTTTAGGGTCAATTATTAATTGATAATTAATCTCTTTAGTCTTGGTCAATCATTTATTTAACCATTTAACCTTTTTGGCAATGTTTATTCTTAACTTTCATGTATTGGTCAATTATTTATTTAACCATTTAACCTTTTTGGCAACGTTTTTATTCTTAACTTTCACTATTTAAAAGACCGCTTAACTTTCAACGATTTTATATTAGGAAGAATTTCATATATCCCCCTAAAAACCATCTTAATTTCATATATACCCAACTCAAATTTCAAATATCAAATATACCCATTTTTTTAATTATGAACTTTATGACTATTTTACCCTTGTTCTCTAAACCATAGAACCCATTAAATGGGTGAACGCCATTATGAAGCAAGTGTCATTATGATTTGCTTTCTATCATGACTACGTTAGTGTTTATTGTACGACATTTTTTGTTGTTGATATTCATCATCCATCCTCATTAACAAACAAACAATTGGGGAGGGGTATTGGGGTTGTTGGTTTTAAGTTTAAAATTTGTGATCCTCATTATCTACATGATTGAGTTAAAAACCAATTTGACTTTTAATAAATGGTCTTTGTTTAAACATTACTTCGATTGGTCATGTCATATCATTTTGTTTTGTAATCTATTTTTTTCATGTTATATGTTCATTTTGCTTTGAAATATAGTTACCGTCACCTATGATGCACGGGGATGCTGGATTGGGTGGAGTACCCGCTTCCGAAGCGCCATGGGGACGGAAACGCCATGGGGACTCCATGGAAACGTTTCCGAAAAGCTTCCAAGATGGGGGACGTTTCATATGAAGTTTCTGATACGTTTCCCTTTATTTTTAGGGCTTAAACTGTTTAAAAACTCTTTCAAATTCAGCGCTCTTATAGTCTTATATATCATCGGCCTATTGATTCATCATCATCATGGACGGTCAATTCCCTAATTCCCTATTTCCCTCTGTCTCCTGATCAATTCATCATCATCATCGATCATACATCGATAGAACTTATGCATTTATTCACTCGCTTAGGAGGAATAGGTTGTTGAATACTAGTCGTGCTCAAGACTTGGTTTACATCCACAATAATCTTCGACTTTTGTCAAGGAATCTAAATGGTGATGTAAAGATGTGGGATGTGGGTGGAGATGCTTCTGATTCTATGGAAGATGTAGGGTTTTTAGAGGTTGCTGATCTCTCGTTAGATGAACCAGATTTTGAAAACGATTTGATTATTGATAATTAATTACTTTGAAAGATGTTTTTTTTTAGGAGTTTACGATTTACGTCAATAGTATTTTGAAATTTGTTTAATATATTTTTATTTTTTATATATTTTTTATTGCCGTCCCTGTGCAGTCCCCGTATCTAGGATTTTTGAGTTTTGCCGTTCCCCGTACCCCGGTCCCGTACGCGTCCCAGTGCAACCTAGACTGTCACTATTATCACTATTTGGATGAATATGTTTAACACTATAACGTTTTGATGTAGAGGATGGTGTGGTGTCTTGATGTATAAGAGGGCATAATGGTCATATTTATAAAATTAAGAGTGATAGAAAACAAGATTGGACAAATATGATATTTCAAGTGCTTTAATGGGTATATTTGATATTTAAAAATGTGATTGGGTATATATGAAATTAAAGTAGTTTTGAAGGGGAAATATGAAATTCCCCCTTTATATTAAATGACCTATTATATTTGATTACCCGTTCCGACAAAATATTTTAACTAAAATTGACAACTTTTTTAATGTATAATATTAAATGACTATTATATTGATTACCCGTTCCGACACATGATACGTCGCGTTTTGCGGTTTTTAGTTATTAAGTTAACGATTTTTCTTGTGTTTAAATCAAGGGGACCGTAAGTTTGTTTTGACCATTATAACTTGTTCTTTTAAAAGGGTAACATGTATAGTTGACATTCTACATAGATAACTAAAAACAAAAACTTTTAAATTACAAATTTTAAGAATAGTAATAATCCCGTTAATCCAAACACTAAAAAAGAATTGATAACTTAAGCACCAAAATCCACAAAATCCGACGATAGTAGGGGTGCGTTTGGTTTGTTACTATGAATCACAATGGGTATGTGTGTTGGTATAGGGTGGAATGGTAATGGAGGGTATGATGAAACCACCCACACACATAAGATATGAGGAAACCTTCACATTTGGGTATTCCTCAATCCATTGTGGTGGGCCCCATAACCAACCAAACAACATTAATGACTTTCAAAGTCATAGATTCATACCCATACGCCCCAACCAAACGGGCCCTTAGGGTATGACATTGACACAAGCAATACAATCTTCAGTGACAATAAATAAAAAGGAAATAAAATCAACTTTATGGATATCAGTTAGGATAAAAAATAATGATTAAAAAGGGACGTTCGGTGGAGATCGCCAATTATACATATATATTGTTGATGCATCGCTTGTTATTAATATGTGTATTTGTAATAGATTCACTCTGCGCCCAACCACCTTGCTCACCTAAGAATCCCCCTTGAAGATATAGAATCTGCCACCAACTACTTTGCTGAAGAAAATGTCACAGGCACAAGTGGGTTTTATAAGTTATACAAGGGAGAGCTCGGCTGGTCCGGTGAGTTGATTAATATCACTGCTTGGAGGTTAGTTAATAAAGAATGGGATGATGAAAAAGAACAACAGTTTTGGACGGAGATATCGATGCTATCTAGTCTCAAGCATAAGAATCTTGTTTCTATTCTTGGGTTTTGTAATGAAGTTGGTGCAGAGACCATCATTTACAAGCACGAGTTCAGGGGAAGGCTCGACAACTATCTAAGTGACGCGACGTTGTTGACATGGGTGAAAAGATTGGAGATATGTGTCGGTATTGCGCATGCATTGAGTTACATTCATTACGATGAGCCACGCGATTATAGCGTTATACACCGGAACATCATCAGGAACATCATCAGTGAAACTGTTCGACTGAATAATAACTGGGAACCCAAGTTATCCGAATTTCAGCACTCCATGAAGATTAAAGCATCTGAAAGGCACCATGCTTTCCATACTGATTCAGTTTGGTCTACAAAGGGGTATACAGACCCAACATGTTTAGTGACCAACATTGTGAACCACAAGTCAGATATCTACTCCTTTGGGATAGTATTGTTTGAACTATTGTGTGGTAGGAAATCAGTAAGTGATGATCAAGATAATAAGTATTTGGCTCCAGTGGCAATTTTTCACTATAGAGAGAGAATGCTGATGGTATAATTGATCCGGATCTATGGAAACAAATAAATCCGCGATCATTGAACATTTTCGCGGAAACAGCGTATGAGTGCTTGAATGAAGAACAATCGCAACGCCCAAATATGGATCAGATTGTCACAAGACTTGAGAAAGCGTTGGAACTTCAATTGGAATGTGAAAATGCTGTAAGATGCCTTTTTTTTTTTTTTTTTTTTTTTTTTTTTTCTATCACAATAACTGTTCTATAATATTTACTCATTGCTGTATTTGTTGCCAATGATGTTAAAGGAACACTCATCAGTTGTGGGCGAAGTTGGAGGGACATCATCCAGTCATGAGGAGGTAATTAATTTTTTATTATTATTATTTTTTTTAAAATTTTTTGTTGTAAGCCACTGAAATATTTAAAAAAGAGGAAAATGTCAAAACAAGAGAAAGGACAAAGAAAGATGCGAAAAGGGGTAAAATTATTTGTACGCAGAAAAAGAATTCAAAATATACTATAAACTGTTAGGTGATGATACTTTATGATGCAATTTTCAGCTTCAAAGTTTTGTTATTGATTGTGAATAATAAGAACGCTCAGGGTGGAGTCACCAAAGATGCTCAAAGTTATATTTTTAACTATATTTTATTCTTATTAATGTTTTAAAAACATTGCTTATGGATGGCTTAAAATAAACAGTGACCCAAAATGGTTGTCGTCATTGTTGTTGGGTACTTCTCAAAAGTATATAGGCTATTTTAAAGGTTTAAAAGAAGGGTTTTTGCATTCTACTGTCATTGTACTTTTTAAAAATGTTCATTTAGGTCATTTTAGTATTTTTGTGTGTATTCAAGTCATTATACTATTATTTAAACTTAATAGACTGATTAAACTTTTAGAACTCATACAATAGACTAATAGAGTCAAGTCATACTCCATGTATACTCCACCTCAACTTTCATGTCATAAAAAAAAGTCCACATTATTAAGTATGACACATCATTATTTTCACGTCACAATTTTTTATTTTAAAATTTTCTTTTTGCAAATTTATTACTTCTCTTTATTTATTTTTATAAAAAATTAGTTATATACTTATATTATTTACTTCTAATTTTGTATTTATTTGTACATTAGTTACAATCAACCAAGCTTGTTTTGTAAGTTTTAACAATCATAACTTAAAATTTTATAACTTTTAATAGTTTATACAATTCTTATGCACAACGCCAAATACGAGTATCGTGATATAATTGTACACCTAAACGTATAGTATGACTTGATGAAGACAATATTGAGATCATTACTTTTGGTTTTACTCCGCCACAAACATATGTAAACATCGCATTAGATTAACCAATTTAAGTTTGTTTAAATGTTCGGTTAGAATGTTAAATGTTCGGTTAGAATATGCATAAAAAAACAAATTAAATTTAACATATATAACTATTTTTATTGTCATAAAAAATAACAAAAATGACGTGAGTTATTTGATGACATGGATGTTAAAGTGGAGTAGGGATGAGCATATCGAACCGAATCCCGAAACCGTCCCGATCCCGTCCCGAAACCGTACCGAGTCTCGATATACGGTACGGTACCGGGACTACTAAATGAGGCCAAAAAAAATTTGGGACATTTCGGGTTCGGGACGGGAATTATTCGGGAAATCCCGATTTGGTACCGATATTAGAATAGTCCATGTTTTTTAATGAATTGTGTTATTCAAACACCCATTTGTTCCATCCAACAAGCAAACCAAAGGTAAAAAAAAAAACCCTATTGTTACTAACAAATAACCACCAAAGTTCTTTCACAAAATCTCCCAAAAAATTAAACCCTAATTTATTATCAATCACACAAGTCATCTCAATCTTTATCATTGGAAAAGTATGGAGGTATGTTAGTAACACCAATCGTTGATTATTTTATTGTGCCATGTAGTTTTCATCTTGGATGTTCGGGTTGTCTTGAGTCTGTTATACGTCCAGTTCAGTTTAAATAATGATTCTTGGTCTGGCTACAACTTGTGTGACAAAGTATGATCGTTGTATAATTAAAAGTAACATTACGAGGCAAACTATAAAACAATTATTGTGGATGCATAATACGCACATACATCACATACAAGCGTGCATATAAATATGAGAATGTACTGTATATGTTTTTATGTGTTTGTATGCATGTATTTTTTTCTGTTTAATAAGTTTCAACTTTCAACTTTGTTTTTTTTCACTGCTAGAGTCCAAGAAACCAGAAGCATAGTTATATATAGTCTCTGATTTTTGACGATTTTCGTTTGAATCCAAATGAATAAATTGAGGTTTCTAAAATCTGAGATTCAAAAGAAATGGCATTTTATCAGCAAAGGGTGGATCTGAAAACTTTCCCGTAAGTATTTGTGACGCAATATGTTGATTTGCAGCCTTTGTATGTATAGTGTATTCCATCCCAGTTCACATATTCAGTTGTATCATTGCATACATTGGTTGTGATCGAGCTACCATTTATGGTCTTCGTTAGGCCACAAGCTAGCTGGCTGTTGTAGTTTAGAGGCGGACCTCCTCATTTCTTAATAGACTTTGCATCATTGAAATTTCCACAAGTGTGTTATAAATCATCTCGGCTTTTAGTACGGGAGGTCGTGTTCTTGACCCATATAGGACTAACTTGTCTTATGCCGTAGTTGAGGCGTTGATATGTACCCAAGATTGGGTAAGAAAGTCCAAAAAAGCTATAATAGATGACATCGACGATCTATTAAATGATGACGACGTTGCAAAAGGTAATAGCTTATCTTGAATGTGTTTTTCTAATGTTTGTTAAGTTACTAACTTTGCTACTTTTTTGTCATATGTATAGATATAGAAGAAGAGATTGCCAAGCAAAACGCTAAAGGAAAAGAGATGGGAGTTGCACAAGATTAATTGTTTTGTTGAACATGATTTAGTTTGTTTATTTTGATGGCATTACTGACGATACATGAGACCACCTGCAAACATGTATTTTGATGGTATTATTTTGATGGTATATACTTGATCTTCTTAGAAGTGCTCCATACGAAACATGTGCTAATGATGGTATTAGTTAGCTTTGTATCACTATACCTAAACATGTGTAATCCAATAGCTAATCTGTACAATTAATGCAACAAGTAATGAGCTCCTTTTAGATACAAGGATGTTTTATGTTTAGCATTTGATACACCGCTAGTGAAAATGAGAAGCCAAATGAATGTAGTCAAAGGAGCATGTATTTTCAAGATAAAAACCGGCTAAGAAACATGTGGGGTTGCTTATGCATTTATTTGCAGTTTATGATTGTCATCAAAGTTTATTGCTCTGTGTAAAATTATTTTACCAGTTTTATCTAAACTAAAACGGGAATATCCCGATACGTACCGATTTCCCGGTACCGAATCCCGAAACCGGTACCGGTACCGAAATCCCGTTCGGTACGGTACCGGGATACACTTTTCATGCTCGGGAAAAATTCGGGAGCATCAATTCGGGACGGGATCGGGACGGGATTGGTCCCGAGCTCATCCCTAAAGTGGAGTAAAAAAAAAAGAGTATAGATGACTCAAATAGTCAAATGTGTAAGTTCTCAAAGTTTGGTTAGTATTCTAAACATAAATAATGGTACAGTGACTTGAATGAAAAAAAAAAATATATAGTACAATGACCAAATTAAACATTTATAAAAAATACAATGACCCTTGGATGCAAAAACCCTTAAAAGAATACAAAACAAAAAGTGGGCACTACTGGACAAAAATGTCTTTTCTAGTTGATATTTTGTGTACAAATAAATACACATCACTCCCATAAACTATTATATTTGTATTAATGGTGGTGGTTGTGAGTTATGGTTAAATTGAGGTTCAAGTTATACATGCAAAATATTTTCCATGTTGACCGAAAATCACATTTGCCAACAATTTTTGCAAAATCCAACTGTTCTTCAGAATGATACACAAGATCCCCCTCTTATACTTGGCTTCTCACCATATTTCCTAGCTCTTTGATTAAAAATCTGCACACTTCATAATGTTGTCTTCTTTGGTACATATAGGGATCAGCCAGTGACTTCACATCCACAGGCGTTGAATCCAATTCCAGAAAAAAGACAATGTCTTCCCTAGAACACCTTTCTCACTCACAAATCAGCTTTGAAGATATAGTGTCCGCAACCAACAACTTTGCTCCTCAGAATACCATAGTTATATCGGTTTACCAAGGCCGTATGTTGCATTCCGGACAGTACATTGATGTTGTTGTACGGGAGTTCTATCATGGCAAAGTGTTTAGGACGGAGAATTCGATGCTTTCTAGTCTCAGTCATACTAATCTAGTGTCTGTTATTGGGTTTTGTGATAAGAATTACGCTATGTTTATCGTATACAAGAAGGAGGCCAATGGAAGTCTCAACAAATATCTAAGTGACGAGACCCTTACATGGATGCAAAGGTTGAAGATATGTCTAGGCATTGCAAATGCATTGAGTTACATCCATTATGATGATGGACGCGATTTCAGTGTCATACATTGCAACGTCAGGGGTTCAAAAATTTTACTTGATGACGAATGGGAACCCAAGTTATCTGGTTTTGAACTTGCATTGAAAAATACAGTAGCTCGGAGGCACCGTCTTCTTCTTACTCGTGATATTGTTAAGAATGCATACCTGGACCCAAAATATAAAAAGACTGGCGGTATGACCCACAAGTCAGATGTGTATTCGTTCGGTGTTGTACTATTCGAAGTCTTGTGCGGGAGGCGTGCAGTTATCCCAGATGAAGAGTTGGGAGAGGGGTTATTAAGTCAACTGAAAAAATCTCATTTGGAAGAAATGATCAATCCGCATTTACGAAAACAGATGGACCAAGAAGCATTCAAAATCTTCTCAGAGACGGCACATTTCTGCATACAAGAGGAACGGGCAAAGCGTCCGCATATAGATCAGGTTGTCAAAAAACTTAAGAAAGCTTTGGAACGTCAGTGGAAACATGAAAATCCAGTTGACCGTACATCATTCAATCGCTTGAAGGTAATTAATTTCCTTAAACTTTTAGTTTTAGGCCGATTACTAATTATCCTAATTAATAAACAAGGGCTAATTGCACCAAAATGTATCGTAGTTGTCACCATTTCCTACTATATGTATCAAACTAATTTTTTTGCAACTATCTACATTAAACTCACTTTTTGGCCCTTTTGTGTGCATTTTTTGACCCTCCCAACCGGTTGAGACAGGGTGGACAAGTTACCAGCCACATCAACTTTTTTTTTTTCCCACCAACATCTCAAATAGCATTCATCACGAATTCACAAAAAATAACAAACATATGCTAACAATGAAGTAATCAAAGGTATCGAAAACATACTTAGCATCATGAGAATGCTCAATCTGATAATAACCAGCATGATGACCCAACTCATCAACAGAAGCAGCACCACCGAATCGAATCATCTGCAAATCACCTCTCATTCATCACCTTCCATCAAATAGTTCCATTCTCCCCTTCCAGTCATGCGTTCTTCATCTTGTTCATCTCGTTCCTTTCGCCAAAAGGACCTCGACATCCGTACTAGGACCTCGACATCTTGTTCATGCGTTCTTCCTCTTCATCTTGTTCAAAACAAATCTCAGTTGCCGGAAAGTAAATTCCGGTGGACGGAATTTATCGTCGGCGGCGGTGACGGCAGATTCCGGCGGCCGGCGGCGACTGAGGCAACGGAGCAAGTTGGGACCTGCTCGGAAAGAGGTAGGAAACCTCCACTCGCGGGCGGTGAAGGTCCAGGCAGTCGAGAAACACCGGAATTCGCCGGAAAAACAATGAAATCCAACCGCGAGGTGGTGGCGCGTGGGGGCGCTTGACAGCTTCGGTGATGGTCCAGGTTTTGCGGTTTGTGTCCGAGAGTGAGTAGTAGATGATTGGATTGTTTGATTTTGGCTATTGAAGATGGTGATGGTGGTGGATAGCCACATATAAAAAAAAAATATAAAAATGGGTTACCGGGAGAGAAGGTAACATACAACACAAACAATGCAAAAAATGTAACTTTAATGTACATAGATGCAAAAAAATTAGTTTGATACATATAGTAGCAAATGGTGACAACTATGATACATTTTGGTGCAATTAGCCCATTAATAAACAAGAGTTACTTATATTACTAACTGTTGTTTTGTGGTTTAACGTATAACCACTATATCCTCACTAATGTGAAATTTGAATGCATGTGATTTTGATTTTATATTAAGGTTTTTTTTTAAATGTGCCATCAAGCACATGTTAAGGCATGATAATCATGCAGGTACTTTCTATAGAAATTATTAAATACAATTAATGCACAATAATTATACTTAAAAAGTACTATAATTACATGTGATTTTCTATTTAATGAACTAATTTTATTCTCTCAAACATGTGCCCTTGGGGCACATTTTAGAAAATCATTATTATGTTTTTTATCATTGTATTTTATATTTGATTATAATATTAAATAAAAACTAAAAACTAAAAATATTATACAAAACTAAATTTTTGTAATAAATGTAGTGAATATGAAAGTATGCAATAATTTGCTATATAAAGTTTTAATAGTGGGTTCATTTTCATTATGTAACTCTTAAAAAGTAATGATGTAATAAACGTATCCTCTGTTTTTCAAATTGAAAATATGTATTCAAAATAGAAATATTTAATTCTTATACTATAATCTTTTCGTGAAATACTTGAGTAGGCAATCATAATAGTGTCTCCATTTACAAAAGAATAAAGGTAAGTCTCGATTAAGTGTTTTTGCTAGGGGAAGGAATAAGGTTATGTTTGGCGCGGAGCTTTTTGGAGCTTTTTTGGGCAATGAGCGGTGAGAATGAGCTTTTTTATTTTTGATGTTCGTTTGGTAAGGGAGCAACGAGTTGTAGCAATTTTTTAGGAAAGCTTTTTTCCCAATGCTTCCTTTTGAAGCTGTGAATATTTACAAGAGCTGTGGATATTTACAGTTATGTTACCAAACGTTTTTATTTAAAAAACAGCTACTGCTCACGGCTACTGCTCACAGCTATTGCTCATAGCTACTGCTCACAGCTACTGCTCACTGCTACTGCTACTTTTACCAAACACAGCCTAAGTATGAATATGTTTGGTTTAAGGACATAAAAGATCATACCCAAAACTTGCGGGTTTTCTAAAGTCAACAATTCTAGTTGGTATGACTATTCTTTTCCTAATTTCACATACTATGACCCACTTTATCTATCTCCTTTTATAGTTTTGCCCCTTCACATAACCACTAATAAAAATACTACTCTTTTCTGACTTTAGAAACGGCGAAACAATTTTAGAAAAGGCACTCAAGGATGGAAACTGGCAACAACATAAAGATAAAACCTTCAAGAGGGAGGAATAATTTATTAAAAGACAGGAACTAATTTGTCATCCGAGAATGATTGTGAACAAATGGAGAACTATTTGACTTAATATCCAATCTGACTTCATTTTGAAACATGCCATATTTACTCTCTCATAATCCTTATTTTCAATTTTGACATTGATTTTAGGGATGAAAATCATTTTCCTACTAGTTAACTTGAAACAAATCAACTGTTGCTTTTGAACGTTTTCATATTTCTAAATGTTAATCCGTTATAAAAACTTTTCTTTTATTTCACTCCAATCCTTACTAGCATTAATGAGGTGATGCATGACTCCATAATGTTGCAGGAGAAGAACTTTGAACACTTGAAGATTGGACTGGATCTTATAAACGAAGCTACCAAGAATTTTGACGACGCATACTGCATCGGGTCAGGTGGATTCGGTAAAGTATACAAAGCAGATCTTGAACATTTTGTTAGCAGTAATTCCTTGTCGATAGAAGGGGTGGATAAATGCGATTTACCCAGAAAACGAAGCACAGTAGCCATAAAGCGCATTAACAGTCAAGAAGGAGAACAAGGGTTCATTGCAGAAATTGAAACTCTAACTAGTTGTAAGCATGAGAATATATACTCTCTTCTTGGTTTTTGTTATGAAGGTAAAGGTGCAATGATCCTGGTTTATGAGCATGCTTCGAAAGGAAGTCTTGAAAACTATTTGGGAAATAGTGATAAAATGACTACTCTTACGTGGGTGCAACGTCTGAATATATGTCTTGATATTGCACATGGTTTGAATTACATTCACAACAACACAGATCATGGCAAACGGAAGATGATACACCGTGACATTAAGAGCGATAATATTCTATTGGGAGATAATTGGAAGGCAAAGATTGCGGATTTTGGGCTCTCCAAATTCCACCCAGCAAATCAATCGGCCAGCATTATCTATACCAATATGATTGCAGGTACATATGTGTATTTGGATCCAGAATATCAGGAGTATGGTAAACTAAATAAGAAATCAGACATTTACTCGTTTGGAGTAGTGTTGCTTGAGATCTTGACCGGGACCTTGGCCTATGATTCTGTATACACCAAGGTGAATGAGAAGGGAATTGCACCCATTGCAAGAGGTCATTTTGAAAAGGGAACAGTAATGGAAATTCTTGATTACAAGATAAAGGAGGAGACCGATGAACATGTCTTTTCTTTAAGTAAAGGATCAAATAAAGAGTCTCTGGACATATTTTTGGAAATCGCATTTCGATGTGTGGCAGAAACTCAAGCGCAACGTCCAACAATAGAAGTTGTCATCAACGAACTCAAAAAAGCATTAGACTCTCAGGTAATAAGTCGATATTTTAAAAGAAAGCTTTTTAAGTTCTCCATATTATTGATAGTAATATGTGACATATCATACATATACTTTGTGTAAACAACATTTTCTCAAACTTTGCTCAATATTAGATCTTACCGTTTAAGTTTTTTCTTTGTACTTAAGTTTTGTGATTTATTTGTTTTGATCTTAAACTTTATTTAACTTTGTAATTTAACTTTATGATGTGCTACGGATTCACCGGTAAATTATAACTTTATAATCTCCTTATATTCTTCATCATGTTTGTGACCTTTCATACATTATACTTCGTGTAAATACTATTTTAATCCTCAAACTATTACTCAATTTCCCATTTAAGTTATTTTAGACCTTAACTTTTGTGACTTATTATTTTAATCTTAAAATTTTCTAACTTAGTGATTTAATCATTTTATAAATTGAGAACCTAAAATTCACGAACGCATTTTAGATAGCAAGTAGTTCATTCTGTTTTTAACATATAAAATCGACTGGCTGTCTAATGATTCACAGGAGAACCACAAGGACAGCCTCAAACTGTCACTTGAAGACATAAAGCTGGCTACACAAGACTTCAGTGAAGACAATATCATTGGACATGGAGATTTCGGGAATGTATACAGAGGAGTATCTGCTCATGGAGATAACATCATTGCTGCAAAGCTGTTGGATAGGAAGTCTGCTGAAAGAGAAGCTGAATTTATGACAGAGCTGGAAATCCTTATGGAGTATAAACATGAAAATGTCATTGGTCTTGTAGGCTACTGTGATGAAGAGGATGAGAAAATAATTGTTTATGATTATGCATCGAGAGGAAGTCTTGATAAGTACTTGAGCGATGATAGTCTTACGTGGGTGATGCGGCTTAAAATATGCATTGATATTGCAATCGGGTTGGAGTTCCTTCATGGAACTGTTTCAAGTCCAGAAATTGTAATACATAGGGACATCAGCAGCAGCAACATTCTACTGTTTGATGATTGGAAAGCAAAAATTTCTGATTTTGGGCTTTCCTTAGTGTGTCCAACAAATCAGGATGTAGGCTTTGTCATCGACAATGTTACAGGCACAATCGGCTATCATGACCCACTACACTCGAAAACAGGCTTCTTAACTAAAGAATCTGATATATTCTCGCTGGGTGCAGTTTTATTTGACATATTGTGTGGGAAACTTTCGTCCGAAAAGCTAGATGATGAGCATCTTTATTTACCCTTTTTGGCTAAACACCACTATCATGTAGGAAAACTTGATAAGTTAGTGTTCGAGGGTATTAAAGAACAAATTGTGCCACTGTCATATACTACATTTACAAGGATTGCCTTTCAATGCTTACATCACAGGAGAGAAAGACGGCCAACAGCTCATGAGGTGGTCATACAGCTTAAGAAAACATTAGAAATTTAGAATTCCAGGTAAGTTTCTATATTTTGACAAAACTGGCCTTTAACTGTTTTATAAGCGGTAAGAAAGTAGCTGTATGAATAACGAGTTTATTAATTGATTAAGTAATGTATATACAGGAGGATTATGAGAAATGGGAGCCCAAATTGCCTAAAAACTATAAAGAAATAATCCAGAAGTCAAAGTGCCCTGAAATTTATTCTACCATCAAGAAAGAGGATCTTTACAACATTTTTTCGAAGCGAATCCTCTTTCAACAAGACAAAACGGTAATGAGTTCATTCTCAAATCTCACTCGTATGTTTGTGCATCTTGTGTTCCATGTATCCTTTAGTTTATTACGGATGAATCAAAATCATACAAGCATTTACACATCCTAACGTTGAGTCTGACTTGTATTTTTTTTTTTTTTTTTTTTTTTTTTTTTTTTTTTTTTTTTTGTATTACAGTTGATGTCATTTGATGGTATTGGAGAAAGCAATGCAATGGTTTCAGCGACATTGTTTTCCTACAAAAACAGCTGTCCACATGAGTGGAAATCTCTTCCAGAACCAAGGTTATTCTCTCCACCTCTGTTTGTACATATATATTGTTGTTAGATGCATAAATTTCTATTCTAATCTACAATGTAATATGATCAACAACTTTTAGAACAAGAAATATAAACAACTTACTTTCATAATCAGATATAATACAAAATTGTTTGTTAATCAAATGGTTAATAAACTCAAAGAACAGTAAATAGTAGATGCTTTGTAACTTGTACAGGTTCAGCCCTTCAGCGTCTTAGATCTTTTCATATCAACTCTAAAGTCTCTTCAAGCTTTAGTTTATTTATACGTTGAACCTTGATATTTACTGAAAGTACACAAAAAACTTTATAAGTTAAAACATGATAATTAGGTAAAGAATGATCAAGCTTAAGGTTGCATGACATGTACTTTTCCGCTCATCAAAAGGAATGGAAATTCAATCTTAGATAAAATTATATTTTTTTATAGGAATTGAATTACATAGTGCCGATTTTGAAAAAGATTGTATTTAAAATGACTATTCTTCCTATATAAAACTAATTAAAGGGTGAATAACATGAATAGAGCTTCTTTAAAGTATGCATTTATGGAATTCATATATAAGATTTTAGTGTCTTCTTGACTAATTCTAATAGTCTTAGATTTATGTATGATATTTACATGTTGCTTGTTGTTGATATGTACTCTGTAGCTTGATTCTCGTTTTTTTTTTAAATGTGGTTGAGGTACACCCTTTTTTGGGCCCTCTATTTGCACGGCCATGAATAATAAATTTTACTAGCATCTTGCTTGTCTATTTCAAGATATTATCCCTCTAGAAAATACATAACTTAATGGTTATTATAAGAAAATTATCATAGTTAATTATACATAACAAGTAGGGTTGGATCAGTTGGAAAACCCTTTGCCTCTCAACCGAGAGGTCAAGGGTTCAATCCTCACTCCCTACAAAAGGCCGGGGGTCCTTTTCTACCTTTGGTAGAACCGAAAGCACCTTATGTAGGGGTAAGGCTGTCTACGTCTCAACCTCCCCCATACACCGTCTTCGACGGTATTGGGACCCATAACCCGTGGAAGACGGTATTGGGAGTTACTTTACTTTTTTTTTTAATTATATATTTATGGATACAATAAGTTTCAGTTTTGTATTTAAGTCTTTTCCCAATTCCAAAATAAATTGTTTTCTCATTTATTTTGGTTTAAAGAAATACTAAATTCTAAAGTAGAAGTGTACGTCTGAGGGAATAATGGTTATGACTCACTGGGACTTGAATATTTATAATATGTGCAGATTTGAGTCAGTAGCGGAGATGTTAGATATTTCCAAATTGAACATTGAAATAAAGACAAACGCTCAATTTTTGTCTCCAAATGTCGTTTATGGAGTCTATTTAGTCTTCAAATTTAATGATTCAAGAAAAGTTTCAAGTAAACCAATGTGTGTTAACCTAAAGTATAAAAAGGGACTCGAAACTCTACATGCATATTTCGCAACATGGAGAGACAAGGACTGGATGATGATTGAGTTGTACCAATTCTTGAATCAGAATGAAGATGTTGTTTTTGAGTTTCTACTTGAGAGCTTTTCATTACACTATTGTGGAGAAGGTGCGGTTTATGTTGAAGGCATTGAATTTCGAGCAATTGACAAAGTAAGATTGAAATTATATCCCCTATTTCCATTATATACTCTTTTGTTTATATTATACAAAGAGGTCGGATGCATGCCAGAAAATTAAACTAAACCCATGTTCTATGTTGCATATTTAACATGGCTTGCACACAGGTGAAACATGAAGAAATCGGAAAACTGAAGGAAGTCCAACAAGTCTTGAAATCAAACTTCAATGTGGATCAGGTGCAACAATTGCCAACTAACTTTGAAGAAATATTCAAGATGTGCAGAAACTATGACCAGTTGTCCAGGTTGGGCGAGGTCAACGAAAAGAAACTTCTCGTGCTTTCGGCGAAGGCAGTTTTATTCAAATTCTCTAATGTGGATCTTTTTACTTCAAAACCATTAGCCGAGTCCAGGTTCGTTTCTTAAATTATAGCTAAATTTTTTACAGTTTCCTTTAGCTAGGGGCGGCAATTTCTGACGATACACGAAACACGACCCGAGACCGATACGGAAATAAACGGGTTAGGGTTGGGTGTAAACAAGTTTCGAGTCATGTTCGGGTAGGGTGGGATAAACAGGTCGACTTGCCAACCCGTGTAACTCGCTAATCCGCCAACCCAGATGGATAAGCAGATTAAATTATTCGTGTTCAGAAAATATATTTAAAGAAGTTACAAGTCTGACCCAATTTAAACAGGTCATGTTCGGGTTGGGCTATCATGACCCACCAACCCGAACCCCACATGGATTGCTAGCCCTACCTTTAACCGCTAAACTTTTTTTGATTGTACATCCAAATATGTAGTTTTATGTTAACAATTAAAGATTCGTGAATAAATGGCTGACAAAAGTTTAACTTCTTGGTTTTAGTTTCCTGTCTATATATATTAGAGTAAATTGCGTAAATCATCCCTGAAGTTTTGCGAATTTGCATGTTTCATCCAAAATATTTCGAAACTGCAAAGAACGTCCATGTGGCAAACCTTTGGGGCATGTATTGTCCAAACCAGGGACGATATATGCCCCAAAGGTTTGCCACAGGAACGGTATATGCCGAAACCAGGGACGATATATGCCCCAAAGGTTTGCCACAGGGTTGGTCTTTGCAATTTTGAAATGTTTGGGACGAAACATGTAAATTCGCCAACTTTTAGAGACGATTTATGCAATTTACTCTATTTATTACTTTGTCCTTAATCCATCATCCTACATGTAGATTTCAAGAGGTGATTGAGCTTTTACCAAAACAAGTATTTCATCTCAATTGCACAATCAAAATTCAAATGTTGTCACCAGATACAGAATACGTGTGTTACCTTGTATTCAAGCTTTCAGAAAAATGCGAGGGGCTGCAATGTCCAGTAGAAGTACGAGACGTACTCCACAAAGAAAACAATGAGGCTGAATTTGTTTATTTTATAACCCCAAGCCCATTGAACATAAATGGTATCACTCGGGTTCCAAAACAAAGAGAAGATGGATGGATGGAGATTCAAGTGTGGAAGTTTAACTCAGATAATGAATTCAAGGATGACTCTCTTTATATGCACATGAGATTTACAAGCCATGAAGGAACTATGTCTGGCCTCATTGTATGTGGCCTCGAGTTTAGGCCACTGTAAAAGAACCATCTCCCATAATTTGTCTATTTGTAAGTCCAGATAATTATAAAAATTATGTTTGAAGCTAAGGTTAATCTCATCTATGTTTAAAATCACTTTATATATGTATGTTTATGTGACAGCTAATATTTGGGTTGGCAAAGGTATTGTAAGAGTTTAGACACCCGTGATATATCAATGCCGATCCCTTTCATTTCATACAATTGATTTGTACCAATTGTAGGATAGTTTTTGTATAATATGGAGGTCTTGATTTATGTAATTAGGAGAAGGTTTAATTCTCTTCAGTGATATATGCTGACAACAGCCATGGAAATATTTTTGTTCAGAATACCTAAGATGTTTGCTTTTCGCCTTCACATACCATGCCTCGAACTGGCCACCAATTGATTACAAATCAAACTCGTAACCATTGATCGGGCCACACAAAGACAGGAAAAACAATCATGGAAATTACAATGCATATTCATAAGAAAAGGGATTATGTATGCAAAGGCCACCCAACTATTAAACATTTCACTTTTAGGCCACCCATTAATTAAAACTAACGTATAGGCCACCTAATTATGTGTTTGTTTTCGTTTATACCAAATTTGGCCATTTTTCCCGCAAATCTTTGAAACAACAAGATTAAAGTTAAATTCAATATATTTAAACAACACAAATAATTATTGAAACGTAAGTTGTCTGTTTTAACCATTATTTAAGTGTAGCTTTATTTAGTTAAAAGTGATTTGTGACTGTTTAACTAATGTATTACGTTTCAATTTTTGATTTTCTTGTTCTAATATGTTAAAGTTGGCTTTATACTTGAAATTCTATAAATTTATGGCAATAATTTGGACGAGGTTGGTATATACGAAAACAAACATATATTTGGGTAGCATATAAGTTAATTTTGATAAATATGTGGCCTAAAAGTAAAATGTTTAATACTTTGGTGGCATCCGCATACATAATCCCATAAGAAAACATGATACTTACAAAACATAAACCTTTCAGCAGGCTGTTCAATGCTCAGATGGCAATGGCTTCGTAAACGAGTACTCAATTTGTGGAATTAGATTCTTTGGTCCCAAACTAAGAATAAGCTTTAGTTAGATTTTTGACATATTTACAGCTTGTGGTTACGTAGTAGTAAAATATATAACTTTTACGTAGGACAAAGAATTAGTTGTAGATCTATTGAAGACCTGCCTTGATACTAGTAGAGTAGTAGCAACATCAATACTAACCGATCACTACTAGTCTTAACCAATAGCTTAGCAAGTGAAATGACTAAAATGGACATGTGTATATTTTTGAAACAAGAGTATGTATCTGATATTCAAGGGGATGTTTAAGGGCAGTTTTATAATTTGATGAGTTAATTTCATAAATGGTCCTTATGGTCTGCCGGGTTTAACGGATTTAGTCCTTAAACTTTTTTTTAACGGATCCAGTCCCTGTGGTTGCGACCCATAACGGGTTTGGTCCCTGAGACTAACTGTCGTTAGTTTTTTCCATTAGCTAACGACTATTTTCAACAAACATTTGCATCGTTAGTCCTTTATACTAACGACCGTTTATACTTAACTCAAAATTATTATTATTATTATTATTATTATTATTATTATTATTATTATTATTATTATTATTTATTTTTTTTTTTTTTTATTTTTTTTTTTAAAATTTTTTATGAGAACATCACTTTATTAGAAACAAAAAGGATTTACAAGAAGTTAGTAGGGAGCCGAGATACTAACTGGGCCCCCACTCCTTTAGCTATAGAAAAGCTAATCCTACTAAAAATATGTGCAGCAGCACGCGCACCAATGTCTTGAGTCATCGAGAACTTTCGAATACGCTTCAGTAAGGTCACAACATCCTTCTCAAGTTCTCCAAAAGAAGAGAGAGAAGGGGAGGAACCCATATCCAATACTTGCGCACTTAGCCTCATACTTGACGCGTTTACGTTGTGCAGCCTCAATCACCACACGACCCGGCACAAAATCAACCAAACTAGTTTGCGTTAAGGGCGATGATCCAGTCAAATCAACACATACATCAAGTCCTCCATCCCACGAGTAGAGCAACACATCAGCAGGACGTAAGGATACGTCCCTTTCACCACAAAGACCAATGTCCACGTCTTTACGAGCCGGAACCCCAGATCGAGAACATATATCAACAAGAACATCACGTACCATGTTATGCCGATGTTTTATACTAATAATACCAGCACAAGATACAGCATGGTCCCCATAAATATCCCCAGTAAAGACCCTGGAACAAGCTGAACACGACATCTGGACAGAGAATAGGGGAACACCAAGCCGATAGCATAACACGCACCGATAGGTCCTAGCATTCATAGTCTGACCCAACCCAGATATCGGAACTACCCTAAGCCAGTCCGAAGTGTAGTCCTCCATTTGCGATTTCCATAACGCCATCTGTCGAGTAGATAAAGAAAATGTAGATTCGGCAGTTCGGGTAACACGCGTGAAATATATATCTGCCAGTTTCTTCATGAGTTTGGGGGCAGCAATCTCACATGGATTACTCAAAAGGTTAATCTCCATTTTCGCATTAAAATCACACAAGGCATCATCAAAGGAAGGCCCAGGGGTTACGATACCAGAACGTCGAAGCAACTTAGTCTGTAAGCTAGCAGATTGAAGTCTAGATGCAAGGAATGCATAATTCAAGACATCACCTGCAGAGTATACACCAAGCCCCCCAAACGCAAAGGGTAATGTAGCAAGTCTCCATTGCCAATCACCAAAACCAGGCCCAGAAGCAGTGACAATACGCTCTAGAGTAGAGTGAAGAGCCTCATCAAAAGAAATCTGAGCACGCTCAAAGACCCGGGGAGAGCAAGTGCGCATAGCAAAATATAATTTGGAAATACCAGCACAAGCACGAAGGAGCAATAACTCACACTGAGGGTCATTAATCTTAGCAGTAGCACCCATAAGATCAATGGTTTTTGCAACTCTTTTCATAGCAAGCTCACTACTAAAATCAAAGTCCACACTAGCAGGTCCACCCAGTAATTTAACACCATTCAAAGGTCGGGCAATATTAGGTGGGAAGACACCCATAAGCCTGCTTCTGGGATCTTCCTTAGGCCAAAAAACCTCAGTTTTATCAACATTGAGGTGCAAACCACAACGAGGTCCATCTACCATGATAAGCTCTAAAACCTCCCCTACAACCAAAGTATCTCCAATAATAGTGCCATCATCCAGATACCAAGCATGAAGGGAAAGGCTAAAGGAGTCTCTAATCTTACATACCAAAGGATGTAACACTAAAGAAAAAAGCAAAGGTCCAAGTGGATCACCTTGTTGTACGCCTTGATGTGACCATAACGTGTGTTCCCCATAATATAATCTAGCTGGGCTGGAGTAACAAAATTCTACCCAACGTGAAATAGCAGGACAACGAAGACTATTGAGCTGGGTAACGTGCTCGGGATTTCCATCGTTCACATTACCTTCCTCCTCATGAGGGGTGTCGGGTTCCATGACGTTAGATTGTTGAGCTGGGTAAGGTGGATCCTTAGTAGTTGTTCCAGCACGAGTGGTGATGGCGAGTAAGGGATCTCTTTGATTTGTTTGAGGTTCGCCAAGGCCGTCGAGAGTGGCGTTGAGTTCTGCGAATTTGGCCCTCAGGTCGTTTTGTTGGCTATTGATGAGGTTGTCAAGACCTTTTAGTTGCAGATTCTTTTCAAGCGTGAAATGCCCAAGATCATCCTCAAAAGTGCTCCTAACCTTGTAGTCAGGATATTCTCCTCCTCCCTCTTCTCTCACAAGATTTCCCCAAGGGGTAAAATCATTGTTTTGGTAGAAAGTTAAGAGCGAAGGATCATCGAAGATGTCGTGGCTTGACAAGCATACTTGTTCGGTGGTGGTATCATCCCCGCATTCCTCCACTTCATGCGGGCCACCACATTGGTCACAGATCAAGTATGGGTTTGATAACCGTTTAGTTGGTTGTGACTTGTCTAGATAAGATACTTGATCATTCAATCTACTCAACCGGCTAGCAAAAGGAGGCTCTTTCATGATGAGGCGAAAAGTGTACCGCTTTTAAGGGGTCATTTAAGCCCGAAATCGTATTTATTTGATCAAATATCGCCCTAAATCGTTCCTTTTGTCATTTTAGGTACTTTTGAGGAGAAATCTGGAAAAGGAGGCATTTTGGACGTTTTTGGAGCATTAAAGTGAAGAAAACGGCAAAGTCTCAAGAATCGGCTGAAATTTACCTTTGACGGCGTCAACATTAACTCCAGACGGCGTCATGCCTTGGCAAGAAAAGTGGGATGTGAAATTTACTCATGACGGGCCAGTGAGTTAGCATGAGAATTCTGACGGCGTCACGCTTTAACTAAATCAAGGGCGTCACGGCTTAATTCATAAGGGGACGGCGTCACGTTCAAGAGGTGAGGGCGTCAAGCCTTGATAGGCCAGAACGGATTTTGGAGAATTAAAGAGGGACGGCGTCAAGATGGTCATCCGAGAACCCTAAAAGCGGCGAGGTGACGGCGTCACAATCCATAAGGTGACGCCGTCAGATGCAAAAGTCTATATATAGTTTTCTAATTTTTTGTCATTAAAGAGAGCTTAGTGTGTGGAATTTTGGGATAAAACCCTAGGACGATTTTAGCTCCTTTTTCAGGGCTTCTTGCCTTGAGATCTTCCATGTTTCATTGAAAGATAAGTTATCAATTAATCATTCAATATGTCTATGTGTTGTTTGATTCTATCTTATGCTTGTCTTTTGTTTAACATGTTAGGCTAAATTATCTTGTGTTTGCTTAGATCTAATGAAACCTAGCTATTGATTATTGGTTGTTAGTGTGTTGTTAGTTGTATTGGATGATTGTTTATCTATGTTAGGCTTAAGAAAACTGGCTAACTTCCTATTCGGTAACTTGCTTGAACGTCTTAAGAAACATGAACCAAACGCGTACTAAAGGTTTTTATGGTTGTATTTAATGCACAAGCGAATTCTAGTGATCCCATGTTAGGAGCTTCCTAGCCGGCTCGACATAGGAGTGAAGTAGGAGCTTGTAGAGTTTGGGGAAGTAAGTACGCCACCCCACGAATGGTATTAAGGAATACACCCGTCATCCACGCGACTAATACACACTAATTAACCGGTAAAAGATAGCTAGGGAGTAAGGAAATCTAAGTAAACACATTTCTCTACACATAAGTTTCTCACCACATTTTCATTTTGTTATTTTATTTTATTGCATTTGTAGTAATTTGGGTTAGTTGACTAGCAACTAATTCCGCCCACTCCTTCAAACCCGAGATTTTACTTGCTTTCATAAAAAAACTATAAAAACATAAAAAGAATCTTCCTCGACCCTTAGACCTAATTAGAGTAGCCTTTCACACCTAACGAACACTATTCCCTGTGGAGAACGATCAATCCCCCGTACTTACCACTACACTATACTACATCGGTCAGGTACACTGCCTGGTGGGGTTGTAAGCCTCTTGAGATCCCTCGAGAGGTAAAACCTGTTGTAAGGTTGCAAAACCCACGCATCAAGTTTTTGGCGCCGTTGCCGGGGAATAGTTATTGTTTAGGTTGAATTTTTTATTTCTATTAGGTCTACTCACTAGATTCCTTTCTAGTGAGATTTTTGTTTTATTTTTTTAGGTTTTCTTTAGTCTATCTATTTTCTTCGTGTCTTTGTTCGTAACCATACCATCCGACATCATGGAAGATGGTAATATCCTTAACCCACACAACCCACCACCACAACAACCACCACCACCTCCTAGAGCCCGTACTTTAGGAGAGTATTCCCGTCCTAGCCACCATGGCTATCGAAACACCATTGAGCTCACTCAAGGAGCCAATATCACACCCTTGCGATCCGACACCATCCGGTTGGTGCAAAGCGGATGCGCATTCCATGGACTTCGTTCTGAAGATCCTAATCAACATCTCAAGGACTTTCTTAAAATCGTTGATTCTATAGACCTTGATGTTGCCACTCGAGAGACGACCCGATTGCGTCTCTTCCAATTCTCTTTGCGGGACCAAGCTAGTCAGTGGCTAGAACGTCAACCCGCAGGATCCATCACCTCATGGGATGATCTCACCACTCGTTTCCTTGCTCAGTTTTTCCCACCGGGAAGAACTACCAAGCTAAGGAATGATATCTTGATGTTCCAACAACGTCAAGGCGAAACTCTCTACGAGGCATGGACTCGATTCAAGGACTTACTCCAAAAAGTCCCTCACCATGGCATAGAACTTTGGCTCCAAGTCCAAATCTTCTATGACCATATCAATCTCCCCACGAGGCAAACCATTGACCAATCGGCCGGTGGCAAGCTACGTGATCTAAGTGCGGAACAATCATGGGCTCTCCTAGAGGATCTTGCTCTTTATGACAACGAAAGTTGGAGTGATCCCCGTGATTTGAATAAAACGGTCAAGGCAATATCTTTGCCTTCTAACAATTCAAGCACTTCTGACCGTAGGATCATAGAACTTGAAGACCAAGTCAAGTTTCTCATGAAATCCTACGAGGCTCCTAAACCTTCAAGCCAAGTGAACAAAATCACTTCTTCATGTGAATTATGTAGTGGTCCCCACGACACTCGTGATTGCATGGAACTCCCCGAACAAGCTTTTGTGGACTACGCATCCTCGCGTACCGACGGAGCGGGAGACAAGTGGTACACTTTCAAACCCGAGCCAAACCATTACGATGATTCATACAACCCCTCATGGAAAAATCACCCGAACCTTAGGTGGAAACAAAACCAAAACTCACAACAAACCAATTCTTCCAACCCACCTAATCGTTTCCAATCAAGCGGTTCCAACTCGAACCGTACTTTCAACAACAATCCTTCCGGCAATGGTAGTACCAATAACTTTGAAGGATTGATGTCTCAATTTATGGCATCTCAAGAAGCTCGGATAGCTAGATTCGAATCCGAATTCAATCAACAACAAACAGAGATGACCAACAAAATCGACAATTTGTTGAAAGCCCTCAATAACCAAGTACTATCACCTCCACATAAGGACGCTAGGAACACAAATAGCGGACCCCAAATAAAAGACCCCTCTTCATCCAAACACGTCCACTTTGTCAACATTGTCACTATTAAACCAATTGATAGGAATGAGGATAATAGTGAACCTAAGGATGAGGATAAGAAAGTCGAGGTTGATAAGGAAGGTAGGAAAAGTGAAGTAGAGGAAGTAGATAATGATGAGGACTACTTCAATAGGCTACCCACTAAGGAAGAGCGCGCATATCATAAGGACTTATTCGATGACCTCGAGACACCATACTTCCTAGGTAGACCAATCATTGAAATAGGCGACCCTTCTAATCTCAACATACCATGCAACATCGGACATCTACATGTGTGGAAAGCTTACATCGACCTTAGATCACCCATAAACATCATGACTAGAGCCCACTATAACTTGATAATGAAGAATCAACTTGGGTATAGGATGTCCCCTGACAAGGGTTGGATGAGTAACTTCACGGGAAGAGTTAAGGGATTACCGGTTTATGTAGGAAACTTCACCTATGTCACCGATTTTGTAATTGTAGAAGATATCCGCCCAATAGTCGATGCATCCTTGACTCAAGTGGTTTTTGGAAAACCATTTGTTGAGGTCTCTGGAATGACTTATGAACCCTCCTTAGGGATAGTTAGATTTAAGGATGAGACCGATGAAGTAAGCTACCAAATGCCATACAAGATAGAACAATTCCAACACTTGTCAAATGTTGAGAAGGAGCTCAAGCAAGCGGTCTACTATAGGAATGATGAGGATAGAAGTAAAGGAGTAGACTATGTTATGGAAAGGATATTCGGTTTCTACAAGAATTGTTTGAAATTAGGACCGGAATATAAAACCGGGAAGGAGAATGGCCTAGGAACCGTAACCGATGATGGAATCACGTAATGTACGTGACTTTGAGTCTAGCTACAAGACTCGTTAATAAAGAAAAGCGCTTCTTGGGAGGCAACCCAAGCTTTATTTGTTTTATTTGCTTTGTGTGTCTATTTATTTGTTTGTTTGATTTTATTTGTTTCCGTATGTGTGTTTAATTTTTATTAGTATTGATTCATGTTCAAAAGAAATTTGTGAAAATGCTTTATTTTGTTTTTAACTTCGTTTTAACTACATATAAAGGTATTTTGCAAAAGATAAGTGTAAGGGAAATCTAAATTGGTTTATTAGAACACAAATGAACATGAATCATAATAATATTAAATTAACATACATATTAGTGTTTGTTTGAGTCAAATGCTTGTATCGAGTCATAGTGATGTTTTGCAGGATTTCCAGGAAGTAAGGTAAAGGTTTTTCCAGAAATTTTCCGGAAACTTAAAATGAAAATTTTTGTCAGGGCATTTCTGACGGCGTCAGGGTTTATAACCTGACGGCGTCAGATTTAATTTCCAGAAATTTTTGAAAGTTTTGTTTTTAGAAAAGTTTTTATTTAAATCTCCAACTTATAATCTCCAGGAATCTGCAAAATTATCATTCCACAAGCATTATATCCTTATATATAGATTTTTCCCGCCGATGTTATGCAGGTTTTCGTGTTTGTTTTCTCAGGTTCAACAGGTTATTTTGGACAAAGAGATGTTTATGGAATCAAGCTTATGGCGATGCATTAGTCATGGAGCTTCAACATTCTCTTTGGAGGAAGATTTAACCGTGTAATTTCATTATCCAACGAGCGAATCAGGGGAGTATTTGATTTCATTCTTTTACTTTATGCTTTTACATCTTGTTATTTGAACATTGGGGACAATGTTCATCTTAAGTGTAAGGGGAGGGTAAAAGTACGATTTTAGAGAATACAATTGCGCTTGATTTTTGTTTGTTTAATAGTAGATGTGTAATAAAACTGAGATAAATACTTGTTAAGGTAATTTTAGTGCCAAATTTAAATTTTTTTACAACATATAGGAGTGAAACTTTGATCTTAATGAGCGTCTCACGGATAGGAGTTATATGACTAGCACAAAAACCGTACCACTAAAAAATTTTCCACCCCCAAATATGTGAGGTTCGCCCTAGAATTGGTAGGAAAAGCATTTATGCTATGATGTGTGTACCGGTAGCACTTAGATTCTAGAACTTGCGTTAGGACCATTCCAAGGCCACAAGTGAGACTATATTCGTGTAGTTAGATTTACTACATGATAAGAGGCATTAGGATTAACCCATTGTTTTACACCTGTGTTTTTGTTATAATTACATTGGCTACATTGGTCAAGTAATTCTCCCACACCCTTTGCGTTGTACTCATTTTTAGTACACGATACCCCTAGTACACCCCTCAGAGCCTATCTTTTCGTTTCGACCTTTAAGCATTTTACTTAAAGGAAGAATTTGTTACACCCCACTAAAATGTACACCCAAATCGCCTTAGCCTACCTTGTATGCACTCATTTTTAGTGCATTATTGTGACAACATTTGTTTAAACCCAAGTTAATTATCTAGTTGATTACATGGTTGCTAAGTCGAGTCATATCCTTGTACATATTGTTTTGGGACGATTGGGACTCATGGGTAAAGTACTAGTATAATGGAGTAATGGGGAAGAACATCATTTATTACCCCCATATGTGCTAAATATTTTAAAAGTACTCCAAGTTTTTCGATTATCTTAATTCGAGTCATTAGATTAGTATTTGTAAAGTTATGTAAAAATTCAAGTGTAAGGGGAATGCAACGCCCCTATGATGTATTATTTTGGATGGTAGGGTAAAAGTGTATGCAAAAAAAAAAAAAAAAAAAAAAAAAAAAAAAAAAAAAATCATGAAAAACACAAAAAAAATGAGAAAATGAAAAATAGAAAAAAAAAAAACATACGGACTACCATCCCGTTTCATTTTATGTTTGTTTTATATTTTTGTTATTTTGTTATTTCGTTTCTAGCTTAAGATCGAGTCGAGTCTTGGCTTAGCAACATTGTATAGTACATGTAATTGATCAAGATCTTTAACTCGCCACCAGTAAAATATCCTTTATCCAACCAAACCGTGTTTTCCTTTTCCCTACACCTAACGTTATAACCCATTTAAAAGCCCTCTTTGATAGTTTATCTTAGGTGCTTACGCCTAGTGGAGGAGGTTTTCGATCCTTTCCCAAGCCTATGGTAATCTATTTGCTATGACAGGTAGTGAGAGATATTATCCGTTTTCATTTATGAGATTTATTTTGATGACACTTGAGAGATGTGAGTATCTAAACACTACTTGTGAGGTGCTAGTTTGTAATCCCCGTGCTTATTATGATTGAAGTGGAACGATTATTTGTTGTAATTACTTTTATGTTTGCATTAAATGACCCCTAACTTGTATTTTGATTAGAATAAAAGCGCATTTGCTTGAGGACAAGCAAATCTCAAGTGTAAGGGTATTTGATGAGGCGAAAAGTGTACCGCTTTTAAGGGGTCATTTAAGCCCGAAATCGTATTTATTTGATCAAATATTGCCCTAAATCGTTCATTTTGTCATTTTAGGTACTTTTGAGGAGAAATCTGGAAAAGGAGGCATTTTGGACGTTTTTGGAGCATTAAAGTGAAGAAAACGGCAAAGTCTCAAGAATCGGCTGAAATTTACCTTTGACGGCGTCAACATTAACTCCAGACGGCGTCATGCCTTGGCAAGAAAAGTGGGATGTGAAATTTACTCATGACGGGCCAGTGAGTTAGCATGAGAATTCTGACGGCGTCACGCTTTAACTAAATCAAGGGCGTCACGGCTTAATTCATAAGGGGACGGCGTCACGTTCAAGAGGTGAGGGCGTCAAGCCTTGATAGGCCAGAACGGATTTTGGAGAATTAAAGAGGGACGGCGTCAAGATGGTCATCCGAGAACCCTAAAAGCGGCGAGGTGACGGCGTCACAATCCATAAGGTGACGCCGTCAGATGCAAAAGTCTATATATAGTTTTCTAATTTTTTGTCATTAAAGAGAGCTTAGTGTGTGGAATTTTGGGATAAAACCCTAGGACGATTTTAGCTCCTTTTTCAGGGCTTCTTGCCTTGAGATCTTCCATGTTTCATTGAAAGATAAGTTATCAATTAATCATTCAATATGTCTATGTGTTGTTTGATTCTATCTTATGCTTGTCTTTTGTTTAACATGTTAGGCTAAATTATCTTGTGTTTGCTTAGATCTAATGAAACCTAGCTATTGATTATTGGTTGTTAGTGTGTTGTTAGTTGTATTGGATGATTGTTTATCTATGTTAGGCTTAAGAAAACTGGCTAACTTCCTATTCGGTAACTTGCTTGAACGTCTTAAGAAACATGAACCAAACGCGTACTAAAGGTTTTTATGGTTGTATTTAATGCACAAGCGAATTCTAGTGATCCCATGTTAGGAGCTTCCTAGCCGGCTCGACATAGGAGTGAAGTAGGAGCTTGTAGAGTTTGGGGAAGTAAGTACGCCACCCCACGAATGGTATTAAGGAATACACCCGTCATCCACGCGACTAATACACACTAATTAACCGGTAAAAGATAGCTAGGGAGTAAGGAAATCTAAGTAAACACATTTCTCTACACATAAGTTTCTCACCACATTTTCATTTTGTTATTTTATTTTATTGCATTTGTAGTAATTTGGGTTAGTTGACTAGCAACTAATTCCGCCCACTCCTTCAAACCCGAGATTTTACTTGCTTTCATAAAAAAACTATAAAAACATAAAAAGAATCTTCCTCGACCCTTAGACCTAATTAGAGTAGCCTTTCACACCTAACGAACACTATTCCCTGTGGAGAACGATCAATCCCCCGTACTTACCACTACACTATACTACATCGGTCAGGTACACTGCCTGGTGGGGTTGTAAGCCTCTTGAGATCCCTCGAGAGGTAAAACCTGTTGTAAGGTTGCAAAACCCACGCATCAACCGGCTAGCAAAAGGAGGCTCTTTCATGATCTTGGAAACGCTCATGATCGAATCGGGTTCATCCCAGGTATCGTCTTGATCATTTGCGTATTCTTCAATTCTATTCCATCCTTCCTCAGCGCTTAGTTTGGCTATTTTTCCTTTCACCGAATTATTAATGCCAAATTGGTCGCTTTTAGGGACACTGTCATAAAAGATCTGGACAAGAAGCCAGAGTTCAATGCCATGATGAGGGACTTGTCTAATTAGATCTTTGAATCTGATCCAGGATTCGTGAATGGGTTCAACTGGTCCAACATGGAAGCGGAAGATTTCGTCTCTTAACGTTGAAGTTCTTCCTATGGGAAAGAATTTCTCATAGAATTTTGAGATAAGCTGTTCCCATGTGAAGATGCACTAGAACAAAAAGTGGAATTGGTTACACCAAATATGTGTGACGATATACATATAGTCACACATGGTTTTTTTCGTGTGTGTGACTAAAGGTGGTGTGACCATAGGGTACCTACGGTCACATGTTTTGGTTCTTTTTAGTCTCACTTACAAAAGAGTAACCAAAACGTTAAAATGTGTGACTAAATAGGTACAATTTTAGTTGGATTAATCAGCTTTGTGTGACCAAAAACTCTTATAGTCACACGAAGCATTTTCTTTTTGTATATTTAGTCACATTCAATTAACCATAAAGTGGCCAAAAGTGTTAATAAGTGTGACCATATGGTGTTGAAAGTGAAGAAATGTATGGTTTGTGTGACTATAGATCATCCAATTGCCACATAAATTTGGTTTTTGTGTGCCTTTTGTACCATTTAGTCACACAAATCATGTTTCTTTTGGGTATTTAGTCACATACAATTAATCATAAAGTGGCCAAAAATGTGAATAAGTGTGACCATATGTTCTTTAAAGTGAAGAAATGTGTGGTTTGTGTGACTATTGATCATCCAATGGCCACATGAATTGTATGTTTGTGTGGCCTTTTGTTACATTTAGTCACACAAAACATTTTTCTTTTGGGTATTTAGTCACATACAATAAATCATAAAGTGGCCAAAAGTGTGAATAAGTGTGACCATATGGTGTTTAAAGTGAAGAAATGTGTGTTTTGTGTGACTATTGATCATCCAATGGCCACATGAATTTTATTTTTGTGTGGCCTTTTGTTACATTTAGTCACACAAAGCATTTTTCTTTTGGGTATTTAGTCACATACAATAAATCATAAAGTGGCCAAAAGTGCTATATACATCTTCTAGTCACATTTAAGAAATCAGTATATATCGAAACAAATTCAAATATATATCAAAACAAATTCAAATACAATAAAATTGTAATGTATATAACAGTTGTAACAGTTGAAACAAATTCAAACTAATGCACTAGCAGTACTAACAGTTGTAACTAATACACTAGCAGTACTAACAGTTGTAACTAATACACTAGCAGTTTCAAGGGCTTCATGTTCTTCGTCCAACCTTTTTATCTTTTCTCTGATTCATGAAAGTAACTGAAGTTGTTTCTTGGCATTCTTCTTTGAAGTCTTGGTCTCAGGTAATGGCAGTGACGGTTTGATGCCGTTTTGAGCACTCACAGTCCTGCAGAATAGTCAAAGAACTGATAGAAATAAAATCACATGAAAGGTCATACCTCTTTGTGAGACTCTGCAGATCAAGACGGCGCAAGCATTGACCGTTTCTTATACGCCACACCTAGAATCATAAGTAACAGAAATATTGGATAATAAGTTCTAAATTATGATATAATTATCTTATGAATATGGTGTGTATAAAAACAAATGACGCAACGATACTTACCTTAATCATTCCATCCTGGGATCCATAAACAAGCATCTCTGAATCTCTACTTAACTCGATGCACAAAACAGCATCATCGTGCATCATAAAAGATTCCTACACCAGTAATATACAACATCTCAGATTACATAGAGAATTTGCCTCAAAGGCAGAAATAATGTTGCATTTAAAACGTTCACCATACAATATACGGAGTAATAATACAAATTCACCCATAATAAGACACCTAAAAAAATTTATGAGAACATTTGAACTAATTAGAACTCACTTCTGCTTGGTACTGAAGATCCTTCTTAAGCTTCCCACTTGTGTGATCCCAAAGCTAATATTTCACAATAATACAGCAGATTTAAAATCAGCGATACTTAAACTAAAGTATATCAGCATTTAACAAGACGAACCTCAATAAACCCGTCAACAGAGCAAGAAACAAGAAATTGTCCATCTGGCGAGAACCTTGCACTTTCAGGGTGACATTTCTTTCCAAACTGAAACAAAAGTATTAGATACCCATTAGAAGAAATGTCCGAATTCTAGACTATAGAAAACATTCGAACTGAAATACTCACCTTGATAGTATGACTAAGAGTCGTTGGGTACTTATCATCTACGTCTTGCTTCATGGCAGCTGTTCCTCTAAATAGATCAAACTGTGTTCGAGGTGGAAGTAACCCTGAGAGGCGCAAGAGAAATATATACAACCAATTAGTTCTTCAAACGAATACTAAATTTTGCTTCAGTAGCAACCAAGCATCTCACAACATTTTAAAACTACTTATCTGATGTATTTAGACAGTTTAAGGTGATCTTTTGGGATTGCTTATTTGAACAACTTGTGCTTATTTTTATAATCGGAAGCATATAATCAGCTTACTTCACCCTAAGGCACAACTGATCAAACTATTGAATCTGCCACAAATTTCTTAATTTCAACTGATTATTTATTAAAGAATTGATGAAAAATATGTGGGTTGGTACCTGCTTGTATCTTAACAGCTTGTGCTAATTACTAATGGGAATTTACTTGAACTCTCAACCTCATGTACTCTTACCTACAAAAGTAGGAAAAATAAACGAAGATAACATTTGGCATTCTGAAACCACATAAAGAGAATCACTGCTAGTCATTTAATGGAAACACTGCCAAGATATGTGTACATTTTACTAAAACACTTATTACTTGACTACCCTTCCCGTACGATAAATATAATCCACATGCCGGTGAATACACACGAAGATAAAACTGTTGACCCAAGTACTGCCTCACCCAATCTTGCGACCGTATGTTTCAAATGCCCACATTGTCCAATGCAATATATATTGCAGTCCATGCCTTCGGGTACACCTGTCACAACATTATCAGAACATTTCTAGTGTCGTGTAAATCAAATGCATTGTTTGCTTATAATTCTAAAAGCTCAATTTGTACCTGAACAATACTGCTCGCTTGTGTCCATTGCCCACCTTCCATCCTGTTCCATACAAAGATCCAACTATTAGTTAAAAGGATTCAACTATTCTAGATAAATTATCAAAGACATGAAATGAGCTGTTGCTTACCAAACAACAAAGAAGGAATAGCCATCGATATGCCAGGATTGAACGGTGTCCTCCCAGTTTTGGAACACGATCTCAGCAAAAGACCGAAAATCAGCGTGCATAACAGATGTCGAAAGATATGTGTTTCCATTGCTGGACGTTGTTCTGTCGGGGATGCTTCCAAGGTTATAGACTCCACCAATCTTGAAGTGATCAGCTAGCTTCAAAGGAGTGTCTCCAACAACAAACGACACACCGTTGACTGCATATCTTTGCTTGCCGTTAATCCAAGGAGCTGAATTTGATAGCATAATATTCAAGAACCAAAAAAGGTCAGATTTTTATATAGCAAAACTCGAGAGGGAGTACCCTGAGACACCGATATTTAAGTTGTGGTAGTGAAGGACGGCAGTGGTCATTAGGACACGACGTCTGAATCGTGAAGACACGACGTCTGAATCGTGAAGACACGACAACATAGTAATCTCTCACGGCCTGGTTAGGATGTGAAGAGTAGGGATTAGCTTCTAATATGCCTGTCACAAATTCAACTGACGTGATAGGAGGATCAACAGATATGCTACTCTTTTTTCCTTCTGCATATAACAGCAAAACACTAGCAAACCATCAATTTCCAAAATAAGTTTACTTTTTTAAACGTACAAATTACAACAGTTTTTGTCAGCATCGACTTGAAACCGACTGTCGGTTGGTGCTGTAATAAGCTCCTGCTTGCTGTAATATTCACCATTGCAGCTTCATGTTCCAAAGCAGACACCTTTCGATAACATCAAGGGGTGCCTGGAATGCAGACCTACAACTGGGGGACTAGATCTGCTTAAGATCTGTCGGGCTGCTTGAGTGAATATCTTAACCTTGATTTACTTGTTTGGAAGATCCAAGAATGCATTTAGTTTCCTGACAGCCAGTGTACTCAAAATTATGTTGGGTTTCTAAATTTAACAAGCAAATGTGTCAAGGGTTCACACAAATGTATAATGTATTAGCAAATAAAGGCACTAGGTTTGCTGAAACAGTTGGACTAATGTCAAATAAAACCTTACTAGGCAACGATTTAAAAAAAACAAATATACAGCAGAAGATTCAGCTGGAGTCGAATGAAAACTTACCTTTCTTTTAATGGGAACAGACGTGCTAGCGACTGGTTTAAAGAACAATTCCAATCTGGTAAGACAGAGCAAAGAGCCACAGAGAGAAAATACATCAGATATGCAGAGTAAAAAATCACTTAAACAAGTAATTTGATTGATTTCTCACCGGTTCTGTGAAGACTTCTTCTTGGAAGCTTTTATTTTCTCTATAGCCTGATGTTATATCCACAGTTAGTTAATTTACATGAAGAAAGAATGAAATGATAATAAGAAAAATAAAAGATAAGAGTATTTGGTGATCGTGCCTTTGTGACCCTGTCACTGTTAAACCCATTTTCAGCCACCAAAAAGTTTAACAATCCCTGAAATTGAAAAAAAAAATAATAAAAATAAAATAAAATAAAAGAAAAAAAAAAAATAAAGCAATTTTCGACCTCTAGTAAGCGAAAGGAAATTAATAATGTAAGTTATCTGATAACCGAATCGTCTTTAGAAATAAACTCACTTCTTCATCAGGAGCACTTCATTTGATATCAAGCTGCTCCTCATCAACAACCTTTCTTGTTCTTGGTGGTGTGAAATGACACGTGAGGCGGCTGTGGAGGTGGTGGTCAGTGGCGGTGGAGAGGGGTGTGAGATCTCAGAAGAAAATTAGTTGGGGATATGTGAGAGATCTCATAAGAAAGAAAAGATAAAAGATGGGTTGAGGGGCAATTTAATTTGGGGGAAAATTTAAGCGGGGCAATTTGATTTTGGTGAAAAATTTAGGCTCAAGTTTGTGAAAAGCTGAGAGGGAAATTTTATTGGGAAAAACTAAGTGCTGGACATGTAAAATAGTCACTTTTAAATAATGTGTGACAAACTTGGGTATATGATTTAGCCATATACACAATTACTTCATGTGACCGTATATGTATTTTGGTCATACTTTTCAATTGTGTGACATATATTTGTCACATATGTATATATATAGTGTGACTAATGTTTCAAACTTATTTGTATCCGTCACACGTCCCAAATTATAAGTGACTAAAAAATCAAAACAAGTTTTACCAGATACCTCTAGTCACGAACATATTCAAATGTGTGGCTGTAGCCTCAGATGTAATTCCGAAATGGTCACACAAGTCGGATCAACTGTGGCTGTTTATTTTATTTGGGTACATTTAGTCACATAAAAAAGTTAATGTGTGACAAACTGTTTAGTGTGACTATATGTACTGGATTTTGGCTACACTTAAATAATGTGTGACAAACTGTTTTGTGTGACCGTATATGGCATTTGGTCATACTATTAGAAGCAAATGTGACTATAAGTTTAGTGTGACCATATATGGCATCAAGGTTACTTGTATTTGTCACACGTTCCAAATGCATATGTAACTAAATGATCTGGAACAAAATCACCAGTTACGTTTAGTCACATAAAGGTCGATTGTGTGGCAATAGAGTTCTTATGGTCACACATTCGAAATGCTCATGTGTGACTAATTCGTAAATGCTGTCAATTTACCTACCTTCAGCCACACAAATATTTGAATGTGTGGCTGTTCCAAATCAACCATGTGTGACCATAGGTCGTTTTTGTACTAGTGATGGACTCGGAGGGGAGTTTGTTATACCAATCTTTGGCTTTCTCATAAAGGGTGAAGGGAAAGAATCGTAGCCGGGAGGTATCTCTAGTGGCTCCGTCCGTATGGAGGGTATCCACTATTTTCAGGAAGTCTTTGATGTGTTGGATTGGATCATCACTTTTCAATCCGTGAAACTTGCATACACTTTGGGCAAGCCAAACGTCGGTTGCACGCAAGACCCCATTCGTGTGTTCATTAGGAAAAACAATAGCATTGGAAAAACCGCGAGGGGTGGGAGAAGAGTAGTCCTTGAGGGATTTAGGGATTGGGTTTTCGGGAACCTCCATATCGTGATTGGTTTGAGGGCTAGGAGGTGTAGAGTGAGGATTGGATTCTTCCTCGGAGAGGGCATCATCAAAATTGATCGTGGATGGTTCGGCCGCTTGGTGGTGTTGCCTTAATTTATGCATTTCCCTTTCGGGTTCAGCATAGGGTGTGGCAAGAGTTTTGATCGAGCTACGGCTCCTAGTGATTCTAGGATTAGGGGGGTTATCATCCAAAATTAGGGAATATCCTCCTAAAGTGTGTGCTCTTCGAATTTGGTTTTGTCGTGGTGGTGGGTTGTTGGGATCGAGGATATTACCACCTTCCATGATGTCGGATGGTAATGGTTACGAACAAAGAACGAAGAAAAAAGATAGACTACAGAAAACCTAGAAAAATAAAATAAAAATCTCACTAGAAAGGAATCTAGTGAGTAGACCTAATAAAATAAAAATTCAACCTAAACAATAACTATTCCCCGGCAGCGGCGCCAAAAACTTGATGCGTGGTTTTGCGACCTTACAACAGGTTTTACCTCTCGAGGGATCTCAAGAGGCTTGCAATCCCCACCAGGCAGTGTACCTGACCGATGTAGTATAGTGAAGTGGCAAGTACCGGGGGATTGATCGTTCTCTAGGGGAATAGTGTCGTTAGGATTGAAAAACTACTCTAATAGGTCTAAGGGTGAGGGAAGATTCTTTTTTGTATTTTTTTTATATTTTTTTATAAAAGCAAGTAAAATCTCATTTTTGAAGGAGTGGGCGGAATTAGTTGCTAGTCAACTAACCCAAATAACTACAATAGCAAATAAAATAAAATAACTGAAAATAAAAAGGTTGTGGAACTTATATGGAGAGAAATGTGTTTACTTAGATTTCCTCACTCCCTAACTATCTTTTACCGGTTGATTAGTGTGTATTAATTGCGTGGATGACGGGTGTATTCCTTAATACCAATCGTGGGGTGGCGTACGTACTTCCCCAACTCTATAAGCTCCTACTTCACTCCTATGTCGAGCCGGCTAAGAAGCTCCTAACATGGGATCATTAGAATTCGCTCATGCATTAAATACAACCATAAAAACCTTAGTACGCATTGGTTCATGTTTCTTATGACGTTCAAGCAAGTTACCGTATAGGAGGTTAGCCAGTTTTCTTAAGCCTAACATCGATAAACAATCATCCAATACAATTAATAACACACCAACAACCAATAATCAATAGTTAGGTTTCATTAGATCTAAGCAAACACAAGTTAAATCTAGCCTAGCATGTTAAATAAAAGACAAGAACAAGATATAATCAAACAACACATAGACATATTGAATGATTAATTGATTACTTATCTTCAATTGAACATGGGAGATCCAAGGGTATAAAACCCTTAAAAATGGCAGAAAAATCGTCTTAGGGTTTCTCCTCACAAAGTTGCACACTAATGACTAAAAATTATGAGAATATATATAGAAAATCAGATCTGACGGTGTCACGTTATAGAGCTGACGCCGTCACCTCGCCGCGGTTAGGGTTTCTTGATGGCCTTCTTGACGCCGTCCCCCTTTAATCTTCCAAAATCCTCTCTGGCTTATCAAGGGTTGACGGCGTCACACTGGGGCTTGACGCCGTCACAGGTACTTTTCCAGCAGATTTTTGAGACTTTGTCGTTGTCTTCACTTTTATGCTCCAAAAACGTCCAAAATGCTTCCTTTTCCAGATTTCTTCTCCAAAGTACCTAAAATGACAAAAGGAACGATTTAGGGCAATATTTGGTCAAATAAATACGATTTAGGGCTTAAATGACCCCCTTAAAGCGGTACACTTTTCGCTTCATCAAACCTCATGTAGCATAACCTCACGATCCACCAAGTTGAAGGCGTTTTTGAAATCGACCAACAACATAGAAAGACCCACATCATCTCCACGCTCTTCAATCAACCGATTCACAGCATGAAGAATAGCCTCTCCTCCTCCAGATACACCAACACCAAACTGTAGATCATTTAAATAACCGTCCAAAGAATGGCCAATCATAGAAGCACTAACCTTGGAAACTAAGTGCCTCCAAATGGTCCCCACAGCAATAGGACGAATACCACCACCCGGCTTGACCAGCGGTGTGAGAGGAGCACTAGCAATATACTCACCCAACGCCCTGGGGCATTTACCATCAAGAAAAAGATTCACCACTTGGGTGATAGAAGCAATCAACTCATCAGAAATAGCCACAACAGCACCACTAAAACAATCCAAAAGGTGTTGGGCACGCAAACCATCCCGACCACAAGAGGTACCACGAGGGAAACTCTTAATCATATCAAGAACCACAGTAGAAGATGCAAAGAGGTGATGATGATCAATAGGTAAAAGAGGCAAAGAAGGAGCAGCTTTGAAAGGGTGCTTAACCTTTAAATCCTCGAGAGTTGCATCATTATAAGGTGCAACACCAGAAGAAGAAAGAACTCTGACAGCCGCAGTATAATGGCCATCGCAAATCTTCCTCTTACACTGCTTGACATTACGCTCACCCAATTCCAAGTTATCATCATCAATATTAGACCATGATGGGGAGGGTTCGGCTAAAGCCTCCCTCACGAGCTGCAAACTACCACCCGACATGCCCCAAGAACGAATGGCATTAACAATATACTCTTCCTGGCGTTGACGCTTAATGGCAGACCTACATTCTTGATTACTCCTCGGGCAGAAGGTTTTAAGGATACAAGTAGGCAAGACCAATAAACTAACCCAGCAAGAAATGTCATCAGGCGTGCAAATCACCTTATCAAGAGCTCCTTTCAATACCCGAGAAAACCCTAAGCGACACTTGGGAGGGATGGATTTAACGGTGCGCAACCCCTTAGACAACAAAGTGTCAAGAAGAGCCAAATCAAAACCAACATGCTCGTCCAGAACCAAATCTTCAACATGGGCAAGCTGAACAGAAGAAGGAATGTGTGGTTTGGTGAGACCGTACAACACAAACCTAACAACACCATCACCACAATCAGTGGGTAACACAAAATCAGAGCCATGACGACACTTAGCCCGGAGAGTATGTGTTTTGAAACAAACACCACATAACCAAAGTCCATACGCTTAAGAGTAACATCAGCCCTCTCAAAAACAACCAAAATGGTTTTCTAATAATTTTTTTTTATTATTTTTTTTTTTTTTTATTTTTTAAATTAAAATAAAAATGGTTTTCTAATAATTTTTTTTCTAAATATCTTTAAACTTTATACACTATTTATATACACATTTTCATACACACATTTTTATACACACATTTATACACATATTTTTATACACGTTTTTATACACATATTTTTTATACACATGTTTTTATACACGTTTTTATACACACATTTTTATACACATTTTTATACACATATTTTTATGCACGTTTTTATACACATGTTTTTTATACACATGTTTTTATACACATGCTTTTATACACACGTTTTTATACACACATTTATTCGCACATTTATACAGACATTTTTATACGCACATTTATACACACATTTATACACATATTTTTATACACGTTTTTATACACACACATGTGTATAAAAACGTGTATAAAAATGGTGTATAAATGTATGTATAAAATGTGCGTATAAATGTACGTATAAATGTGTGTATAAAAACGTGTGTATAAAAGTATGTGTATAAAAACAGGTGTATAAAAAAAATGTGTATAAAAATATATGTATAAATGTGTGTATAAAAATGTGTATAAAAACGTGTGTATAAAAACGTGTGTATAAAAATGTGTATAAAAACGTGTGTATAAAAGCATGTATAAAAACATGTATATAAAAACGTGTGTATAAAAAATGTGTGTATAAAAATGTGTGTATGAAAATGTGTATAAAAACGTGTATAAATTTTAAAGATATTTAGAAAAAAATAATATAAGAAAACCCATTTATTTATTTATTTTTTTAGAAGAAGAAGAAGAAGAAGAAGAAGAAGAAGAAAAAAAAAATGTTGAGTTAAGTATAAAGGACTAACGATGCAAATTTTTGTTGCAAATGGTCGTTAGCTAACAGAAAAAACTAACGACAGTTAGTCTCAGGGACCAAACCCGTTATGGGTCGCAACCACAGGGACTGGATCCATTAAAAAGAGGTTAAAGGACTAAACCAGTTAAACCCGACAGACCACATGGACCATTTATGAAATTAACTCTATATTAATGTTTGATATGATAATGATTTACGAGTCGAACTGCGTTTGGTTGGTACAGTTGTGGAGCAGATCAAGAGCTTACAGCATATCCTTTCCAACCATTGCCTGACGACGATGATGATTTTCTCGATTCCTTGCTTTAAGAAAAGAATGGCACTAAGAGCACAAGGTGCAGCTCGCTACTCCTCTTCGCCGTCCACGGTGGCACTTCGCCACAACTCGCCACCACACCGGAGGTCCCCTTTTTTTTCTCTACCTCAAGCCTCGTCGTCTGCACGACGAGGAAAAATCTCTGACAATTCGAACGTTTTCTTGGAATAGGACGAAGAAAAACGGATATATTACCGTTTAAATACAAACTGTTAGCTTTTTTTTTTTTTTTTTTTTTTTTTTTTTTTTTTTTTTTTTTTAACACACCCTATAAATACCAAACCATTACATATATATTTCTCACATACAATTCAACCAAAAAATAACATCACTCTCAATATCTCAACTCCAAAAAAAAAAAAAAAAAAAAAAAAAAAAAGAAAAAAAAAACAATATCTTAAAACCCGAATGAAGGCAGCTATTTCACGAACCTTTTCATGTCAAACCCACAACAATACGGGGGTTCGTCAAAGCCGTCTACCCCCTCGTCGCAAAATTCTAACTCTTCGTTGCCATATGGTACGCAATTGACCCCGGAGGCAATTTACCTTAATCAACAATATGCGTTTCAACAAGGATTCGCAAATCAACCCCAACGATTTCCGGCACCACAGTTTTTTAACCCGTCACAACCTTCAACGTTTCCTCAATCTCAACCACAACCACAATTTGAATCACAACCATCAGGTTCACAATTCAAAGTACCACAAGCACGTGAACCGGCCAAATCCCGAGGAAAAAAATGATGGAAAAAAAAAAGGCCGTGGATTTGGACGCGGACGATGACGATGATGTGGAAGCAGTAGGTACGCGTGTGAATAGGAAGTAGACCAAGGATGAAGAAAAGTTACTTGCGGAAATTTGGATAGAAATTTTCCAAGACAAAGAAATGGGAAATGACCGTTCCGAAGAGTACTTTTGGAACCAAATTTTGGAGGTGTTCAACCTTCAGACTGACCGTGACCCTCGTACCAAAAATATGATCACGGGTAAATGGACGAGGATTAATGGTGATTGTCAAAAATTCAACGCTGTTTATAAATATTTGCAGCGTAGAAGTAGTGAAAATGAGGCTGATCATCTCGAAAATGCGAAGACGAACTTTGAACACCTTTGGTTTGAAGAGTTTCATGTATGTTCACGTTTGGGAGATCTTGAAAAATTACCCGAAATGGGATGCCGAGGACCCGATAGACATTACATGTCTCGAGGATATATTCGGCCCTGACAAACGAACTCGTCCCGAAAAAGACGGCGCCGAGTCGAGCTACAAAGAAACAAAAGTCGACGGATACGTCGAGCGCGGCGAGCTCCGGTGGGAGTCAAACGAGTACTTTTTCGGGACACTTATCCAAAAAATACGCAAAAAGCCGACGTTCAAATGGCCGTGTACGAGGCGAGGAGACAGAAGGAAGTGAAGATGTTAGAGATGGAGGAGATGAAGTTTCTCATGATTGATCCCGAGACGACACCAAAAAAAGCCACAATCATTCGCCGGAGACAAGAACAAATCATGAGAAAATATCAAATGAACGACACCGAAGAAAGCCACAATCATTCGCCGTATCATTTTTTTTTCTGTATCGTTGTTTGGTATGCTTTTTGATATGTTGTAATGTATTTTTTTTAATGGAATGAATTTAGTTTATTTAAAAATTTGAAAAAAAAAATAAAGTTATGAGTGGTAGGCCCCAAATGAGTAAGTTGAGGTTAGTTGTTAGTGTGGGGGGGGGGTTAGTTGTGGAGGTTTGTTAAAGTGATGTGGCACCTCGTGGGCTCCAAATGAGGAGGTTAACCTCCTCACTGCACCTTGTGCTCTAATGATGGTTTCCATATTCCATAGTTTATGCCCACCATTATTGTATCTATGTTTCTTACTTGCTTTCTGGGTATTTCATATCTCTTATGAATTTTTTTCGTCATGATAGAATTTGAGAAAGTGTAGCATAAGAACACATAGAAAATCACGATATTCTTGTATTTACTCTTATTTTCAAAAGACATGTTTGGCGTGCAAACTTATAAGCTTTAATTGGTTGACAAACAACTTTGCTCAAAATAAATAAGATGTAAAGAGACAAGATATGAAGTGTTATCAAACAATCCTATAAATATTACTATAGCAAATGCTTCTGTACAGATTTACAAAAATTCAGAATAAATATTGTTAAATAAATGTTTTATATAAAACAAATATTTTTTTTCCGGTGAAAAAGGTAAACTATATATTAACTTTCCAAAAATATTACATCAAATAGGAAAATGGACTTGGACATCACCCAATCCATGAAATACATCTGAGAAATACAACAGAAATACAACTAAGGAACAAATTCTTGTCCCATCCGATATCAGATACTAAGGGACCATTATCTCAGATAACAAAGAACTACGTATCTCTAATGCTGCTATAGGCATAGCAGATCAGGCAATCCAACAGAGTTCACCTTAAAGCTTTTTTCACCTATACCATAACCTCATAATTACATCCACTTTGAGATAACAATATAAGGCATTCAACCAGCATCCACAACACCATATATGATCATCTCAAAGGGAAGTTTCATGTAGGTTATAGCTCCAATTGCTCATCAAAAAGGGGCTCTGCCCATATTGGCTACATTTCCTGATTCAATGAAGTTGCAGCTAGACTAGCAGCAGCCACCTCACCAGCCTAGCCAAAACCAAATTGAATAGGCATCACCAACTGAGGAACACACCCTTAATGAGACTACCCCTTACCTCCTGTGATAGCATAATGTAAGGACCAAGTAGGTTCGTCTTTCACTCCTCATTATTCCTTACAACTTATGCTATCCACCATGTTCATTCTACTCTACTCACACAGGAAACCTACTTTATGATCCAACTGCCATTCAGAATCCAAATATCTTTTTGTGATACGTAGGTGGCGTTTAGTTGGAAAACATTTTCTTTCATTTCCTATTTCTTGTTTTGTAGGAAAAGGGAGGGGAGTTTTATTTCCACAAAACAATGAAAAATTTAAAAAAATGCGTTTAGTTTGAGAAACATGTGTTTGTGTTTTTCATTTTGCAAAACTAGAAAACATGTTTAAGTGTTGTTGTTTTATATCTCAATTCTTTATTCACCTTTGTAATATTATAAAAAACATCTTCAAAACACAAAAACAAATATTATAAACTAACCAACTAAATTATAAAATAACTAAAAAAATATAATACGAGAAAATAAATAATTAAAAAAGTAAAATATAATATCAAATAATATGAAAAAATCTTCAAGCGACTATAATTCGAAAACGTAAAATAACAAAATAATGTTTTTTTTTCTTTTTTTTTTCCGTCGTTTTTTACGTTTTGTCCACTTTTTTACGTTTTCGTAGGTTTTTTTTAACGTTTTTGTCCGATTCTTTACGTTTTCGTCCTAATTTTTATGTTTTCGTCCGAATTTTTACGTTTTCATCTAATTTTTTTTTACGCTTTCATCCGAATTTTTACTTTTTCGTCTTTTTTTTACGTTTTCATAGGTTTTTTTTTTACTTTTCGTCTGTTTTTCTACATTTTTGTCCGATTCTTTACGTTTTCGTCTGATTCTTTAGGTTTTCGTCCGATTCTTCATGTTTTCGTCTGATACTTTACGTTTTCGTCTATTTTTTACGTTTTGGTCTGAATTTTTACGTTTTCGTATGTCTTTTTACGATTTCGTCCATTTTTTTTACGTTTTCATCTGTTTTTTTAAGGTTTTCACTAATATTTTTAAGTTTTCGTCTATTTTTTACATTTTCATTTGTTTTTTTACGTTTTCGTCTATTTTTTACGTTTTCGCTCGTTTTATTATGTTTTCGTCCGCTCTTTTATGTTTCTTTTACGTTTTCGTCTATTTTTTTACGTTTTCTAAATTATAGTGTTTTCATCCATTTTTTTACGTTTTTATCAATTTTTTACGTTTTCGTCAGTTTTTTACGTTTTCGTTCATTTTTTTACGTTTTCTTCTGTTTTTTACGCTTCGTTCGAATTTTTACGTTTTTGTCTGATGAAACCTAAAAAAAGACGAAAACGTAAGAAAACGTAAAAAACATAAAAGAATGATGAAAGCATAATAAAATGGCGGAAAACGTATAACAACAGACGAAAACGTAAAAAATGGATGAAAACGTGAAAAAATGCAGAAAACGGACGACAACGGAAGGAAATAGACTAAAACGTAAAAAAATGGACGAAAACGTAAGGAGACGGACTAAAACGTAAAAAATCAGACGAAAACTTAAAAATTCAAAGAAAACGTAAAAAAACAGAAGAAAACTAAAATTCAAAAAATCGTAAAAAAAAAAAACAGATGAAAACGTAAAGAATCGGACGAAAACATAAAGAATTTGACGAAAACGTAAAAATTGAGACGAAAACGTAAAAAACAGACGAAAAGGTAAATAATTTGACGAAAACGTAAAAAGTCAAACGAAAAAGTAAAGAATCAGATGAAAACGTAAAGAATCAGACGAAAACGTAAAGAATCAGAGGAAAACGTAAAAATTCAGAAGAAAACGTAAAAAAAAAACATACGAAAACGTAAAGAATCTGACATAAACGTGAAAAGTCAGAAAAAAACGTAAATAATTGCACAAAAACGTAAAAAAGTGGACGAAAACGTTAATAATCGGACGAAAACATAAAAATTTAGACGAAAACGTAAAAAAACATACGAAAACGTAAAGAATCGGACGAAAACGTAAAAAATAAGACGAAAACGTAAAGAATCAGAGGAAAACATAAAAATTCAGACGAAAACGTAAATAATCGGATGAAAACGTAAAGAATCGGACGAAAACGTGAAGAATCTGACGAAAACGTAAAAATTCAGATGAAAACGTAGAAAAACATACGAAAACGTAAAGAATCGGACGAAAACGTAAAAAATCGGACGAAAACGTAAAGAATCGGAAGAAAACGTAAAGAATTGGACGAAAACGTAAAAAAATAAGACGAAAACGTAAAGAATCGGACGAAAACGTAAAAAACGGCTGGAGCGACGCCGGCGAGGGTGGTAATGCTGATGTGGGCTGTGGGAGTGTGGTGTTTGGCGTTAGGGTATGGCTGGAGTGTCTGATTATGTTCTTTTAAGGGAAATAGAGTAGAAATAGGAAATAGGAAGATGGGGAAAACAAAAAAAAAATGTTTTGTGGTTTTGTTTATTAGAGTTGGAAATAGAAATTTTGTGTTTTGGAAAACATTTTGTTGGAAAACGCTAATTTGAACGTGATCTCTGTTTTCCTTGTTTTCTACAAAATATTTTGTGGAAAACAAGGGTGTTTTCCTCCAACTAAACGTATCCTTACCATTTACCTAACAAAGGCCTAATAATAAGCACCACAAATTGGTAATGGACTGTAAGTAGAGAGGGTCAAGATACAAGGCCATCTGTATGTGAATTAGGGCTGTTCACGAGCCGAACCGAACCGAGCGAGGGTCTGCTCGAACTCGGCTCGGTTTAAAACCGAGCGGCTCGGCTCGGATCGAATTTAGATAACCGAGCGGGAAATGGTTGCTCGAACTCGGATCGGTTTCTAAACGAGCGCTCGGTTCAGCTCGTTTTCGCTCGAATTATATACAAAAACCAGTTAAGACACGAATCAAACCTTAAATCCAAACATCAAGAACAATCAAGGATAGCATCAAAATAAGCCCAAGCCGTGAGCTTATGCTCACGGTTTCACGCCGACACACAAAACACAACACAACAATGGATACCATTTCATGTTTTTACCATTTTTATTAATCAAAAGTGTATGAATAAGAACCTAAGAAATTAATACAGAATCAACAAATTTATAAAAACTACATCTAGTAAAATTCTTCATAAACCCATCAATATGTTTCTTGACTTCTTCATTTTTAGTTTCTGGTTACATTTAGAACGATAAGTTTATTTTCAAATATAACATCGATAACATCTGAGATTTACACCCTTAATATTAGATGCGTTCTTGACACACAAAACACAACACAACAATGGATACCATTTCATGTTTTTACCATTTTTATTAATCAAAACATTAACCCACTTGTCTTTGAACCCGTATAATCAAGAACATCACGAGTTTGACTCGGAGTGAGTCAACCCCACGCGTAAAACGCGTTTTCTTCAATCGATCTACAAGTTTGGAACAATAAAAATGGCGGCGGTGAAAATAAAATGAGGTGGTGATGATGTTTGGTGGCGCGTGGATGGTGTCTAGAGAAAGAGGAGGTGATGGGGAGTGTTGTGGTGGTGGCGGTGTGGTTGTAGGGGTGGCGGTGGTGGTGGTTTGTGGCGTGGCCGGCGCAAGAGAGGAGAGGGAGAGAATGTGATGGAGATGATGATGAAAATGATAAAGTAGGGTTAGGGTTTAGGTTTTATTAGTGTATATTTTGTGTAAATTGCAATTAGATCCTTGTGTTTAGCATCATGACTTTTCTAACAATAATAAGATCATAATCAAACACATCATAAATTTCAGTGACCTCAGACCAAATACATCATAAATTATATAAAACATTTTAGACATACAAAAATAATTCGAGCGAGCGACGAACGAGCGGACCTATGCTCGTTGCTCGGCTCGTTTATAAACCGAACCGAGCCGATCGGCTCGGTTACAACCGAGCGATAATCGAGCGAGCGAATTTTCGAGTATTTTTCGAGCGAGTTATAAACGAGTTTTGAGCGTCGAGTTTTTTGGACAGCCCTAATGTGAATGAACAAATTTTCCTCTGTTTCAGTGTGACCCAAAGGAAAAAGGATAAAACCTTAATTGCAGATTTACCATCAACTCTGCTGTTAAAGCTCAAGTAGCCTTAAACTGATGATAACCAGTGTTTGGTATAACACTGCATAAATGGAAAATCAGTATGCAGTACTGTTACATCCATTTTCACAATGCAGTATAGAGATCAACCATAGAAACTGTTCAAGATTACCAAGGTACTAGCCATCTGCCAATTCTAATGCTGAACCAAACACCCCTTATAGCCATTTAAACACATACACAACTCAAAGGGATGTTCCACTTGTTAAGAACTCTTCTGACATTAGTTGAATTCTTTATTCTAAGGCTCATAATCTTCCACTTCAGATCATCTTTGATGCTGTTGATTATGATTTCCTCAGATCTTTGAGCATTCTGGAACAATCTCATATTTCTTTCTCTCCAAATGTTATAAACACAAGCAGCAATACCAATCTTCCCCAAAACACTTGTAATGCTATTATTACTCATTGTACTTATCATAAACTGAACCAAGTGTTCCCAATCATCTGGTTCAGAAAACATTTCCAGATCACCTTTTAACTTATTCCAAATCTTTAGAGCAAAATCACACTGGAAGAATAGATGATGTATTGAGTCAGGATAGTTTGAGCATAAAGGACAAAGGAGGCTTGCATTAGTGCACCATTTACTCATCCTCTCCTGAGTTTGCAGTCTGTTATGAAGAGCTAACTACATAATGAATGTATGTTTTGGAGTGCACTGAGAGAACCATATTACCTTGTACCAGTCAACAATAGGGTATTCAGTTTTCATACACTTCCAGACATTTTTGACATTGAAGTGAAAACATTGTCTATCCTTATCCATCCAAGCAACAGAATCATTTTTGTTACCGAGGGTGGGCACATGGACAAGATTCAAAATGGTTAATTTATCTCTCCAATCAGATGGCCAGACCCATTCCCTATCTTGAATCATGTCAGCAACAGTAGCAAGATTGTTGAATCTAGCATCATAAATGTCCCTTCTAGAAATGTACTTAGAAAGAGGTTCATTGTTGTACCAGGGGTCATACCAAACTGAAGTTTTCTTGCCATCACCAATTACAATATTAACAAAAGGCTTGATTTTGTCTCTAAGGTCCAACATGATTTTCCAACACCAACTATCTTCCTTATCAGTATTCACTTCCCAGAAACTTCTCCCTTTTAACTTGACTTTGTTAACCCATAGATACCAAAGGGAATTTTTCTTTGCTATAATATTCCAGACATGCTTCATCATCAGTACTTCATTCCATTCTTTTAAAGGTTTAAAACCCAAACCACCTTGATTTTTTGGCCTGCAAATAATCTTCCAAGCTAATTTGGCTTTCCAATTACTACTATCACTTTGGTTCCACAAGAATCCCTTAAGTACCTTATCAATGTCACTGATCACAGACTTAGGGAGCATGTAAATTGATGCCCAATAAATCTGCATAGCAGATAACACAGATGCTATAAGTTGTACTCTTCCAGCATAAGACAAACTCCTATTCTTCCAATCATGCACTTTAACTTTAACTTTATCAATAAGCAATTGGCAATCAGCAACACCCAAACACTTAGCAAGAAGAGGGACCCCAAGGTATTTCACAGGCAGCTTTCCAACTTTAAATGGGACAATGTTCAATAGTTCAGACCTCACCTGATCACCAATGCTACCAAAGAAAATAGTGCTTTTACCCATGTTTGGGTGAAGACCAGAATACTTGCTAAATTCCTCAATAGTATCCTTAACAATCCTCACAGATTTGCTGTCACCATGGCAAAACATCATTAAATCATCTGCAAAACACAGGGTGATTTTAAGCTCTTTACATCCAAAATGATATTTGAAACCACTTCCTTCTTGAGTATTATTGATCATAAGCAAGTTAAGCACTTCCATGACTAAGGTAAAAAGGTATGGGGATATAGGATCCCCCTGCCTTAATCCTCTGGCACCATTAAAATAACCATAAGAACTGTCATTAACATAGATTGAGAAGGTGGAGGTAGTAATACACTTCATGATCCACTTCACCATTTTGTAATGAAATCCAAATTTGATGAGAATACTCTCCATGAAATCCCAACTCACATCTTTTGTTATGAAACAAAAATTTGTAAATCGTTCAAACACCCCGCATTATTCGAGCTGATGTTCATAACATTTTTAATTGGCAGAACAGAAGTTTCTCATCTTTAGAATCCAGCATACGTAGTGATGTTACATTTCTTGATATGAAATCAAGACTTAAAAGATTCCGCCTTGTCGTAGACAGAGATGTTATGTCTTAGGCTTAGTAGCTGGGCAGCTTATATTTATGCTAAAAAATCGCATACTCTTCCAAACCAACAGAAGTAGCTTTCATTGACAAACACGTTTTTGATAATTCAATGGACAATACACAGAGATAGTATGACAACTCATAGTCTCTTACTTTGAGCAAGTTCAAGATCACACTCATGACATTAAAAAAACGTGAAGTAGATATGGAAATTTCGACCCATATACATATGAAATGAGTCATTTTGTTATGTTTAGTTGTATCTCAAACTGTCAAACAAGAAAAGCCAAAAGCTTAGTTAAAAGACTAAACTCGTCAAATGGGTTGAATGGGTCAAACGGATCAAAAATTGCCTAAAATTGTAACTTGAAGGAACTTACCGAAAGCAACGATAACACAATGTCAGATAAAAATCGGAATATAATTTAAGACTTAACTGCTCAAGTACAGTTTCCATACCTGAGCATCATCGATACATGCAAAATGTTGCTCCGGTATCTATCAAGAAAAAAAACTTGAGAGTCAGATGTAATCGTGAGAGAATATACTAGATCGTACCAAATGTAGCAGATGTGATTCTGCCCTTCTCACATTGTCTCGACATCAAACTTATTGATGCAGAACCAAGGTGTACAAGCCAGTACTTTGGCCCTGAAACACATTAAGTTACCAAAAAAAAAAAAAAAAACAAACATTTATAATGCCTTATGGTAGCGATGAAGTCATGAAACCATGACAGATTATACACCATAAAACAATTCATGAAGTCTAGACCAAATATACAAGTAGATAAGACAAGCGGCATACTATCAAAGTGACATCCTTAGATAACATAAATTTTGTCGATAAACTAACTAATGAGCTCAAAATCATTAATTGCATTCTCTACGTAATAAACATATTTCATATAACACTAAAAGCGAAATGTGCATATTCTTCTTACAATTATGTGAAGCATTACAATGAAGAAAACTAAAATTTACCAAGAGGTTTGTGTGTCACCTATTACGACAACTACTAGATGCAGAAATCAAGTTTTTTTTTTTTTTTCACATAATCAAATGCTCATCATTTGATATATGGAATGACAAACGAAGGTTTATCACAATTGTTTCCATTTCCCAAGTTAAAGGTCCTGCAGCATATAAAGCTTCCAAGGTAGAACTGTATACATTCAACTCTTCTCTATGAATTTCATCCACCGATCTCTCGTTGGTGTCCGGTTGATCAGTGTCTTCATGGTAAATCTCAGTGTCTTCATGGTATGGCGATTGACATGCAGACACATGGTATCTCGACGGATAAGCAGGCTCATTGTATCCCGATTGACAAGTGGACTCTGCATCACTTGTTCTATAATGCATATCATAGGGCTTATAGCCATTAGCGCTGCAACTACCACTAGAACTCACAACACTATCATTTTCCTTCATGTCAGTATTATGAGTAACATCAACTACCTTTTCCGGTGATGTTCCCAGCAGTGCCAGACGCCCACCGTCTTTTCCAGACACTCTGAATTTCGGTGGACGTTCTTCATTCTCCTCGTCTTGGGTATAACAGCAGGGTGATGGCCGTTTCCGTGTTTTAGAGGAAACGATGACCGGATCCAGCAGGTGGTGGTCGTTCTGAGTATCAAAGCAAATATCTTTCAAGTAGAAATCCAATATTGCAGCATTTTCCTTAGGTACCATAACGCTTCTGTTGTTTGGCACAATTTGCATCAACCCATTCACCATCTTGATATGATTGGCGCACACCAAGTTTTGAGTTGGTGACTTCCAACTCTTCCAAAGATCCAACAACTCTGACTAGATAATTGTTCCATGAACACTCCTCCAAAACAATCGCCATCTTCCATGAAAGATCTTGAAACACTTCAACTTCATCACCAGGAACCCAAAAGTCCGAAACTTCCACCACAGGAGGACAAGGTCTAATAAACTTTGCAGATAAATGCTCGACATCCTCTTCATCGGTAGAACCAGGATACATGTCATAACGGACAGTGTAATTGTGCCCGTTCTTAGACACTATCTGGGCACAACGCCAAAATTCGTTACAGAACTCATCCTTAGCTAATACCTCCACTGTACTTCCTTTCTTGTACTTCATGATTCTGAGTTTGCCTTTTCTTCCAAATTCAAGTCCTTTAAATCTGTTAGTTCATAAATCAAATTATCGTATGATTATTCAAAAACTCAAAATTAATAAAATTAAATAAACTTCTACAGTATATTTTACCCAAATAAAACACCATAACTTTACCTAAATTATAAGGGTTAATGACATATAATAGCAACGAACTTTCTCAAATATTCACATATCAGTTATGAACACAATAAAATAACACAATACCCATCAACCGGTAACATAGAGAAAGTTCGTTGCTATTAGATGTCATTAACCCAAATTATAATACTGATATGTGAACATTTGAGAAAGTTCATTGCTATCAGATGCCATTAACCCAAATTATAATACACAAGTGCACAAGTACTTCAATGACACAGAAAAACAATAAGCATTAATTATTTATACTTCATATATCAAAACACTAAGCTAATGATCAAAGCAAATCATTAAACACCATTATAAAATAACTAATCAATTATGTATATAATGTAGCAAGTAAAATAACGGAAATCTCATAAGAAAACTAATCAAACAACATTATAAAATCAGCATGCATACTAATCCTAAAAACTAAAACATTAGAAAGCGAGCATCAAACATAACCAAAATCAGCATGCATCCGCGGTAAAACTCTTGTAAAATGAACACAAAACGCAAGTAACAATACAGATATTCAACATATACTAATACTACATTCAATATAAAAACATGTTGGCGAATAAACTGTTGGAATTAGAGAACCATGACAATCATATAAACTCCATAAAACAAAGTACACAAGTATGCGGAAGCGTGTAAACAAATAAGTATAACACATAATTATTAACTTAAACATAAATAGAAAACGTACCCGATGCACTTCAATAAATCTTGAATATGTATTAAACTAGATCAATGAATAACCCCTTACCGTTTTGTTATTCGATCTCTTGATAACAACAATAGTGTGTTGTTACCTCGTTCTTGTACACACAAATTAAACCGTATTAAGGTTATGCAAGTAAAACACAAGATTGTATTTTGGATCACAAAAAATCGATCCCACAACCCTATGAGGAGTTGTCGACCGGTTTTACCAAGAAAAAGGAAGAAGAAAACTTAGGGATAATTGTGTGCACAAAAGATTAGTGAAAACAATAACCCTAGGTTTGTTTATATAGTGTTTAGAAAACTTTGGGAACAAGTTAGGCAATGGGTTGCCCCATCCCTTTAGTTCGGCCGATCCAAACCCAAGAGAGGGTTCTAGGACCTTTTCTTGTTTCCTAATTTTACACAAACACTTCTTTCCTTATTTGCGTCTAACGGTCGTTAGTCATTTAACGGAAAACACTAACGGTCGTTAAGTTCTTGTGTTAACAATAAATATATATATAAAATACATTTATTATTATTCCTTAATACTCATTTGTAATGTGTGCAATCCCGAGGTCTCGGGTTCGATACTAGACATTCGCATATTAATATTTAACCATTTCTAACAACTCCCACTTGGTTAACTATTAATAGCAAAATGACATTGGTTGGCGTCTTGCAACACTCCAATGCCCCAAGTTCGACTCGAGCTAGATTTCCTGGAAAATCTTTAATGATTCATCATTATTATTATCCTTTTGTTACTAATACTCTATTAATAAAGAAATGGATCTAAGTCACTCTTTATTAATGTTTCTGTTTCTCGTTGTTAATGATTGAACAAAATTACCAAAACATCTGAATGTATTCCGGATAGACTTTGGGCGTGGCCACGCAAACATTTTGTCAACCCTACGAGGGGCCCAGCAGTATTATACTTCAAAACAAAATTTGAAGGAACAAATTCTTTCTTGACTACAAGAATAACCCATGAATTTTGCAACATTTCTGAAAACAATCCTTATAACTTCCAGTTACGGTAAGCGGTAGATTGCTTCACAAAAATGCACTACATCCATGACTCTTATCTGGTATCTCAAGTCTGAGGATAACTATTTCATGAATTACTTGATGACAAGATCCATAAGTAATCTCATGCTTAGTTGGGATAAGTCCTATACTCTATTCATAGAATATCATGTGAAATTGGTATGACTACGCATCAATATACTTTCAAGTATATTCTAACCAACATTCACATTTGTCTTAATTTAATGATATTCCCATATCATTAACCGACAATGGACACATTTAGAATAATAAATTTATTCAAGGATATAAACATGCAAAAACAGGATATATATATATTTCAACAAGACAATATAATAAAACATAAACAATACTTTATTTCATAAAATCAATATTTGTCTATTACATCCTTTATCCAAATACTAATCACAAATGGGCATGAAACTTTCAGCCTTACGAAGACCTATTCCTTCAGCTAACTTATAAAGCTTAGTGCCAGGAAGAGCTTTCGTCAATTGATCTGCCAAGTTATCATCTGTGTGAACTTTGAGTACTTCAATCTGCCCAATCTCTACTTGCTCTCGCACATAGTGATATTTGATCGGATAATGTCTGGTGCCTTTCATGATTCCAGGTTCATTGGCAAATGTAATTGCAGCTGAATTGTCACAATACATTTTTATATGTTGTTGAATCGAAGGCATAACTCCAAGCCTTGATACAAACTTCCTAATCCAGACGGCTTCCATTGCAGCATCTGATGCAGCTATCTACTCACTTTCTGCTGCAGACATTGCTAATGTACTCTGCTTCTTGCTCCTCCAATCCACAGCTCCTCCATTAATGACAAAGACGTATCCAGTCTGAGACTTCATATCATCCTTATCACCTTTCCATGAAGCATCGCAGTAACCCGTAACATCAAGTTCTGCTTGTGGATAACCCCCATAAACTAAGAACATATCTTTAGTAGCCCTAAGGTACTTAAGAATATTCTTAACAGCAGTCCAGTGAGCTTCACCCGGATTCTGCTGATATCGACTGGTTAAGTTCTGAGCAAACGCCACATCTGGCCTTGTGCTTTTAACCGCATACATAATAGATCCCACAGCCGAAGCATAAGGAACTTTTGCCATGCGTTTCACCTCCTCAGGTGTTGAAGCACAAACTTTCTTGCTCAAGCCATGTTGTTCTTGCATCGGCAAATATCCCTTCTTGGAATTTTGCATATTGAATCTCTTCAATATTTTATCGATGTAAGCACTTTGGCTTAATCCAATTAATCGCTGAGATCTATCTCTATATATCTTAATTCCCAGAATGAAAGCAGCTTCCCCTAAATCTTTCATAGAAAAACACTTTCCAAGATATGCCTTGACTTCATGCAAACTTGGAATGTCTTTTCCCATGATCAATATGTCATCGACATATAATATAAGGAAAATTACTTCACTCCCACTAACTTTGTGGTATACACATGGCTCAACAAGATTTTGTGTAAAACCAAACCTTTTAATTTCACTATCAAACCTCTTGTTTCATTGTCGTGATGCTTGCTTCAATCCATAAATGGATCTTTGAAGTTTGCATACACGATTTGGAAACTTTGGATTCACAAACCCCTCAGGCTGCGCCATATAGATATCCTCATCTAGGCGACCATTTAAGAAGGCGGTTTTGACATCCATCTGCCAAATCTCATAGTCATAGTATGCAGCTATGGCTATGAGAATCCTAATAGCCCTAATGTCAGCTACAGGAGAAAAGGTCTCCTCATAGTCAACACCATACGTTTGAGTAAAGCCTTTAGCTACCAAACGGGCTTTATAGGTGTGTACATTGCCATCCATGTCAGTTTTCTTCTTGAAGAGCCACTTACTCCCAACTACCTTGGCATTAGGAGGAAGGTCCACTTCAATCCAGACTTCATTGTCTTTCATGGATTGCATTTCCCCATTCATAGCAACTAACCATTTTTCCTTTTCAGGACTATTAATGGCAGCTTTATAACTAGGCGGTTCATCAAGATCCCCTTGTATATATTCCTCACATTCTACGTTAAGACATAGACGTTCAGGAGCTTTTACAGTCCTTACGGATCTGCGAATGGGAACCTCTTCAACTTCTGGTGGAGGACCCAGACTTTCTGGTTCTTTAGGAAGTTGGCTAGTGTTTTCAGAAGGTAATGCATCATCTTGATCTTCTTCCAGATCATATATCCTCCCACTAAATTCTTGAGATATGATATCCTTTTCCAAGAAATCTCCATACCTAGCAACGAATACTTTGTTCTCAGGAGGATAATAAAAGTAGTAACCCATTGTTTCCTTTGGGTATCCTACGAAGATACATTTTACAGATCTTTGTTGGAGCTTGTCGCCCGAGTCACGTTTAACGTACGCCTCGCAACCCCAGACCTTAAGATAAGACAAGTTAGGAGCATTTCCAGTCCATAACTCATATGGTGTCTTATCAACCTTCTTTGTGGGAACCATATTAAGAATGCGAACAGCAGACTCTAAGGCATAATCCCAGAATGAGAAGGGAAGAGTTGTTAGATTAAACATAGATCGTATCATGTCTTGCAATGTACGATTTCTTCTCTCAGATACACCATTTTGTTGTGGTGTATATGGAGAAGTAAGGTGCTGGACAATTCCTTCCTTAGCTAGATAATCCACAAACTCTTGACTCAGGTATTCACCACCTCTGTCGGATCGAAGAGCTTTAATCTTCCTTCCAAGTTGCAACACTACTTCACCTTTAAACACTTTGAATGTTTCAAACACCTCATGTTTATGTTTAAGTAAATAAACATAACCATAACGGCTGAAATCATCCGTAAATGTTAAGAAGTAGATAGCACCTCTCCTTGACACATGTCTAAGTGGTCCACACACATCTGTATGAATAAGACCAAGTAGATCAGTAGCCCTTTCAATCCTATTATTAAAGGGTTTCTTTGTCATCTTCCCACTAATACAAGACTCGCATTTATCAAATGATTCATCATTGATCTTTTCTAAAAGCCCATCATGTTGTAGCTTTTTCATGCGATCCTTGCTTATGTGAGCAAGTCGACAACGCCAAAGATAAGACGAATCTAGACTTTTCTTGATTCTCTTATTGTTGATGCTATACATCGAATTATTTTTAACACAAGCATTACCATTATCATTCATATCAAGTTCAAAAATACCATTCACAGCAATAGCATTAAAATAAAATACACCATTTAAAGAAACAGAAATTCCATTGTTATTAATAGTATGTTCAAAACCAAGGTTCAACAAACATGAAAATGAAATAACACCTCTAACAATTGACGGTGCATAATGACAATTATTTAAAGATAGTACTAAGCCCGAAGGCAACACTAAATCAAATACGCCTATAGCTTCAACTTCTGCATGTGCTCCATTACCCACGTGCAAGAATTGTTGTCCATAGGCCAGCTTTCTCTCAACTCTAAACCCCTGCATAGTATTGCAAATATGAATACCACATCCCGTATCATATACCCAGGAATTAGTCTTACGAGTTAGAGTAAATAATTCCATTACAAAGAACGCACCTGAAGAGCTGGGTTTACCAGCTTCACTCTTTTGCTTCTTCTGTCGCAAGTCATTGATGTAGAGCGGACAGTTCCTCTTCCAGTGCCCTACTTCATGACAGTGGTGACAAGCCTGATCCTTCTTTCCTGGAGGACTCACCTTGTTCTTCTTGGGCTGGTGTTGATTCACCTTAGGATTTGGTTGATAGGCCATGACCTGCTTGCCTTTATCACCTTTACCCTTACCCTTGTTCACATGCGATTTTTTCTGGATCCTGCCTCCTTGAATTGCCAACACTTGCGGAGTAGGAGCCTTGCCCTTGGGTGGTAAGTGTTTCTCGTAGTCAACAAGCAATGCGAGTAACTCAGAAACTGTCTTCCCCGAGCAATGCATGTTGAAGTTCTGTACAAAACCAGCAAAATCCTTGTTAAGGGACCTGTTGATTAGGTTAACTTGAACATTCTCGGGATAACCAAATCCGACTCTATGAAGTTGATCAAAGAAATCTCTCATCTCATTCACATAGTCTTCAACTGGTTTACCATCACCATGTTTGCAGCTGTGTAGTTTGTCAAGAGACTCATACATTTCAATTTCAGGAGTCTTTTCATAAGACTTCTTGAGCTGCTCGAGCATGTTATATGGAAAATAATACTCAAACTTCTTTTGCATCATTGGATCCATACTTTGAAGCATTAAGCACCCAATCTCATTGTACTTAGCATACTCAGCTCTCCATGCTGCTTTGACCTCTTCAGAAGCAGTCGCAGCAGGCTCATCAGGGCAAGGAGTATTCAAGTAATTGAGCTTACCAGTCGCCCTCAAGACAATTCTGAGCGATCTGTGCCAATCATTGAAGTTTTTCCCAGTCAATTTGGCTCTTTCAAGATGACTCTTGAAAGCAGCAAACACGGAGTTATCGGGTTGAGCCATTCTACAGAAAATAGAAAAGTTCAAACATTAGTATTTTCGATAATACTTATTCTCAAGAAAATATAATACCCATGGATATATTCATATAACCAACTTAATTTCCTTGAAAATCTAGGATCCAACTTTACATAGTAGTGGATAGTACAAAAGATGGTAATCTGTCGTACAATAATTGGCAAACAAGTTTTCCAATTCCTAGATAATTTATGGGATTTACTACATATTGATTCATCAATATGTCACGTAAGCATGTTTTATCCCATCTCATGCCTTAAGCTCTAGGTCTCACGCATCAGCTTAATTAAGTTGTCTAACTTAGAAACTGCAAATTAATCCATGTGTGGTCTCACGCACACTCGGAAATTTACCTTGTCATTAATTTTGGTCCAGGTCTCACGCATACCCAAAATTAACTTCAAGTGTTCCTTATAGTTAGATGGCATGTAACTTAAATTTTAGGGTATTTAGTTTTTGATGTGACGAAAAACATGTACAAAGATGCATGCACTCATCTTTGTATCATTAGTTTTCAAAACAATTTTTATTTACCAATTAGTTTAAGAGTAAACCAAAACTATGGACTTGAGGTATTGGGTTCACCAATTAAAGAAGTACCAACAATTATCGCCCACATATCCTACTCTTACATGTTATTCGGATATTTGCCACAAAAGTGGCGCGTGGAATTGAGGTAAATCACCCTTAAGATGATAGTGTACGTAAATAGTGATATAGGTAAGTCGCAGTTGACGCACAAGCGGGCCCGGAGAGCCGGTAGGAGCGAATCTCTTAAAAAATCCCTCTCCAGATAAACCCACCACACAGTTTGTCAACTTTGGTCCGCCTTTCACACACTATTGTACAAAAACATCAATCAAGCAAAAGTTTATGATCTTAGTCTTAAAAATTAAGTGACAAAGTTTAGATCTTGCTAGTCTCGCCTGGGAGCAAATTACCGTGCGAAGCGAACCACTGTCAGCACATAAGACTTTGCAAGATCCTTACTTTATTACTTTATGTTTCACCATTATTAGTCCAATTTAATTTTCTTTGAAAATTACCCTTTTTATTGCTTACTTTAACATATCACATATAAAAAAAAACAATAAACAAGTAATTAAAAGAAAACAAACAATCAACTAAATAATAAAACAATTAATTGTAAGTGAAACATCTAGCCACATGCAACCTTTTAAACAAATCATATTAATAATCTATATGTGAATTATTATGTATAGAATCAATAAAACTCCCATTGGTTTTCGAGCTCATTGTGCCCAATGGGCCACAGTCCCAACAATTGGCCGCGTAAGTTTTAATGATAATATACCACGTTGTACATAACCGATTCATTAATTTAATATATTAGGTCTTCCCTAATTTTAGATTTATCTAAACATGTAGCAAACATCTAAACAATTTAATTCAAGTAATTTATCCGTGACTAATTATGCATGTATAGTCACGGATTCATGCATATCATATAGCAATTAGGTCACAAGATTCATAACACAACAACTTGTTAAAGACCTAGGGTTTCTAATTGATTCATAATTAATTATGAAAAACACAAACCCTAATAATTAGGTTTATGGATCAAATCGACACCCCCCCAAATTAGGGTTAGGGTTTCGACTTTTATAAAAAAAAACAAATTTTTAATAATAAAACCCTAGAAAATAAAACATGTATATTCTAAACAATTTAAAGATATGTTTTTTATTGTTTAAGTAATCAATTACATGTTATACATGGCTCGTGATGCCACTGTTGGAATTTAGAGAACCATGACAATCATATAAACTCCATAAAACAAAGTACACAAGTATGCGGAAGCGTGTAAACAATAAGTATAACACATAATTATTAACTTAAACATAAATAGAAAACGTACCCGATGCACTTCAATAAATCTTGATTATGTATTAAACTAGATCAATGATAAACCCCTTATCGTTTTGTTTATCGATCTCTTGATAACAACAATAGTGGTTGTTACCTCGTTCTTGTACACACAAATTAAACCGTATTAAGGTTATGCAAGTAAAACACAAGAAATGTATTTTGGATCACAAAAATCGATCCCACAACCCTATGGAGAGTTGTCGACCGGTTTTACCAAGAAAAAGGAAGAAGAAAAACTTAGGGATAATTGTGTGCACAAAAGATTAGTGAAAACAATAACCCTAGGTTTGTTTATATAGTGTTTAGAAAACTTTGGGAACAAGTTAGGCAATGGGTTGCCCCATCCCTTTAGTTCGGCCGATCCAAACCCAAGAGAGGGTTCTAGGACCTTTTCTTGTTTCCTAATTTTACACAAACACTCTTTCCTTATTTGCGTCTAACGGTCGTTAGTCATTTAACGGAAAACACTAACGGTCGTTAAGTTCTTGTGTTAACAATAAATATATATAAAATACATTATTATTATTCCTTAATACTCATTTGTAATGTGTGCAATCCCGAGGTCTCGGGTTCGATACTAGACATTTACATATTAATATTTAACCATTTCTAACAACTCCCACTTGGTTAATATTAATAGCAAAATGACATTGGTTGGCGTCTTGCAACACTCCAATGCCCCTAGTTCGACTCGAGCTAGATTTCCTGGAAAATCTTTAATGATTCATCATTATTATTATCCTTTTGTTACTAATACTCTATTAATAAAGAAATGGATCTAAGTCACTCTTTATTAATGTTTCTGTTTCTCGTTGTTAATGATTGAACAAAATTACCAAAACATCTGAATGTATTCCAGATAGACTTTGGGCGTGGCCACGCAAACATTTTGTCAACCCTACGAGGGGCCCAGCAGTATTATACTTCAAAACAAAATTTGAAGGAACAAATTCTTTCTTGACTACAAGAATAACCCATGAATTTTGCAACATTTCTGAAAACAATCCTTATAACTTCCAGTTACGGTAAGCGGTAGATTGCTTCACAAAAATGCACTACATCCATGACTCTTATCTGGTATCTCAAGTCTGAGGATAACTATTTCATGAATTACTTGATGACAAGATCCATAAGTAATCTCATGCTTAGTTGGGATAAGTCCTATACTCTATTCATAGAATATCATGTGAAATTGGTATGACTACGCATCAATATACTTTCAAGTATATTCTAACCAACATTCACATTTGTCTTAATTTAATGATATTCCCATATCATTAACTGACAATGGACACATTTAGAATAATAAATTTATTCAAGGATATAAACATGCAAAAACAGGATATATGTATATTTCAACAAGACAATATAATAAACATAAACAATACTTTATTTCATAAAATCAATAATTGTCTATTACATCCTTTATCCAAATACTAATCACAAATGGGCATGAAACTTTCAGCCTTACGAAGACCTATTCCTTCAGCTAACTTATAAAGCTTAGTGCCAGGAAGAGCTTTCGTCAATTGATCTGCCAAGTTATCATCTGTGTGAACTTTGAGTACTTCGATCTGCCCAATCTCTATTTGCTCTCGCACATAGTGATATTTGATCGGATAATGTCTGGTGCCTTTCATGATTCCAGGTTCATTGGCAAATGTAATTGCAGCTGAATTGTCACAATACATTTTTATAGGTTGTTGAATCGAAGGCATAACTCCAAGCCTTGATACAAACTTCCTAATCCAGACGGCTTCCATTGCAGCATCTGATGCAGCTATGTACTCACTTTCTGCTGCAGACATCGCTAATGTACTCTGCTTCTTGCTCCTCCAATCCACAGCTCCTCCATTAATGACAAAGACGTATCCAGTCTGAGACTTCATATCATCCTTATCACTTTTCCATGAAGCATCGCAGTAACCTGTAACATCAAGTTCTGCTTGTGGATCACCCCCATAAACTAAGAACATATCTTTAGTAGCCCTAAGGTACTTAAGAATATTCTTAACAGCAGTCCAGTGAGCTTCACCCGGATTCTGCTGATATCGACTGGTTAAGTTCTGAGCAAACGCCACATCTGGCCTTGTGCTTTTAACCGCATACATAATAGATCCCACAGCCGAAGCATAAGGAACTTTTGCCATGCGTTTCACCTCCTCAGGTGTTGAAGCACAAACTTTCTTGCTCAAGCCATGTTGTTCTTGCATCGGCAAATATCCCTTCTTGGAATTTTGCATATTGAATCTCTTCAATATTTTATCGATGTAAGCACTTTGGCTTAATCCAATTAATCACTGAGATTATCTCTATATATCTTAATTCCTAGAATGAAAGCAGCTTCCCCTAAATCTTTCATAGAAAAACAATTTCCAAGATATGCCTTGACTTCATGCAAACTTGGAATGTCTTTTCCCATGATCAATATGTCATCGACATATAATATAAGGAAAATTACTTCACTCCCACTAACTTTGTGGTATACACATGGCTCAACAAGATTTTGTGTAAAACCAAACTTTTAAATTTCACTATCAAACCTCTTGTTTCCATTGTCGTGATGCTTGCTTCAATCCATAAATGGATCTTTGAAGTTTGCATACACGATTTGGAAACTTTGGATGCACAAACCCCTCAGGCTGCGCCATATAGATATCCTCATCTAGGCGACCATTTAAGAAGGCGGTTTTGACATCCATCTACCAAATCTCATAATTCATAGTATGCAGCTATGGCTATGAGAATCCTAATAGCCCTAATGTCAGCTACAGGAGAAAAGGTCTCCTCATAGTCAACACCATACGTTTGAGTAAAGCCTTTAGCTACCAAACGGGCTTTATAGGTGTGTACATTGCCATCCATGTCAGTTTTCTTCTTGAAGAGCCACTTACTCCCAACTACCTTGGCATTAGGAGGAAGGTCCACTTCAATCCAGACTTCATTGTCTTTCATGGATTGCATTTCCCCATTCATAGCAACCTAACCATTTTTCCTTTTCAGGACTATTAATGGCAGCTTTATAACTAGGCGGTTCATCAAGATCCCCTTGTATATATTCCTCACATTCTACGTTAAGACATAGACGTTCAGGAGCTTTTACAGTCCTTACGGATCTGCGAATGGGAACCACTTCAACTTCTGGTGGAGGACCCAGACTCTCTGGTTCTTCAGGAAGTTGGCTAGTGTTTTCAGAAGGTAATGCATCATCTTGATCTTCTTCCAGATCATATATCCTCCCACTTAATTCTTGAGATATGAGATCCTTTTCCAAGAAATCTCCATACCTAGCAACGAATACTTTGTTCTCAGGAGGATAATAAAAGTAGTAACCCATTGTTTCCTTTGGGTATCCTACGAAGATACATTTTACAGATCTTTGTTGGAGCTTGTCGCCCGAGTCACGTTTAACGTACGCCTCGCAACCCCAGACCTTAAGATAAGACAAGTTAGGGAGCATTTCCATTCCATAACTCATATGGTGTCTTGATCAACCTTCTTTGTGGGAACCATATTAAGAATGCGAACAGCAGACTCTAAGGCATAATCCCATAATGAGAAGGGAAGAGTTGTTAGATTAAACATAGATCGTATCATGTCTTGCAATGTACGATTTCTTCTCTCAGATACACCGTTTTGTTGTGGTGTATATGGAGAAGTAAGGTGCTGGACAATTCCTTCCTTAGCTAGATAATCTACAAACTCTTGACTCAGGTATTCACCACTCTGTCGGATCGAAGAGCTTTAATCTTCCTTTCCAAGTTGCAACTCTACTTCACCTTTAAACACTTTGAATGTTTCAAACACCTCATGTTTATGTTTAAGTAAATAAACATAACCATAACGGCTGAAATCATCCGTAAATGTTAAGAAGTAGCTAGCACCTCTCCTTGACACATGTCTAAGTGGTCCACACACATCTGTATGAATAAGACCAAGTAGATCAGTAGCCCTTTCAATCCTATTATTAAAGGGTTTCTTTGTCATCTTCCCACTAATAGAAGACTCGCATTTATCAAATGATTCATCATTGATCTTTTCTAAAAGCCCATCATGTTGCAGCTTTTTCATGCGATCCTTGCTTATGTGAGCAAGTCGACAATGCCAAAGATAAGACGAATCCAGACTTTTCTTGATTCTCTTATTGTTGATGCTATACATCGAATTATTTTTAACACAAGCATTACCATTATCATTCATATCAAGTTCAAAAATACCATTCACAGCAATAGCATTAAAATAAAATACACCATTTAAAGAAACAGAAATTCCATTGTTATTAATAGTATGTTCAAAACCAAGGTTCAACAAACATGAAAATGAAATAACACCTCTAACAATTGACGGTGCATAATGACAATTATTTAAAGATAGTACTAAGCCCGAAGGCAACACTAAATCAAATACGCCTATAGCTTCAACTTCTACATGTGCTCCATTACCCACGTGCAAGAATTGTTGTCCATAGGCCAGCTTTCTCTCAACTCTAAACCCCTGCATAGTATTGCAAATATGAATACCACATCCCGTATCATATACCCAGGAATTAATCTTATGAGTTAGAGTAAATAATTCGATTACAAAGAACGCACCTGAAGAGCTGGGTTTACCAGCTTCACTCTTTTGCTTCTTCTGTCGCAAGTCATTGATGTAGAGCGGACAGTTCCTCTTCCAGTGCCCTACTTCATGACAGTGGTGACAAGCCTGATCCTTCTTTCCTGGAGGACTCACCTTGTTCTTCTTGGGCTGGTGTTGATTCACCTTAGGATTTGGTTGATAGGCCATGACCTGCTTGCCTTTATCACCTTTACCCTTACCCTTGTTCACATGCGATTTTTTCTGGATCCTACCTCCTTGAATTGCCAACACTTGCGGAGTAGGAGCCTTGCCCTTGGGTGGTAAGTGTTTCTCGTTGTCAACAAGCAATGCGAGTAACTCAGAAACTGTCTTCCCCGAGCAATGCATGTTGAAGTTCTGTACAAAACCAGCAAAATCCTTGTTAAGGGACCTGTTGATTAGGTTAACTTGAACATTCTCGGGATAACCAAATCCGACTCTATGAAGTTGATCAAAGAAATCTCTCATCTCATTCACATAGTCTTCAACTGGTTTACCATCACCATGTTTGCAGCTGTGTAGTTTGTCAAGAGACTCATACATTTCAATTTCAGGAGTCTTTTCATAAGACTTCTTGAGCTGCTCGAGCATGTTATATGGAAAATAATACTCAAACTTCTTTTGCATCATTGGATCCATACTTTGAAGCATTAAGCACCCAATCTCATTGTACTTAGCATACTCAGCTCTCCATGCTGCTTTGACCTCTTCAGTAGCGGTCGCAGCAGGCTCATCAGGGCAAGGAGTATTCAAGTAATTGAGCTTACCAGTCGCCCTCAAGACAATTCTGAGCGATCTGTGCCAATCATTGAAGTTTTTCCCAGTCAATTTGGCTCTTTCAAGATGACTCTTGAAAGCAGCGAACACGGAGTTATCGGGTTGAGCCATTCTACAGAAAATAGAAAAGTTCAAACATTAGTATTTTCGATAATACTTATTCTCAAGAAAATATAATACCCATGGATATATTCATATAACCAACTTAATTTCCTTGAAAATCTAGGATCCAACTTTACATAATTCCACTACATCAGTTGATCTGCTAGTAGTGGAAGTACAAAAGATGGTAATCTGTCGTACAATAATTGGCAAACAAGTTTTCCAATTCCTAGATAATTTATGGGATTTACTACATATTGATTCATCAATATGTCACGTAAGCATGTTTATCCCATCTCATGCCTTAAGCTCTAGGTCTCACGCATCAGCTTAATTAAGTTGTCTAACTTAGAAACTGCAAATTAATCCATGTATGGTCTCACGCACACTCGGGAATTTACCTTGTCATTAATTTTGGTCCAGGTCTCACGCATACCCAAAATTAACTTCAAGTGTTCCTTATAGTTAGATGGCATGTAACTTAAATTTTAGGGTATTTAGTTTTTGATGTGACAAAAACATGTACAAAGATGCATGCACTCATCTTTGTATCATTAGTTTTCAAAACAATTTTAATTTACCAATTAGTTTAAGAGTAAACCAAAACTATGGACTTGAGGTATTGGGTTCACCAATTAAAGAAGTACCAACAATTATCGCCCACATATCCTACTCTTACATGTTATTCGGATATTTGCCACAAAAGTGGCGCGTGGAATTGAGGTAAATCACCCTTAAGATGGTAATGTACGTAAATAGTGATATAGGTAAGTCGCAGTTGACGCACAAGCGGGCCCGGAGAGCCGGTAGGAGCGAATCTCTTAAAAAAACCCCTCTCCAGATAAACCCACCACACAGTTTGTCAACTTTGGTCCGCCTTTCACACACTATTGTACAAAAACATCAATCAAGCAAAAGTTTATGATCTTAGTCTTAAAAAATTAAGTAACAAAGTTTAGATCTTGCTAGTCTCGCCTGGGAGCAAATTACCGTGCGAAGCGAACCACTGTCGGCACATAAGACTTTGCAAGATCCTTACTTTATTACTTTATGTTTCACCATTATTAGTCCAATTTAATTTTCTTTGAAAATTACCCTTTTTATTGCTTACTTTAACATATCACATATAAAAAAAAAACAATAAACAAGTAATTAAAAGAAAACAAACAATCAACTAATAATAAAATAATTAATTGTACGTGAAACATCTAGCCACATGTAACCTTTTAAACAAATCATATTAATAATCTATATGTGAATTATTATGTATAGAATCAATAAAACTCCCATTGGTTTTCGAGCTCATTGTGCCCAATGGACCACAGTCGCCAACAATTGGCCGCGTAAGTTTTAATGATAATATACCACGTTGCACATAACCGATTCATTAATTTAATATATTAGGTCTTCCCTAATTTTAGATTTATCTAAACATGTTGCAAACATCTAAACAATTTAATTTTAGTAATTTATCCGTGACTAATTATGCATGTATAGTCACGGATTCATGCATATCATATAGCAATTAGGTCACAAGATTCATAACACAACAACTTGTTAAAGACCTAGGGTTTCTAATTGATCATAATTAATTATGAAAAACACAAACCCTAATTAGGGTTTATGGATCAAATCGACACCCCCCTAAATTAGGGTTAGGGTTTCGACTTTTATAAAAAAAACAAATTTTTAATAATAAAACCCTAGAAAATAAAACATGTATATTCTAAACAATTTAAAGATACGTTTTTTATTGTTTAAGTAATCAATTACATGTTATACATGGCTCATGATGCCACTGTTGGAATTAGAAAACCATGACAATCATATAAACTCCATAATACAAAGTACACAAGTATGCGGAAGCGTGTAAACAATAACATATAACACATAATTATTAACTTAAACATAAATAGAAAACGTACCCGTTTTGTTATTCGATCTCTTGATAACAACAATAGTGTGTTGTTACCTCGTTCTTGTACACACAAATTAAACCGTATTAAGGTTATGCAAGTAAAACACAAGATTGTATTTTGGATCACAAAAAAATCGATCCCACAACCCTATGAGGAGTTGTCGACCGGTTTTACCAAGAAAAAGGAAGAAGAAAACTTAGGGATAATTGTGTGCACAAAAGATTAGTGAAAACAATAACCCTAGGTTTGTTTATATAGTGTTTAGAAAACTTTGGGAACAAGTTAGGCAATGGGTTGCCCCATCCCTTTAGTTCGGCCGATCCAAACCCAAGAGAGGGTTCTAGGACCTTTTCTTGTTTCCTAATTTTACACAAACACTTCTTTCCTTATTTGCGTCTAATGGTCGTTAGTCATTTAACGGAAAACACTAACGGTCGTTAAGTTCTTGTGTTAACAATAAATATATATATAAAATACATTTATTATTATTCCTTAATACTCATTTGTAATGTGTGCAATCCCGGGGTCTCGGGTTCGATACTAGACATTCGCATATTAATATTTAACCATTTCTAACATAAACGATTATAAAACAAATAACACCAAAACGTACACCAAAACGACTATAAATGATTCTAGAAACATAACCAAGCAACTTTTATTTATACAAAAGATACTAAGAGCATAAGGAGCCATAACTCAAGTTAACATCATTTTCCCCATCACGTCACCGCCACATCATTTTAACACCAAATAACATAACACAAAAAAATCACCCGTTATTATAACACCAAATAACACCACCTTTTGGGACCCATTTTAAAAAAAATAAAACAAAATACAAAACCAACACAAACCACAAAAATTGGCCATAACACCAAATAACACGGGTGGGGAGTGATAACACGACCATAACTCAAGTTATAACTTGAGTTACTACAACAACGTAAGTTATAACGCAAGGCCAACACCAAACCACTCGGTATCATAACTTGGACGAAACGCGAGCCAGCTAGGACGATTTTGCGTTGGGGCGTTATTACTCCCTTCGCTCTAAGGGAGCGTTTTGTTGGGGAATATTGGGGTATACCGGAGGCATTTTCATTTTAATTCCCATCAAATATCATGTTTGGTAACTCAAATGAAGTAATTTATAATTCCACGAATTGCTAAAATGGAGAGAATTAGAATGCCTCAAAAAAGTGAGGAATTTTAATTTACTTGAAATTTTTTTTATAAACTTTTAAATAGAATATTTATGAATTTTTTTTTACAATTTTTTTTTTAATTCTTTATAAATATTCATTATAAACCTTTTTTTTTTTTTTTTTTTTTTTTTTTTTTTAAATTTTTTATAAACTTTTTTTATAAAGTTTTTAATAAATTTTCTATAAATTTTTTTTATAAACTTTTAAATAGAATATTTATGAAATTTATATTAAAAAAAAATATATTTATAAATTTCTGTCAACCAAACATGTGAAGGTATTTTAAATTCCGGAATTTTAAATTCTCAAAAATTTAAATTTTCTAGAATTTAAAATTCCGGAATTTCAACTTCCCCAACCAAACGCCCCCTAATATTAACAACTTATCATCATTCAAAAATGTACACCTAAAAATCATCACACAAACACGTAAACCATGCATGCATGCAGTTAAAACTTCATACAAACAAAATCAAAATCTTATTAAATTGAGCATCAAACATAACCAAAAACACGATGCGCATCGATCTGTAATAAAGTTAAAAAAAACTCTTATGAACTCGACACAAAACACATGCAACAATGTAGATAATCAAGATATACTAATCATAATAGTTTATACGACGTTCAAAATCAAAAACATATATGTAGGCAAACAGACGATTGAAAAACATATATATAACAAAAGCAAACCTCATATATAAATGATTAACCAAAAAATACTAATACTAATTAACAACTAATGCAACAATCAGAATCGGCTAAAATAGTGAATAGTACGTGAGGGTAATATTACCTTAAGATTTGTTGATCGTAACAAAACCTGCAAAGACTAAGATATATATAGGACTTTCAGGAGACGAGGTTTCATATTTTTTTAGTTTTACTTTGCTTAATTGTCGCACGCGTTTTGTTACATTGTTAAAATATTATTATATTTTCTAAAAGTATGATGTTATAAAATTGATGGTTTTAATACTTATCTGATATTTGTTGCTTGCGATTCGGTTTTGATTTAGATGAATATAAATGGAAATATAGGTTAACATAAGATGATGTCTACCATTTTAATTATAGGTTATTATTTATTTATTTTTTTAATTTCTTTTGTTTCTTTTAAGCGAAGGCGGTAATAAAGTTTTTAAGAAATTTAAGGGCATACGGAGTGGCAAGCGGCATGCATAAATTTATGGGGCATACCGCCGGCTACACCGCCGCCGGCGGTGAATTTATGAAAAAAATTATGGTGGCCGGGTTCAATTGCCGGTGGTGATAAACTTGAAAACGTGGGCCCCCCTTCCTTCAATTCGACCGTTTCATGCTTTGACCAAACAAAAAAAAGCCGTTGTGGCTAAAAAAAAAATTGTGGAGGTATGAGAATTTATCGGGCGTCAGTGGATTAGGTTGGGAGGTATGAGAATTTATGGGAATGAGTTGGCTGAAGTTTATTGGCTGAATTTGGGAGGTATGATAAATTTTTGGTAACCACTCCTAGTGCCCTAAGATGTTTATGGTGAAACCCGTTTTTATCAATGTCGTAGTTTTTAGACCTTTCTCTTGCACATTCATCTCATTTCAAATATAATATGTGAATCATAATGTTCAGACTTACTCGGCAAGCCACTCATAAAAATGTTCGCCCAAGACAAGGAACATAACCATTTTGCTTGCATTGTAAAGTTCTTCCCTCCGTAACCATAACCAGCATATATATGAAACTGAAGGCCAACTCTAAAGTTGTTATCCACGGACTTTGAACTTGAGCCTTCACTAACGTTGCGTTATCGAGTTTTATTTCAAAAGGAAATGAGAGGAAATTGAAAATTTATTGTGTTCTTAAGTTTTTCTTGAACATAAAGGAAATGCTAGGAAAATTCTTAGCATCCTTCACCCAAAAATTTCCGTCCAAATAAGGGCGGATTTAAAAGGAAACACAATTACACCCAAACTATTGAGTATATAATGACCAATATAACCTTCAGTGTTCGTACGTTTTACTCATATTCAACTCTTATGATTAAAGAAAAATGCTTAAAAAGGTATAAATGTAATTATGTCTCTTTTATTTTCTTCTTTCCAATTCGAGGACACAACATTCTTCCTTTTCCTTTCATTTCATAACAACTCGAGAGCACGAAATAAAAAATTACTTTCTTTACTTTCAATTTCTTTACTTTTCTCTTCTTTTCCCATCGTTTCTAACCCTCTCTAAAAAAACTCAAGAACGCAGTGTAAAGACTCTTAAAAATCAAAATCTCTAACACTAAACACAATACATAGTAAGCTATCTTCAAAATTTTGTTTTTCAACCAAATGTCTCATTTGGAAAATCAAAATCAAATCCTAACCCCTATGATAAAGAAAATTTCATTTTGATTACGTGTCTAATTGACCATACATTGTAAAACAAAAAGTATTTGAATCGATCAATAAATCAACACTAGTAATGATAAAATAGAGAGCAATGATAAACATGCCCATAATATATGTCTAATCAAATATATTTGATAATTGACACATTGTAGAGAGCAAGAATCGTCTTTAAAACCTTCAGGTGGACAAGGTTGATGAAAATGGATGAAATCCATGATCGGTTTTAGAGAGAGAGTAGAGAGAAGGTGGAGAAAGTGAAACTTGAATATTATTGATAAGTAAAAGTGTTTCACAGCCACACCCCACAAGTGAAGACTTGTGGGGTATTTATATGCCTTACAATACAACTATTAGAATATTACATTATAAGTCCTTGCACTATATGCATTCTAGTTGTCTACTTCCAATTCACGTAAATATCGCTCAGCTTCATTTCTAACAATCTCCCTCCAGCTGGAGATATACGTGAATTGGTTACAATGATTCCTAACAAGTACATAACAATGATGAATGCAATGCTGAGGTAGAGCAGTTTCCTCTGAGGATGTCTTCGCAGCTCTTGATCTTCTCATATCATTCTCAGCTCACTTGAATTACTTGCAGAATCACTGTAATGATCTAATTGGGTTATTACTCCCTCCCAATTAGTAAGGCATTTTCTTTTATATGATCCCTCCCAAATTGACAACCCGTTTGATATAGCCTTGATGCTTGTAGAAGAAGTTTCTCTGAAATCTTCCCAAATTGTCTTCAGTCTCTTGCACAGCGGAAAATGGATCATAGACTGATAACTTGTAACTTCTTCACAGGTTTGTTTGGGGAGCATCATATCGACATCTTCAGCTCACTTAGAATGCTTCCAGTTCTTCAATAAAAGCCCCGATGTACACATTTCTCCCTCCAGGATGATGACGATCTTTCGGACTCATCCTACATATGTGTACATAGACATATCAACTAGAAGCAACATACAAATCAATACCCCATGAGTGGATGTCGATAACTATTCTCTCTACAGTTCTCTTCAGATCAACCTCTTATAAAAAACAACGGCTTTTTGTAGTGACTACTGATGGAGAAAACCCACTATGACGAACTTGAGACTGAAGTAGAATAACCCAAACTTGTGACTTAAACTTGCACTGTTGTATGACTAAGAACCTATACTGAGCACTACAACGTAACTCCTTAAAGCATAGGCCGTTTCATATACCCATCCAACCTTCCTTAACAGTATATGAACATCTCTTGAATTATCCACATCTTTGTGTGACACTGAGTACTACAACGTATCTCCTTTAAGTGATAGTTAACTAGGTCTTCGTCCATCCACCCTTTGACCTATGAAAACTAGATAACCCAAGACTTAATCACTATTCTATAAATGCTCAAACAAGGATCTCGAAGAATCATGCATCCAACCAACCCCGATATCTTCAAGATACTAAGTACACGTACCCGAGATATTCCACTTCAACTTCAAATAGGTAATAATGAATCATCATCCTTGTAGTCACAGTTGATAACAATCAATTTTGTAGCCATTGACATTTTATTGTGATTCTTGATCCGGATCCTTTTGGCTATACGTGGTGATTTTGTAGGTGTAGTCCAATAATATCATTTGTGATTTTGGTGTTTTGTTGTTGGTGATTGTTTGAAGTTGTAGGTTTAGTTGAACGAAACAAATTTAAATAAAGTTACAAAATTTGATTAGAGTATAATTAAGACAAAGTCAAAAGATTACAATTTCGACAAAAGTTATTTAAATTACAATTTAGATAGAAATTTCAGTTTGACCAAAATTTATACAAATTATGGCGAAATATCAATTTAGATAGAAATATATCTAATTTATATAAATTGGTAATTTATATAAAAATCTAACAATCTTATACAAGAAAGTAGATAACCGTTTATCGAAGTAATTTACACACTTATACAAGTGGTAAAATACCGAGTTTACTTTTGAGTTGACGAAATTACATTCGAATCAAATCCTTAAAAGTTATTTAACTTTGAAGTCGTTTAAGCACAATTGCGAAATAGACTTGAATTGCGAGACAGCACACCCAATTTTGAAAGAGTAACCAATTGTGAGATCACCACCAATTGCGAGGCTGATATGCAATTTCGAAGAAGTGGCAATTGCGAGAGAATGTATCAATTGCGAGACCAGCAGTAATTGCGAAGACAGCTTGAATTGCGAGAGCAGCAGCAATTTCGAAACCAGTACCAAAATCGAGACCAGTACCAATTGCGAAGAAATATGCAATTGCGAGAGAAAAGCAATTCCGAAACAAATTTTGACTTTCTGAATTGCGATAAACTGCTGATTTTTACCAACTTTACTAACTTTTTGTCATTTATCTCACTTCTCCATGCTTTGCCCATGCAAATCCCTTACACACCCATACTTCTCTGCTACCTTTTACTAACTTTCGGTAACTTCTTTCAAATCAATAATTCACTAAACTAACCAAAAACACAAATCTTATAAAAGATGTATGATTCTAGTCGATCTATGGAACAAAGAACAAACCAAGATTTAAGTGAAAAACTAGTAAACTTCACAGCCCACTTCGATAGAACACCAAACAAACACAACTTTTTATCCTTAATCTTTGCGTACGATTCCAATAAAGACACCAAAAGGTCACGTTTTTATGAAACAAAAACGCAACAGTTGGGTTCTTTTCAACTTAAGTCGAACACAAACAAGATAGAACACACCAAAAATCACATTTTTACCTCAAAGACACCACGTTAGCCACCCGGTTAGCTCTGATGCCAATTGTAGAGAGCAAGAATCATCTTTAAAACCTTCAGGTGGACGAGGTTGATGAAAATGGATGAAATCCATGATCGGTTTTAGAGAGAGAGTAGAGAGAAGGTGGAGAAAGTGAAACTTGAATATTATTGATAAGTAAAAGTGTTTCACAGCCACACCCCACAAGTGAAGACTTGTGGGGTATTTATATGCCTTACAATACAACTATTGGAATATTGCATTATAAGTCCTTGCACTATATGCATTCTAGTTGTCTACTTCCAATTCACGTAAATATCGCTCAGCTTCATTTCTAATTAAATATATTTGATAATTGACACATGTACTATTGTTTCCTTTTAATTTTCACTTTTGAATATAACATATATCAAAAATCTTTTTCTTAAGCATACATGCTCTTAAACGCAACCTGTTAGCCCGGTTTTAGGTATTTTATTACTAAAATGCCATTGTGTTAGTCTGAATATGATATTCAAGAGTTGAAAAACTTTATATGATTGGTTAGTTAATAAATCTTAAGTTGAGAAGTCAAACCTATAAGTCAAATGTTAAAGTAAATAGTTATAGAAAGTGTTATGCCTCTTAAGTATTAGAAAATAGGACTTGAGAGATCATTTCTGCCATATTGGCAAAGTTAGTCCAGATTTTTATAATTCAAAGTTTCCGTTGACTTTCCATAAGTTTCTAGTGGTGTGTATGTATGTGTGTGTTGGTGACATGAGATTGAGAAAACAGGGAAAGACCAAGAACTTTCCTAGTAATCTTTGATGATGATTTAGTGTCCCAATTCAAAAATGAAGTCCTTAGCTTCAATCCCCACAATGGTATGGTGAATAAGCCTTGATCAATTATAGTTAGGGTTTTGAGTTAAGTGATTAAGTTATTTATGTTGATGGGTTAAGACCCTTCAATGGGTATTGATTGACTTGGTGATTTTGGAAGGTTTTATCATATGATCATGATAATAATCATATGCATGTTAGAAATGAGTTTTGATATGTTAATTGGTAAGGTTAAGACCTCTTTACTATTATGCATTTGGGAAATGATAAGTGTTAATGATGATTCTTGATTAGGAATCAAGAGATTTTGGTCATAGCATTATTTGATAAAGTAGCCATGGAATTTAGGTGAGTAATATGTATGTAACTTGCATTGTTGTATCCACCACTTTCAACCCCATGCAACTTGCAAATCTGCTCTGTGTGTACAGTTTATTGTATCCATCACTTTCAACCCCTTCATCATTGTACCTTGTGGCATAGTATGTGTCCGCACTTTCCTTTATGAAGTGTAAAGATATAGCTCCTAATTATATGTAACACAATTGCTATTCGCATGTAAAAAAGAATTTTACTGGACAAAACTTTTGAGTCAACCTAACCTGACATGATCGGTTTTTACTAGTTTTGAATTTTGACTAAACAAGCCCTTCCCGCAGACAACTCGAACTTGAAGGAACTTACCAAAATCCAGGATAACACAATGTCAAATAAAAAACTGGAAATCATTTAAAACTTACCTGTTCAGCTCTAGTACGCTTTCCATACCTGAGCAACATCAGTAGCTATGAAATCTTGCTACTGACAGACATAGTGTTATATATGTGGTATATTGGGGTAATTGGTATCCTGATAGCAATTAGAAGTCACGAATATGAACGCTTTCAGATCGATTAAATTGGAGTGTATACCAATTAACGACCGGATAAAATCTAATTGATTCAAGTTTGTGAATGATTGTATGTTTGCAGCAAAACGTGATCAAAATATGGTTGATCAGCCTTTTCTATCTCAATACGAAATTGAGAATATATAAGACGGTTTTTTTTGGGGTCCATAAAACGGTTATGAGGGCCTAATAACTGTAAAACAGTTATATTACCAACTTGCAGCAGTATCTGCAACTAGCAGCAGCAGAAAACAAACAACCTTAGCAGCAGGAACCACAAAGCTAGCAACAAAAACAGCAACACTAGCATCAGAATCCACCAAGACTAGCAGCAGAATCCACAACAACTTTATACGTATAATTTGGTGGAAAAACAAATTCTAATGAATTTTTAACATAGCAGCTCGACCTGGCAGCTCGACCCCAGCCAGGGGCGCTGCCCCTTGGACCCTGCTTCTCTCAGGGGCGTTGCCCCCGAACCCCCACCAAGGGGGCTACGCCCCCTTGGAACCCCGTTAGTCCCGTTAATATCCAAATAAGTGTCGACCCTTATTTGCATATTAAACTCAATTTATTTTACACTAAAATACCAACACTTAGTCAAGTATAATCGTGTGAGAATATACTAGATCGTACCAAATGTAGCACAGATAAGATTATGCCTTTCTCTCTCAACATCAACTTGCAGATGCAGAAACAAAGGTGTACAAGCCCGTATTTTGGCTCTGAAAGTGATATATTCATCAATAACATGCCAAAAGAAAAAAGGTTAATTCCATATATATCCAAATTAAACCTTAAAATGACATATTTACCCAACTAAAAAACATAATGTCATATATATATCTAATATAAACACCAAATCTACCATATTTACCCAATTCATTACAAAATTAATTGATATTTTCATTTACACCACTAAATTCCCGTTATAACCTTGAAGAGATGGTTAAACAAATTTCCATCTTTATATATATGCATGACACAACCATGTCAGAAACAAATTTCCATCTTCAATTCGATCAAGCAAATAAAAAGAAAACTCCATACTCTGTTGCGTAAATCATATCATATCATACCCAAACAAAACAGTGAAGCTCCGCCACTCGAAGCAAGTAAACTACTTCTCTTCGTTGCGTTACAGATATGCTTCTTTGTCTGTATATTAATTGGCCATGGTTGTAGTATCTATCTACCATGAGTTTTGAGTGTCCATTGGTGATACTATTTTGTTTGGTAGCCATCTGCAGTATTATTTTTTGTTTGTGTACAAAAGAAAATCATATCATACTCCTTGTTTTTGCCTTTAACAATAGGGATAATTACCAAAATAGACCGGGCAACCAAGTGGTTGGCGGTTTTCGCCCCGAAATCGGAAACTTCTGATAGTAGACCAGGGCAACCTGTACTTTTTGGGCAACTGAAATCTGCAAGTGAAAAGCGTCACTTTTCTGACTATTTTTTGGGCAACTTGTGTATTTTTTGGGCAACTGGAGGACACTTGTCATCGTATGAGTCGAGATGCCCAGTTGCCTGGTCTAATATCAGAAGTTTCCGATTTCAGGGCGGAAACCGCCAACCACTTGGTTGCCCGGTATATTTTGGTAATTATCCCTTAACAATAGTTGGTTACATATTAAAAGGAAGTCATATCCTAATAATTGCATCCCACATAGGACACATGATAAGGTCACACATATGCAATACATTGACAGAAATAAATATCACAATTCACACCAATAGTCGATCTTGTAACAAAACTATCTAAGGGGGCTTGATAGTGGTATACTGATATGCTATATCTTGACGTAAAATGTGAATTTGTTATGTGATTGAGGGTATAATGGGCATATAATGGTAAAAGATAAATTTTAATTATGTTTATAGTGAAATAGGTAAATATGATAGATTTGGTGTTAATATTGGATAAATATGGCATTATGCTTTTCATGTGGGTAAATATGTCATTATATAATATTGGGGAAATATGGAATTAACCCAAAGAAAAAAGAGAACAATTTATGATGCCTTATTGTAGTGATAAAACCATGATAGATTATTAGATTATACACCATAAAACAATTCATGAAATCTAGATCAAATATACAAGTAGATAAGACAAGATACTATCAAAGTGACCTTCTTAGATAAACTAACTAATGAGCTCAAAATCATTGACTGCATTATCTACGTAATACATATGTTCCATATAACACTTGAAGAGAGATGTACATATGCATCTTACGATTATGTGAAGCATTACAACAAAGAAAACTAAAATTTACCAAGAGGGGTTTGTGTCTCATATAACACTAGAAGAGAAATGTACATATGCTTCTTACAATTATGTGAACATTACAACGAAGAAAACCAAAATCCAAGAGGTTTGTGTGTCACCTATTACGACAACTACTAGATGCAGAAATTAAGTTTTTTATCATTATCAAATGCTCATCATTTGATATATGGAGTGAAAAACGAAGGTCTGTTAACATTGTTTCCTTTTCCCAAGTTAAAGGTCCTGATGCATATAAAGCTTCCAAGGTAGAACTGTATGCCTTCAACTCTTGTCTATGAAATTCATCCACCGATCTCTCATTGGTGTCCGGTTGATCAGTGTCTTCATGGTACGGCGATTGACATGCAGACTCATGGTATCTCGACTGACAAGCAGGCTCATAGTATCCCGACCGACAAGCAGACTCTGCATCACTGTCATGACCTGTTCTATAATGCATATCATAGGGCATATTGCCATAAGCGCTGCAACTACCACTAGAACTCACAACACTATCATTTTCAGATCCATTGGTTCCGTTTATTTTTTCCTTCATGTCACTATTATCAGTAACATCAAATACCTTTTCCGGTGATGTTCCCAGCAGTGCCAGATGCCTACCTTCTTTTCCAGACACTCTGAATTTCAGTGGACGTTCTTCATTTTCCTCGTCTTGGGTATAACAGAAGGGTGATGACCGTTTCCGCGTTTTAGAGGAACCGATGCTCGGATCTAGCAGGTGGTGGTTGTTCTGAGTATCAAAGCAAATATCTTTCAAGTAGAAATCCAATATTGCAGCATTTTCCTTAGGTAATACACCATAACACTTCTGTTGTTTGGCACAATTTGCATCAACCCATTCACCGTCTTGATATGATTGGCGCTCACGAAGTTTTGAGTTGGTGCCTTCCAACACTTCTAAAGATCCAGCAACTCTGACTAGATAATTGTTCCATGAACACTCCTCCAAAACAATCGCCATCTTCCATGAAAGATCTTGAAACACTTCAACTTCATCACCAGGAATCCAAAAGTACGAAACTTCCACCACAGGAGGACAAGGTCTAATAAACTTTGCAGATAAATGCTCGACATCCTCTTCATCGGTAGAACCAGGATACACGTCATAACGGACAGTGTAATTGTGCCCGTTCTTAGACACTATCTGGGCACAACGCCAAAATTCGTTACAGAACTCATCCTTAGCTAATACCTCCACTGTACTTCCTTTCTTGTACTTCATGATTCTGAGTTTGTCTTTTCTTCCAAATTAAAGTCCTTTAAATCTGTTAGTTCATAAATCAAATTATCGTATGATCAGTCAAAAACTCAAAACTAATAAAATTAAACAAACTTCTACAGTATATTTTACCCAACAAAAACACCATAAGTTTACCTAAATCAAATTATCGTATGATTAGTTCAATGACACAGAAAAACAATAAGCATTAATTATTTATACATCATATATCAAAACACTACGCTAATGATCAAAGCAAATCATTAAACACCATTATAAAATAATAACTAATCCATTAGAAAACTAATCAAACAACATTATAAAATCAATAGATACTAATCCTAAAAACTAAAACATCCGAAAGCAAGCATCAAACATAACCAAAATCACCATGCATCCGCAGTAAACATCTTATGAACTGAACACAAAACGCAAGTAACAATATAGATATTCAAGATATACTAATACTACATTCAATATAAAAAACATGTTGGCGAATAAACGATCATAAAACAAATAACACGAAAACGTACACCAAAACGACTATAAATGATTCTAGAACATAAGCAAGCAACTTTTATTTATAACCAAAAGATACTAATATTAACAACTGTATAATACATCATTCAAAAACGTACACCTAAAAAAAATCACAAACACGTAAACCATGCATGCATGCATGCTGTTAAAACTTCATACAAACAAAATCAAAATCTTATTAAATTGAGCATCAAGCATAACCAAAAACACGATGCGCATCGATCTGCAATAAAGTTAAAAAAAAAAAACTCTTATGAACTCGACACAAAACACATGCAACAGTGTAGATAATGAAGATATACTAATTAACCACAATAGTTTATACGACGTTCAAAATCAAAAACATATATGTAGGCAAACAGAAGATTGAAAAACATATATATAACAAAAGCAAACCTCATATATAAATGATTAACCAAAAGATACTAAAACTAATTAACAACTACTGCAACAATCAGAATCGGCGAAAATAATGAATAGTGAGAGTAATATTACCTTAAGATTTGTTGATCGTAACAAAAACTGCAAAGACTAAGATATATATAGGACTTTCAGGAGACGAGGTTTCATATTTTTTTAGTTTTACTTTTCCTTAATTGTCCCACACGTTTTGTGACATTGTTAAGCCAAAATATTATTATACGGAGTATTTTCTAACAGTATGATACTTATCTAATATTTGTTACTTGCGCTTCGGTTTTTAATTATTTAGATGAATATAAATGGAAATATAAGTTAACATGTGATGATGTGTCTACCATTTTATAGGTTTTTTTATTTCTTTTAAGTGAAGGCGGTACCAGAGTTTATATGTGGTGCCGTCGTCCACCTTTTTTTTTTTTTTTTTTTTTACATAAAATAAAACATACACAATATAACTAAAATAAACTTCATTACATTAAAAAAAAAAAAAAAAAAAAAAAAAACACACCTTACATTAAAAAAAAAACCTAGTACATAAACATAACGGATAAAAACCTAGTAATTAAGGTTCCATACATGCTCCAAAAGGTCTTGTCGAAAATCTCGTGCACTTTTCTATCTCGAAGTTCTTTGTTTTTTCTAACATGTAAATCACATCTTTCGATCAAAGTATCTGGCATGTTCGGCCTTGGATCAACGAACACATCTCTTAAATTCACTTCGAATCCTTCATCTTCCAATATCATGTTGTGTAACATTATAAAACAATACATGATTCTTTTCAACGCGTTGATTTGGAAAGCACGTGCGGGTTGTCGTATAATTCCCCAACGACCTTGTAAGACTCCGAAAGCTCGTTCAATATCTTTTCTAGAACTTTCTTGAACTCTTTCAAATTTCAACGTTTTTTCATTCCTTGCAACAGAAAACGTTTTGAAAAACACGGACCATGTCGGATAAATGTCGTCGGCTAAATAGTAACCTTTCTTATATGTATGTCTGTTTACTACAAATGGACATTCTGGAGCTGTACCGGCAAGTTCATCATCAAATAACGGGGAAGCATATAACACATTAAGATCATTATTTGACCCCGGGACACCAAAATATGCATGCCAAATCCATAATTTTTGATCCGTAACCGCTTCTAACATAAGTGTTGGGTATTTATGATCACGTCTTTTGAATTGCACTTGTAAGGCCTTTGGGCAATTTTTCCAATCTCAATGCATACAATCAATACTCCCAAGCATTCCTGGGAGTCCATGTTTTTCTTCATGCAATGCATATATTATTTCAACATCCGCTGAAGTGGGCTTTCTTAAATACTTTTCAAAGTATAAAACATGTATGCATCTAGTAAAATTCTGTAAACATTGTCGTGAACAACGTTCACCAATTTGCAAGTACTTATCAAACGCATCAGGCGAAGTGTCGTACGCCAATTGGCGGATTGCGGATGTGCACTTCAAAATAGGACCAATACTACAACGACCGAGAGCATCTATACGTGGTCTAAAAAAATTAAAGTACTCGGGAAGAGGATGAACATTGATGAACTCAAATAAGTACATTTTATTACCATCATTTATCCTATTTATTTGACTTGTTTTATTATATTATCTGTGAGAATTGATACGTTAATGTTTACTTTTGTAATTCTCAGGTAAAAACAAGCATTTGGTGAAACTTGGCGATTTTGGACTAATTATGGAGCAAAACAAGCAAGAAGATAAGAATCTACCGAAATGTACAAGATCAAGACATTCTGCTCCAGATGCGCCGCATCTTGCTTATTACATACGGCGCATCACTATCAAGATTTCACAAGATACGATCCAAGATACAAGAGGACATGCGCCGCATCTGAGAATGGAGTTACGCCGCATCTTCTGGCGGTGTACGAATATTCCTGAATATATTAATCTTGGACCCCACGCAAAGTTAAGTCAATGCGCCGCATCTACTTATTAGATGCGCCGCATCTTACCCTCAGACAGAAACTATAAATACCCCAAGACCAGACGAATTTCAAGAGGCTAATACCGAAGAAGACCGAAGACCACAGAAACCCTAGGACGAATTCAGTCGAAGTGGCAGCACAAGACACACCTTGAACGAAGATACAAGAGCTGTAAGAAGGTCCTGCATGTATTCAATTCATTAAATAGTTTTGTTTTATTGTATTAGTAAACTTTAATTCATCAGGATTGGTGGCTTGTGTAACGTGACAACGGAAAGGTTGCACTCCCTTAAAACTGCTTTCCCATTAATTAAAGTTTATATGTTGATGTCTTTGGTGACTTTTATTAGTGCATTGATAACCTCTGTGTCTAGCTGAGCGTTGATCGGGTCGCCATGCCTCTGCCCTCGCCTATTTATTAGATCGCCTATGCATTCTATCGTCTATAGAAAAGTAGGAAGAAAGATAAATAGGATAGTCATAAGTAATCATTAAGGGTTTACTCGCCGATAAGATTAGAACCAACGAGAAAGGACTTAATCTCGGTGCGTTGCATCAAACTATACACTTCATATAAAACTAGCAATAAAACAAGTGACAAGCTACTTAACTATCAGGACAGGTCTTCTTATTGTCTCGAGTATTTATCTGTGTACGTGTGTGCTATTCGCTGATTCGTGCCTATTAGTTTAGTTTAGTATTTAATTGCAACCAAACCGTGTCAGTCTCTCAGGCTGAACCCCCTTGCGTTAGATTAGGTTGTATAGCTAACTTAAGATATTAAAATACTGATTAGAATAACTAGATAATACGTTCCACTTTTAGTGATCGACACTCTACTTACCATTATATTCATACTGACCGGGTACACTGCTCGTTAAAGTGTGTGTGTTATTGATAAGTCGGCTAAATATAAATTTAAAACTTGAATACTGCTAAAACCACAACGACATACCGTGGGTATAAATTAGAGCACTCGCACGCACGCATCAAGTTTTTGGCGTCGTTGCCGGGGAGTGAATTGTTATTATCTGTTAATTTGATTAGTATTTTAATTAGGTTTTTCTTTTTAATTTTTAATCTAACCGCTAACTCTGTTGTATATTAGATTAATTTGTTTCATTGTATTATTTGCATATTTTCTGTTTTGTGTGTTATTTGTTTTCTTTTATTTTTTGTTGCTTTTTGTTTGTTTTTTTTTTTTATTTTTCTTTATTCTACTGTCTGCTGTATTCTGCTGATACAAACGATGCGGCGCATCTGATTTCTCAGATACGGCGCATTGCGTTTTTAATTTTTATACAGCATCTTATTTAATAATTCGAGTGCGACGCATCTATCCCCTAGATACGACGTGTTTTGTTTTTAATCAGAAATTTTTTTCAAAACCCTAACGAGATACGCCGCATCTGTTTTTACAGATACGGCGCATTAATTATTAAAAACAGTTTTCGAATTCATTAAATAACGAGAAGCGACGCATCGATTTTGTCGATACGGCGCATCTTTACTGATAATCAAAAATCTTATATTTTGAAACGTAACGAAGTAACGGCGTATTAGTTTTTGCTGATACGGCGCATTAAATTTTTTTTTATAATTATAACTGATTTTTGATTATTTAAACATACGGCGCATTTGATTTATCGAGCGCGGCGTATTGCTTTTCTGAATAAAAGTCTGATTTATTTTTAACGTATTAAGATACGGCGTATCCCATTTATAGGATACGGCGCATCAACAGCAGATATCAGCAGCTTTTATTTTACTTTGATTGTTTCACTCTTCTTTTGCACGAGTAAGTTTTATTTCAGGGAGATGGACGATCCGGATATTACTATGGAAGAATATATTATGTTTGAAAAGGAAAAAGCCTTGAGCAATAATCAGATGTATGATTGGAAAAGAGCAAGATATGGTGCACACGTCATTGAGACGAAAGAAATCACTATGGAAGAATACTTGATTTTAGGACAAGAAAAGTCAAGGAAAGAAAGAAACAAATTGCCGTTTCAACACACTTGGTGTATGTCAAATGATGATGAAGAAGATTCATATACCGTGAAACCAATTCCGGCAATTGTTATTGATAGTTCTTTTTCTCCGGAGATTGCACAAGATGATGTGTATACGGAACCTTACGTTGAAGAATATTCTGCAATCGTATTGCCACCGTTAGACAATCCAACGGATGAAGATGAAAAGTATTCTAATTTTGATTTCGAACCATTTGACGCCATAGTTTATGATGACATACCTCAACCAGATTTTGACCCAACGAGGGAATTTGAAGAAATCTGGGATTACTTATTTAAGGATGAAATTCGGGACGATGCTGAAAATGCAAGACCACTAGTTAAAGATGGAGATTCACAAGATGAATTGGAGTCACTTACAACACAAAGTGATACAAATTTATTTAATATTATTAATCCCGTTACTAATAATCTTGCTAGTTTTCCTAAACAGGTTGCAAAACAAAAGAATGATGAGGTCAAATCCATTACACTACCTATTGAAACACATGAAGCACCTGTGATCAACCCGTTTTTGGTGGAGCTCGAGGAAGAATTTGGTGATGAGCTCTTAAACATTGCTATGATTGATGAAGATGATGATTTGGACCCTATGAAGTATATAGAGGAACTCGAACTTTTACTTGCTAAAGACCCTTTCTCATCTTCTGCGGAAGTCAAGGGACGCCTTACTACCAAAGAGACTAACCAAGAAGAAAGGAGACTCATTTTTCCTTAGCATACTACCCTTTCAGATGAAGTGGTCAAGTCATCCAATTTATCAACCAAATCGGTTAAGGATAGGAAAGATGAACATATATTGCCAAGGTATGATCTTTATTTATTTCTTCCATCTCTACTAGCAGATTTACACTCTTTTCGTGTTTATTGCTACTATCACCTGCACTTGATCCCAAGTGGGGGGAACAACACCCTATTACATAGTAAATAAGGGTGGAGTCAGGCTCGTGACTCGAACAAAAACAAGCGCTTCGTGGGAGGCAACCCATGCTTATCTTTTATTTTATTTTATTTTCTGATTTTATGTCGAGTCAGTCAGGCCCGCAGCAGATACGGCGCATCTCAATCCTGAGATGGGACGCATCTCCTGCACTGGTCATATCTTACTTTATTTTTCTGCATTTTTTATTTTTGACTTTAAAAACTTTTTGTCAGTTTATTTTAATGCGGCGCATCCCTGGTTAAGGATGCGACGCATCTTCTATTCTGATTCGTAATTATTCCAGGCTCGATACGGCGTATCTTCTTCCATAAGATACGGCGCATCGACTAACCTGATGATTTTCATTTTAATTTTTATGTTTTATTTTTCCTAACTACTAATGTATTATGCAAGTTTGAACCTTCTTAACTTAGGTGTGTTTAAAGCCTTGGTGGTATTATAGATTCCTGCATTTCCTGTGGATACATCAATTATGAAGCTTAAACATTCTAATCCACAAGAAGTTGATTTTTGCTCTTATACTAATGGAGGATCATACCGAGCAAATCTCAGGGGAGTTTTTCTGTTCTAATTCTTTTATTTTCCAGTTTTTTAACCTTTTATACAAACAACGAGGACGTTGTTTAACTTAAGTGGGGGGATTGGAGAATTAGAACACTTACTTGTCCTAAACTTTTCAAAATATGCTTAAAATGTGCTTAATATATCAAAATTTAAATTTTTTTTAGCATGTTTTTGTTTGAAGATCTAAGTTGCATAGCTGCACACATGACGTTATTTTCAAAAATTGTGATTTTTCAAAATTCACAAATCTATGAGTGTGCCGGTGACTTGTAAACTTTAGAACTTGGCTTGTATACTATTCGAGACCACCATAATAAGTATTATATTATATAATTGGAATGACTTGTCTAAATTGGTAAAATTTCTAGGATTACATCCAAATAGCCTGTATATGTTATGTGTTATTAGCTAACTACACTGGTTAGTTAACCCCCGTATAAACCCTTTTGTTACTCTCACTTTTAGAGTAAGATACCCCTAGAAAAACACTCAGAGCCATTCCTTTCGTTTCTTACACCTTTGTTATAATGTTTCGTTACACCCTTACACCTTAGCCTACCCTGTAGATTAAAATCCGTGGTTGGTTAATTGCTTTAGGCAAAGTGTGTTTCCTTACATTACCTGTGTTCGCGTGCGTAATTCATTATCTTTGGTTAGGTCGGGAAATTGCACAATGCAATTGGAGTGAAAGTAAATATTGTATATCTTTGAGTTTATTTTTCGTGTGTTTACTACTTTCACTATTACTGTTATTTCTGAAGTTATGAAAAGTATGGAAAAATTATCCAGAGTTATCGTTATAGTGATGTGGTGAAATTTTACACATCTATGTTTATGTTTCAAAAAAAAAAAAAAAAAAAAAAAAAAAAAAAAAAAAAAAAAAAATCGAAAAAAATAAGAAAAGAAAAAGAAAAAAAAGAAAAGTTGGAAGATTGTTTTTACCAACTTATGTAAAGTTTTGTATTAAGTGGTCGATATCACCACTAGTTGTTGTATATTATATCTATGGATTGAATGGGAGTTGAACGTTATGGGAACGCCAACTAAAGGATATTCTTTGATTGAGATCTTGTTGAGTATAATTCGTGTCTACCTAAAGCGTGTGTTTCAAGTGTTAAAGCGTGAGTTAGTCAATGATATGAGTCTTATTCATGGGATGGTTGGGATAGTGATTAACCACACTTAGGATTTTAATTTATTTGTTTTGTTTATTTTTCATTTTACACCAATTTATATCCCAAATATTATCCATACCCTATATTATTCTTTATCCAAACCTTTGATTTATTGAGATTAGGGATTTGAGCAATCTTAAGTATCGTAGTCGTGGATTCGGCTATGTATTTATGATTTTGTCGCCCTTTTTGATATAATATTATTGGTGAAGATTACTTGGTCCTATCTTTAGCCTATTCGAGTTAAGGATTTGAGCAATTGCAAGTATCGTGTTCGTGGATTCGATCATGTATTTGTGATTTTGTCGCCTTTTCTGGAATTTGAGATCGATAGAGATTAAGGAGAATGATTAACCCTTTAAGCCTACAAACCCTTTTTTTACCGCTTTAGACTTGTTATTCCTTGGCTTTAGTGGGGGAGATGTGTATACTTGCCAAGCTTATGATAGAATATTCGTCACGACTGGACAGTTAAAAGATTAGATTTGCTTTTATCGAAATATTTTATTTTACTTCTAATTCGTTAAGTGTTTGGTTGTGTGATGATGACAAAAATGAATACATGCTTAACTATAAAAATATATCCTAATATCTTTTAGGATACATTTTCATAAGATTAATTCTAAGGTTTACTTGGGGACAAGTAAAGTTCAAGTGGGGGGATATTTGATGAACTCAAATAAGTACATTTTATTACCATCATTTATCCTATTTATTTGACTTGTTTTATTATATTATCTGTGAGAATTGATACGTTAATGTTTACTTTTGTAATTCTCAGGCAAAAACAAGCATTTGGTGAAACTTGGCGATTTTGGACTAATTAACTATCAGGACAGGTCTTCTTATTGTCTCGAGTATTTATCTGTGTACGTGTGTGCTATTCGCTGATTCGTGCCTATTAGTTTAGTTTAGTATTTAATTGCAACCAAACCGTGCCAGTCTCTCAGGCTGAACCCCCTTGCGTTAGATTAGGTTGTATAGCTAACTTAAGATATTAAAATACTGATTAGAATAACTAGATAATACGTTCCACTCTTAGTGATCGACACTCTACTTACCATTATATTCATACTGACCGGGTACACTGCTCGTTAAAGTGTGTGTGTTATTGATAAGTCGGCTAAATATAAATTTAAAACTTGAATACTGCTAAAACTACAACGACATACCGTGGGTATAAATTAGAGTATAAATTAGAGCACTCGCACGCACGCATCAAACATCATAACTTAAAATATCTTTGAGTATTTTATTAAAAAGTCTAGAACTCATACGATACCTTCGCCTAAAATTCTCTTCGGGATATTTAGGAGGAGTCGTATCGTCGCCAAAATAGTTGTAATGAGTGAAAAACACTCCTTTATCATACCCACTGTTGAGATCGAATGGCACAAACACACTTAAACTAGAACAAGATAGAGGAGAATAGTAGATGGGGAATATGAGAAGTAGAGATGAGATAGGGAGGGAAGATGTGTGGTGGCAGTAGAGTGAAAGATAAACCTGGGAATATGTATGTATATTAGATTGAGAGAAAAGAGGAAAATACACACACACTCTTTCTAAAGCACACCTTGCTAAATGAGAGAGTGTTTGGTTTTTATGTTCACAGCCAATCCAAATGGTCTTTTGGATGGGCTTTTAACTTGGACTACAAAGTGAGCTAATATATGCACTACACATATATTTAAACTACCAACACTAATGCTACTAGCCCACTTAACATGATACATATTATACATGAAATTAAGTTCTAAAACTACAAATGACCATCACTTCCTAAATAGAATAATTTGAATGCTAACAATCTCCCCCTAAGGGATGGTCATTTCAATGATGCTCCCGTGATTGGTCTTTTGCCTTCAATGTCTAGAACTTTGTGTGTTGATGTATAATATTCTTGATTCATTGTTCCTTCATGCTCTGTGATCTTCAAAGTATTGACTTTGGATGTTCTTGCCTTGATCTACTTCTTCTGATCAGATGCGTCTACGTTGTAGATGATGATGGTGAATGGACTTTCGTCAGTACCTGCATAAGACAGTTAGCAATAAATCGTCCAGCGGCCATCATGTCGTGAGGCAAGATCTAAAGATCTCATTAAGACTCATACAACTTGTATCCTTTTGATGAACACAAGTGTATTGCATAGGAAGTGTTCCTAAGAGATCATTGATGAATCTCATGTCTCTAGACTCAATAATGTGCGTTTTGGTTTTAGTCGACGGAGGCATGGAGCAGAGTGCCACCTTTTCAATATCAACACATCTCGGAGTGAGAGGTCGATAGATTATACAGTGTTCTCCGTGAGAAATGAAACAAATATCTTTTGAGAGATATCTGAGTGGATAGAAGGGGTAGTGCAAATGCGTCACTGGGTCCATGACGTCTTGTCTTCAATACCAGTATCACCTTAGTGAATACCGATAGCAGATGTATTGACCCGGTTTCTGACCTAAGTTTTCATGGAGGGCTATTTCTTTTCACCCTTACAAAAACTTTTCTTTTTCATTCTTCAACCCCTTCTTTCTCCTTTCTCATTTACTCCTTTTTTCAATCTTACCTAAGGACTTCTAATTCTAGACTATTGGAATTGTCCTTGGGAAGATCCCTCCGGCTCTGGCGGATCATAGGACATAACCTAACCATAATCACCTTATAACTCCATGATTATCATAGGTTTGTTGATCACTTGCCATAAAACCATTTGAGAAAATCTCTCAAAGTGTTCTTGAATAAAACACATTTTGTTAATACTTCGAGAGTTTTGCATTTTCTGAAATACTCCCCCTTCACATGCGCATATGAGATTTAAGAAAGAATTGCACATGATGGGTAGAGATCGTACTTTTTGAACTGATCGATTTTCAATTAATATGACCATTGCGAGACACGTTTACATCACTAGTTAGACTAGCTTGAAGTTATTACCCGTCCCGGTCATATCAAAAGATCATCTCTCGAATTGGTACATTCTACTCAGACAAGTCCTTTGCGAGACACGTTTACATCAATGGATAACCATCTTGAAATTATTACCCGTCCCGGACTAGTCTTTTCGATTACTGACATTTATCTTTCGTCAATTCGAGGGTTCATGCTGAGTCTTTTTGAAGAACTCTTTTTGAGATTCCTTTTCGATCACATTTTAATCACATCTTCTCCCCCTCAAAAATAGCATGTAGTGATATTTTTGATATCAACTGTTTAAAATGAAACTTTTTGGAGAGATAGACGGATTTGAGCATGAAATTGGAACATTTTTGTTTTTCTACTCCCCCTTAAACAAAGCATATGGTTAAACATTTTAGTTTAAAAGCAGTTTTAAGGGTTTAGGAGGGAGTTATCTTGAGCACTTTATGAAAGATTTGGAAAAATCTTATTGAAAAATCTTGAAGAAAATGTGCTCAAGATAGAGAAGATTTTGAAAATCTTTGAAGATATGTAAGGAGAAATATCTTCATTTGTTTTTAGGATAAGTGTTAGAAAAAGAAATTGGTTTTGCACAACACTTTCCTTTATTTGAAGTTCGGGTCCTGAACTGATGTGTCCAAGAGCCATTGGGTTAAGCGCGGGTTCTGGAGTGAGTCTCTCAGAAGCCATTAAATTAAGCGCGGGTCCTAATCCGATATGATTAGAAGCCATTGAGTTAAGCTCGGGTTCTGGAGTGAGTCTCTCAGAAGCCATTGGGATTTTTAGGATAAGTGCTCGAAATTTTTTGATGAAGCACTTTCCTTTCTTTGAAAAAACGGGTTATGCACTGTTATGTGTACATAAGCCATTAAAGAAAAAAGTTTGAGAAAAATGACATGTTTTGAAAGCATTTAAATAACTCTCGCTCAAGCATCTGTACATGCCCGTATCATTGTTGAATGATATTTCTAAGTACGTACAGAATATTGATTATACGAGAGACATGTCGGAGAAGAATATTTTTGGATTTTTGTGATTTTATATTGTTTTTGTATTTTTTGAAAATTTTCCATTTTTGTATATTCTTTTTGATGTTTTCAAAAAATGTATATGCACAAAGAATGATTAAGTATGAACAAGTAAAAGTGGAGTTAAGAGTGGATGTAGACCAGGATTTCCAAATGCGATGTTGGCATAAAGGTCTTCTCTTCCACATTCAGCGAGTGAACTCTCAACACTTTCACGAGTATCTGCAATCACAGAATCCACAAAAGAAGAATATGCACAAATAATAGTGTTAGAAGAACATGAATCATCACATTGAGGGTGTCCACTATCAACAGTTGTAGTGGTTTCTACATCCTTATCCTGATGATTTTCACTATTACTTGTTGTGGTGCAGCTATCAAGAATCTTTCCTGTGGGAATCCATCTAAGACCAACTGTTTTAAAAACTTTTCCCGTGGGAATCCACCTAGGGCTAGATCTAGGAGTTGTTTCCTTTTCAGATGCAGCGGAAGTCTCATTATGAGAGAAACTACGTCCTGTAGAGATCCACCTAGTTGGTTTCTTAGCCTTTTGCTTTTTATCAACGGGTTTGTTTCCTTTTGGTGTCTTAGTGGATTGTGCCTTAGCACTTGCATTTGCTTTCTTGATATATTGTGCAACACATGCATCATGATTAGCTGAAATGACACATTTTTGACAAGTAGGACAGACAAATTCAACATTCTTGTTTAACACCGCAACCTTAATTTTGTCACTACTGTCATTTTGAACTTGCTTTGTGTTCGAAGAGGAATTTGAGCTCATAGTGTTAGATTCTACGTGGATAACATTTTCTTTTTCGCAACTACTCTTAGATGCAAGCCAATCCCTAGTCTTTAGTTGAATGATCCTAGGTAGTGGTTTACTACTACTAGCAGTGCTTTGTAATGTTGTAGAATTCATCACTCAAGGTTTTGTTCCTAAAATTCCGTCTTGTCGAACCGGTGCCTTTTGCCTAGCATTTTCTAGGTAGTGATTGTGGACCGTGTTGTTTGAACCAACTGATTCCTTAACAGTGTTTATGGTCACATTCGGTGAGCTATTCCTAGAAAGGCCAGGTGCTATCACTTTTGGTGTTTTAGGTGAGGGTGTTGGAGTGACTGGTTTTGTCAAATCAATTGTCACATCAACTGTTGGAACCTTTTGAGAAATTGACATTTTTGGTTGTTCCAAAGTTGATGGTTTTGCAAACTTAGTTTCCTCACCCTTCCTATTTTGACTATCCAGCTGAGACTTCAAAAGAGCAATTTGATCTTGCATGTTTTTGTAAGAACGCTCATACGACAATTTGTCATATTTGCATTCTTCCTTTTTATGATCAAGTTGTTTAAAATATGTGACATTTTGTTTCTCAATCTTAGCAAGCGCATTCTCATATTTTAAAACAATTTCGGAAGTCTCGGCCCGAAGTCTTTCATCATCTTCCACATAATATGTTTGGTAAATAATTGACATGATATCGGTCGATAGAGCTTCGAAGGAGAGAGAGTCATTTTGCTTTTCCAAAACTTTTATGTGTTCCAAGTATTCATTGGCTTCATTCACTAAGGATTTGTGGTCCTTAACGAATTCTGCTGACTCTTTTAAAAGATTATGTTCCACATTTTGAACAACTGCATAGATTGCAGCAATATGTGGATTGATTTCATTTTCGAACATCTCTTTCAGGTCATTTTGAAAACTTGAAAACCATTCCATTTTTTGATTGTTTGTTTTGGATGCCACAATACTTTGAAGTGTTTCAATTCTCTGTTTAAGATCAACCAAATATAGTCTAGCTGCACTTGAATCATAAGTGTTTTTAGATGCCATTTGTTCGATGTTAGGCAGATGTTTTGAAACAGCTTTTTGTCTTGTGAAAACCACTGGTTTTTGAAAAAACAGAGGTGACTCCTTTTGAACAAGATGAACCCCAGCAAGTCTGTTAACTTCATTATAGTCAATGGGTTTTATTTCTTTGTTCAATTGTCGCATTTTCTTTCTACTCTCTTCCGACATCGCAATCGTTTCGTTAGAATCATAACCCGAAGGAGGGTCATGGATAGCATTTATTAAATTACCATTAAAAAGCACATTCTGTTCTTTTTGAGCTTTCTTGAGAATATACGGGTTTTCATAACCGATAGCCACCTTTTTTAATGTATGTAAAATCGGGTTTGGATCATTTTTTAACAAGTTAACTGTTTGTGCAGAATGACCCGTTTTTACAAGCAAATCTTCCAACTTTGCAATGGTTTCCTTTTTGTCATTGATCTCTTTAAGAAGATCCTTTTCACGTTTTGAAAACCTTTCATTCAACTCCTTCTTTTCCTTTTCAAGATTGGAATAAGTTGATTTTTGTTTTGAAAGCTGGTTGGTTAGTTCAGAAATTTCCTTGTTTAAAGATTTTATTTTGTTGTTCAAATTGACATCTAGAGTGTCAAATTTGATTTGCAAACGTTTTTCTCTTAAAACAGAATCTCTTAAACTATTTTCAAGTTCTGACTGTCGATTGTTGTGAAAATCATAAGCTCGTGCATTCACGGCTTTTACCTCGCGATTGATCTTTTTGACCTTTTCAATCTCTATTTGACAATTATGAAGTAATGATTCAAATAGAGCACGGGTTTCCTCATCATTAGCATCATTTTGTGCAACTTGAACTTCATTAGGATCCATATATGAAGTTTCACAGTTAACATTGCTATTAACTTGCTCCCCCACATATGTATCGAAATTAGGTTCGAGAGGCACAGAATGTGGCTTTTCATGAGCAAACAATGATGGTACCTCATGGAGTGGTTCTGTGTCATAGGACGGAGGAGTTTCAGAATCACTGCATGATGTTGGTTCTTGCTGATCAGGCATAGGATCGGAGACTCCTGTGACTTCTGTAGAATTATCATTGATTCTGGTTGAAAGCAAGAAGTCGGATTCCTCAGCAGTCAAAGGTATTCCCGAATGTTCCTTGTTGGCTAGCATCAGCATGTACTGGAGCTTTTCTACTTTCGTCATTGCAGGAACATTACCAATTCTGCCTATATCACTCATTTGAATTTCAGATGAAGTCATGAAACAATAATCTTCATTTTGATTGACCCCATTCTGATTCACAAACTGATACATTTGATTTCCCGTATATTGCCCTGCATATTGCATTTGATTCCCGTCTGTATACCCATAGCATTTCCTTGCTGATTCCCGATAACCTCAACCATTTGTCCTTCTTGACCCATATATAACTGTATATTGTCAGTGTACGGTGAATTCCATTGGTTGTTGTTATGTTGTTTGAAGTTTAATGCCCTGGATAACAAAGCAAAACCATTTGCCAAAGCAGTTGTGATATCGTCTTGTTGATTTGCCATTGATGATGATTGTATGATAAAGATGATACAGGATCGTTGCAACAAAGTAGGAGTTGTTGTTGTTGAAGGTTTAAACTTGGTTGTTGTTGTGAAGCTTTGGTTTGTTGTTGATGATCGTTGAAGTTGTAACAAATTAAATAACGTTACGAAACTTGATTCAAGTATATTTAAGACAAAGTCAAGAGTTTACAATCTCGACAAAAAGTTATGTAAATTACAATTTAGATAAACACGACACTTTCTATAGAAATTTCAATTCGACCAAAATTTATACAAATTATGGCAAAATATCATGTTGGGGCTCGAGATCACTCTTTGTCACACTATTATGGGGCGTTTAAACACAAGAGATGAGATGGGACAAAGTGTATGTATGGATCGAATGGTTAGAGAATAGATATGGAAGTTAAAGCTTTTCTTTTATTAAACACACATATTCACAGTGAACCACACCTCACAAATGAGGATAAGGTGCCTTTTATATTACAAGGCATTTGCCATAAAAGGCTTTTGATGGGCTTGTGGACTTTTGCACTTGGATAAGGCTTTTACAATACATTCTAACACTAACACAAGCCCACTTTACACAAAGTTCTAATATTAATGAATGACCATCACATTAACTATAAAATTAAAGCTAACAATAGTCGTCGATTAAACGTTGTTCCGCTCTCTTCTCGTTCACGTGGTATATATACCCTCGTCCTCTTAGGACCCGATCCCGATCCCCCGGCTTCTTGTACACACAGAGCTACAAATTGTTCATATGCCGTATAACCCCGAAGATAGCGCTCCCGATCGTCTTGAAAATAAACATCATAAGGGTCGTAATAGGTGTCGTTGGGATTGTTTGGATCCATAATTGAAAGAAAGCTGAGTATTATTGAAGTATAAATTGAATTAGAAGTGTGTGTGAAAAATGATAGAATAAGAAGGTTTTTATAGGATTTTTAAAGGCAATTTTTTATTATTATTATTTTTATTTTATTTTTTTGTTCTATTTTCTTCCTCCACATGCTACTATTATTCAAAAAAAAAAAAAAAAGGCGATGGCGTGGGCTGGTGGCCATGGCGCGAGCGGCGGTACCGTGCGCCGTCGGCCATGGTTGGCTGGTGGCCATGGCGCAAGCCACTAGCTATGCGTACCAAATGCTCTAAGAAATTTAAGATGTTTATAGTGAAACCCGTTTTATCAATGTCGTAATGTTTAGACCTTTCTCTAGCACATTCATCTCATTTCAAAAACAATCTGTGAATTATAATGTTGAGACTTACTCGGCAAGCTGCTCATAAAAATGTTCGCCCAAGACAAGGAACATAACCATTTTACTTGCAATGTAAAGTTCTTCCCTCCGTAACCGTAACCAGCATATATATGAACCTGAAGGCCAGCTCTAAAGTTGTTATCCACGGACTTTGAACTTGAGCCTTCACTAACGTTGCGTTATCGAGTTTTATTTCAAAAGGAAATGAGAGGAAACTGAAAATTTATTGTGTTCTTAAGTTTTTCTTGAACATAAAGGAAATGCTAGGAAAATTCTTAGCATCCTTCACCAAAAAATTTCCGTCCAAATAAGGGCGGATTTGAAAGGAAACACAATTACACCCAAACTATTAAGTATATAATGACCAATATAACCTTCAGTATTCGTACGTCTTACTCATATTCAACTCTTATGATTAAAAAAAAATGCTTAAAAAGGCATAAATGTAATTATGTCTCTTTTCTTTTCTTCTTTCCAATTCGTGGACACAACATTCTTCTTTTTCCTTTCATTTCATAACAACTCGAGAGCACGAAATAAAAAATTACTTTCTTTACTTTCCATTTCTTTTCTTTTCTCTTCTTTTCCCATCGTTTCTAACCCTCTCTAAAAAAACTCAAGAACGCAGTGTAAAGACTCTTAAAAATCAAAATCTCTAACACTAAACACAATACATAGTAAGCTATCTTCAAAATTTTGTTTTTCAACCAAATGTCTCATTTGGAAAATCAAAATCAAATCCTAACCCCTATGATAAAGAAAATTTCATTTTGATTACGTGTCTAATTGACCATACATTGTAAAACAAAAAGTATTTGAATCGATCAATAAATCAACACTAGTAATGATAAAATAGAGAGCAATGATAAACATGCCCATAATATATGTCTAATTAAATATATTTGATAATTGACACATGTACTAGAAGTATGGAACTTGTTTCCTTTTCATTTTCACTTTTGAATATAACATATATCAAAAATCTTTTTCTTAAGCATACATGCTCTTAAACGCAACCTGTTAGACCCCGAACCCGGTTTTAGGTATTTTATTACTAAAATATCATTGTGTTAGTTTGAATATGATATTCAAGAGTTGAAAGACTTTATATGATTGGTTAGTTAATAAATCTTAAGTTGAGAAGTCAAACCTATAAGTCAAATGTTAAAGTAAATAGTTATAGAAAGTGTTATGCCCCTTAAGTATTAGAAAATAGGACTTGAGGGACCATTTCTGCCATATTGGCAAAGTTAGTCCAGATTTTTATAATTCAAAGACTATCCATAAGTTTCTAGTGGTGTGTATGTATGTGTTTGTTGCTGACATGAGATTGAGAAAACAGGGAAAAACCAAGAACTTTCCTAGTAATCTTTGATGATGATTTAGTGTCCCAATTCAAAAATTAAGTCCTTAGCTTCAATCCCCACAATGGTATATATGGTGAATAAGCCTTGATCAATTATTGTTAGGGTTTATGAGAAATTGAGGGGTTTTAGGTAATGAGGGTTTTGAGTTAAGTGATTAATTTATTTATGTTAATGGGTTAAGACCCTTCAATGGGTATTGATTGACTTGGTGATTTTGGAAGGTTTTATCATATGATCATGATAATGATCATATGCATGTTAGAAATGAGTTTTGATATGTTAATTGGTAAGGTTAGACCTCTTTACTATTATGCATTTGGGAAATAATAAGTGTTAATGATGATTCTTGATTAGGAATCAAGAGATTTTGGTCATAGTATTATTTGATAAAGTAGCCATGGAATTTAGGTGAGTAATATGTATGTAACTTGCATTGTTGTATCCACCACTTTCAACCCCATGCAACTTGCAAATCTGCTCTGTGTGTACAGTTAATTGTATCCATCACTTTCAACCCCTTCATCATTGTACCTTGTGGCATAGTATGTGTCCGCACTTTCCTTTATGAAGTGTAAAGATATAGCTCCTGATTATATGTAACACAATTGCTATTCGCATGTAAAAAAGAATTTTACTGGACAAAACTTTTGAGTCAACCTAACCTGACGTGATCGGTTTTTACTAGTTTTGAATTTTAAGCCCTTCCCGCAGACAACTCGAACTTGAAGGAACTTACCAAAATCCAGGATAACACAATGTCAAATAAAAAACTGGAAATCATTTAAAACTTACCTGTTCAGCTCAAGTTCGCTTTCCATACCTGAGCAACATCAGTAGCTATGAAATCTTGCTACTGACAGACATAGTCAGGTGTAATCGTGTGAGAATATACTAGATCGTACCAAATGTAGCACAGATAAGATTATGCCTTTCTCTCTCAGCATCAACTTGCAGATGCAGAAACAAAGGTGTACAAGCCCGTATTTTGGCTCTCAAAGTGATATATTCATCATTAACATTCCAAAAGAAAAAAAATTCCATATATATCCAAATTAAACCTTAAAATGACATATTTACCCAACTAAAAAACATAATGTAATATATATCTAATATAAACACCAAATCTACCATATTTACCCAATTCATTACAAAATTAATTGATATTTTCATTCACACCACTAAATTCCCGTTATAACCTTGAAGAGACAGTTAAACAAATTTCCATCTTTATATATATGCATGACACAACCATGTCAGAAACAAATTTCCATCTTCGATCAAGCAAATAAAAAGAAAACTCCATACTCTGTTGCGTAAATCATATCATATCATACCCAAACAAAACAGTGAAGCTCCGCCACTCGAAGCAAGTAAACTACTTCTCTTCGTTGTGTTACAGATATGCTTCTTTGTCTGTATATTAATTGGCCATGGTTGTAGTATCTATCTACCATGAGTTTTGAGTGTCCATTGGTGATACTATTTTGTTTGGTAGCCATTTGCAGTATTATTTTTTGTTTGTGTACAAAAGAAAATCATATCATACTCCTTGTTTTTGCCTTTAACAATAGTTGGTTACATATTAAAAGGAAGTCATATCCTACTAATTGCATCCCACATAGGACACACGATAATTAAGGTCACACATATGCAATACGTACATTGACAGAAATAAATATCACAATACACACCAATAGTCGATCTTGTAACAAAACTATCTAAGGGGGCTTGATAGTGGTAGTACTATATGCTATATCTGGACGTAAAATGTGAATTTGTTATGTGATTGAGGGTATAATGGGCATATAATGGTAAAAGATAAATTTTAATTATGTTTATAGTGAAATAGGTAAATATGATAGATTTGCGGTTAATATTGGATAAATATGGCATTATGCTTTTCATGTGGGTAAATACGTCATTATATAATATTGGGGAAATATAGAATTAACCCAAAGAAAAAAGAGAACAATTTATGATGCCTTATTGTAGTGATAAAACCATGATAGATTATTAGATTATACACCATAAAACAATTCATGAAATCTAGATCAAATATACAAGTAGATAAGACAAGATACTATCAAAGTGACCTTCTTAGATAAACTAACTAATGAGCTCAAAATCATTGACTGCATTATCTACGTAATACATATGTTCCATATAACACTAGAAGAGAGATGTACATATGCATCTTACGATTATGTGAAGCATTACAACAAAGAAAACTAAAATTTACCAAGAGAGGTTTGTGTCTCATATAACACTAGAAGAGAAATGTACATATGCTTCTTACAATTATGTGAACATTACAACGAAGAAAACCAAAATCCAAGAGGTTTGTGTGTCACCTATTACGACAACTACTAGATGCAGAAATTAAGTTTTTTATCATTATCAAATGCTCATCATTTGATATATGGAGTGAAAAACGAAGGTCTGTTAACATTGTTTCCTTTTCCCAAGTTAAAGGTCCTGATGCATATAAAGCTTCCAAGGTAGAACTGTATGCCTTCAACTCTTGTCTATGAAATTCATCCACCGATCTCTCATTGGTGTCCGGTTGATCAGTGTCTTCATGGTACGGCGATTGACATGCAGACTCATGGTATCTCGACTGACAAGCAGGCTCATAGTATCCCGACTGACAAGCAGACTCTGCATCACTGTCATGACCTGTTCTATAATGCATATCATAGGGCTTATTGCCATTAGCGCTGCAACTACCACTAGAACTCACAACACTATCATTTTCAGATCCATTGGTTCCGTTTATTTTTTCCTTCATGTCACTATTATCAGTAACATCAAATACCTTTTCCGGTGATGTTCCCAGCAGTGCCAGACGCCTACCTTCTTTTCCAGACACTCTGAATTTCAGTGGACGTTCTTCATTCTCCTCGTCTTGGGTATAACAGAAGGGTGATGACCGTTTCCGCGTTTTAGAGGAACCGATGCCCGGATCTAGCAGGTGGTGGTTGTTCTGAGTATCAAAGCAAATATCTTTCAAGTAGAAATCCAATATTGCAGCATTTTCCTTAGGTAATACACCATAACACTTCTGTTGTTTGGCACAATTTGCATCAACCCATTCACCGTCTTGATATGATTGGCGCTCACGAAGTTTTGAGTTGGTGACTTCCAACACTTCTAAAGATCCAGCAACTCTGACTAGATAATTGTTCCATGAACACTCCTCCAAAACAATCGCCATCTTCCATGAAAGATCTTGAAACACTTCAACTTCATCACCAGGAATCCAAAAGTACGAAACTTCCACCACAGGAGGACAAGGTCTAATAAACTTCGCAGATAAATGCTCGACATCCTCTTCATCGGTAGAACCAGGATACACGTCATAACGGACAGTGTAATTGTGCCCGTTCTTAGACACTATCTGGGCACAACGCCAAAATTTGTTACAGAACTCATCCTTAGCTAATACCTCCACTGTACTTCCTTTCTTGTAGTTCATGATTCTGAGTTTGTCTTTTCTTCCAAATTAAAGTCCTTTAAATCTGTTAGTTCATAAATCAAATTATCGTATGATCAGTCAAAAACTCAAAACTAATAAAATTAAACAAACTTCTACAGTATATTTTACCCAACAAAAACACCATAAGTTTACCTAAATCAAATTATCGTATGATTAGTTCAATGACACAGAAAAACAATAAGCATTAATTATTTATACATCATATATCAAAACACTACGCTAACGATCAAAGCAAATCATTAAACACCATTATAAAATAATAACTAATCCATTAGAAAACTAATCAAACAACATTATAAAATCAATAGATACTAATCCTAAAAACTAAAACATCCGAAAGCAAGCATCAAACATAACCAAAATCACCATGCATCCGCAGTAAACATCTTATGAACTGAACACAAAACGCAAGTAACAATATAGATATTCAAGATATACTAATACTACATTCAATATAAAAAACATGTTGGCGAATAAACGATCATAAAACAAATAACACGAAAACGTCGGTACACCAAAACGACTATAAATGATTCTAGAACATAAGCAAGCAACTTTTATTTATAACCAAAAGATACTAATATTAACAACTGTAATACATCATTCAAAAACGTACACCTAAAAAAAATCACAAACACGTAAACCATGCATGCATGCTGTTAAAACTTCATACAAACAAAATCAAAATCTTATTAAATTGAGCATCAAACATAACCAAAAACATGATGCGCATCGATCTGCAATAAAGTTAAAAAAAAAACTCTTACGAACTCGACACAAAATGAACTCGACACAAAACACATGCAACAGTGTAGATAATGAAGATATGACGGTCAAAATCAAAAACATATATGTAGGCAAACAGAAGATTGAAAAACATATATATAACAAAAGCAAACCTCATATATAAATGATTAACCAAAAGATACTAAAACTAATTAACAACTACTGCAACAATCAGAATCGGCGAAAATAATGAATAGTGAGAGTAATATTACCTTAAGATTTGTTGATCGTAACAAAAACTGCAAAGACTAAGATATATATAGGACTTTCAGGAGACGAGGTTTCATATTTTTTTAGTTTTACTTTTCCTTAATTGTCCCACACGTTTTGTGACATTGTTAAGCCAAAATATTATTATATTTTCTAACAGTATGATACTTATCTAATATTTGTTACTTGCGCTTCGGTTTTTATTTAGATGAATATAAATGGAAATATAAGTTAACATGTGATGATGTGTCTACCATTTTATAGATTTTTTTATTTCTTTTAAGTGAAGGCGGTAACAAAGTTTATAAGAGCATTAGGTACCCTAGAGCCATGGCCAAAATTTTCCTGTCACGTTAGGAAAAATCTTTATGGCACCAGAAATCTCACGGCATCACATTCTGGCCGTTACCCACGGCACCAGAAAATGTGGTGCCGTCGTCCACATATTTTATTTTTTTTTACATAAAATAAAACATACACAATATAACTAAAATAAACTTCATTACATTAAAAAAAAAACACATTACATTAAAAAAACAAAATGTATAAAAAAAACCTAGTACATAAACATAACGGATAAAAACCTAGTAATTAAGGTTCCATACATGCTCCACAAGGTCTTGTCAAAGATCTCGTGCACTTTTCTATCTCGAAGTTCTTTGGTTTTTCTAACATGTAAATCACATCTTTCGATCCAAGTATCTGGCATGTTCGGCCTTGGATCAACGAACACATCTCTTAAATTCACTTCGAATCCTTCATCTTCCAATATCATGTTGTGTAACATTATACAATAATACATGATTCTTTTCAACGCGTTGATTTGGAAAGCACGTGCGGGTTGTCGTATAATTCCCCAACGACCTTGTAGGACTCCGAAAGCTCGTTCAATATCTTTTCTAGAACTTTCTTGAACTCTTTTAAATTTCAACGTTTTTTCATTCCTTGCAACAGAAAACGTTTTGAAAAACACGGACCATGTCGGATAAATGCCGTCGGCTAAATAGTAACCTTTCTTATATGTATATCTGTTTACTACAAATGGACATTCCGGAGCTGTACCGGCAAGTTCATCATCAAATAACGAGGAACCATATAACACATTAAGATCATTATTTGACCCCCGGGACACCAAAATATGCATGCCAAATCCATAATTTTTGATCCGCAACCGCTTCTAACATAAGAGTTGGGTATTTATGATCACGTCTTTTGAATTGAACTTGTAAGGCCTTTGGGCAATTTTTCCAATCCCAATGCATACAATCAATACTCCCAAGCATTCCTGGGAGTCCATGTTTTTCTTCATGCAATGCATATGTTATTTCAACATCCGCTAAAGTGGGCTTTCTTAAATACTTTTCAAAGCATAAAACATGTATGCATCTAGTAAAATGTTGTAAACATTGTTGTGAACAACGTTCACCAATTTGCAAGTACTCATCAAACGCATCAGGCGAAGTGCCGTACGCCAGTTGGCGGATTGCGGATGTGCACTTCAAAATAGGACCAATACTACAACGACCGAGAGCATCTATACGTGGTCTAAAAAAATTAAAGTACTCGGGAAGAGGATGAACATCATAACTTAAAATATCTTTGAGTATTTTATTAAAAAGTCTAGAACTCATACGATACCTTCGCCTAAAATTCTCTTCGGGATATTTAGGAGGAGTCGTATCGTCGCCAAAATAGTCTTCGATTAAACGTTGTTCCGCCTCTTCTCGTTCACGTGGTATATATACCCTCGTCCTCTTAGGACCCGATCCCGATCCCCCGGCTTCTTGATCACACAGAGCTACAAATTGTTCATATGCCGTATAACCCCGAAGATAGCGCTCCCGATCATCTTGAAAATAAACATCATAAGGGTCGTAATAGGTGTCGTTGGGATTGTTTGGATCCATAATTGAAAGAAAGTTGAGTATTAATGAAGTATAAATTGAATTGGAAGTGTGTGTGAAAAATGATAGAATAAGGAGGTTTTTATAGGATTTTTAAGGGCATTTTTTTTTTTTATTATTATTTTTATTTTATTTTCTTCCTCCATATGCTACTATTATTCAAAAAAAATAAATAAATAAAATAAAAAAAAATAAAAAAAAAGGCGATGGCGTGGGCTGGTGGCCATGGCGCGAGCGGCGGTACCGTGCGCCGTCGGCCATGGTTGGCTGGTGGCCATGGCGCAAGCCACCAGCTATGCGTACCAAATGCTCTAAGAAATTTAAGATGTTTATAGTGAAACCCGTTTTATCAATGTCGTAATGTTTAGACCTTTCTCTAGCACATTCATCTCATTTCAAAAACAATCTGTGAATTATAATGTTGAGACTTACTCGGCAAGCCGCTCATAAAAATGTTCGCCCAAGACAAGGAACATAACCATTTTGCTTGCAATGTAAAGTTCTTCCCTCCGTAACCGTAACCAGCATATATATGAACCTGAAGGCCAGCTCTAAAGTTGTTATCCACGGACTTTGAACTTGAGCCTTCACTAACGTTGCGTTATCGAGTTTTATTTCAAAAGGAAATGAGAGGAAACTGAAAATTTATTGTGTTCTTAAGTTTTTTTTTGAACATAAAGGAAATGCTAGGAAAATTCTTAGCATCCTTCAATCAAAAATTTCCGTCCAAATAAGGGCGGATTTGAAAGGAAACACAATTACACCCAAACTATTAAGTATATAATGACCAATATAACCTTCAGTATTCGTACGTCTTACTCATATTCAACTCTTATGATTAAAAAAATGCTTAAAAAGGCATAAATGTAATTATGTCTCTTTTCTTTTCTTCTTTCCAATTCGAGGACACAACATTGTTCCTTTTCCTTTCATTTCATAACAACTCGAGAGCACGAAATAAAAAATTACTTTCTTTACTTTCCATTTCTTTTCTTTTCTCTTCTTTCCCCATCGTTTCTAAACCTCTCTAAAAAAACTCAAGCATGCAGTGTAAAGACTCTTAAAAATCAAAATCTCTAACACTAAACACAATACATAGTAAGCTATCTTCAAAATTTTGTTTTTCAACCAAATGTCTCATTTGGAAAATCAAAATCAAATCCTAACCCCTATGATAAAGAAAATTTTCATTTTGATTACGTGTCTAATTGACCATACATCGTAAAACAAAAAGTATTTGAATCGATCAATAAATCAACACTAGTAATGATAAAATAGAAAGCAATGATAAACATGCCCATAATATATGTCTAATTAAATATATTTGATAATTGACACATGTACTAGAAGTATGGAACTTGGTTCCTTTTCATTTTCACTTTTGAATATAACATACTAGTATATCAAAAATCTTTTTCTAAAACATACATGCTCTTAAACGCAACCTGTTAGACCCCGAACCCGGTTTTAGGTATTTTATTACTAAAATGCCATTATGTTAGTTTGAATATGGTATTTTATTAATTGGCCATGGTTGTAGTATCTATCTACCATGAGTTTTGAGTGTCCATTGGTGATACTATTTTGTTTGGTAGCATTCTGCAGTATTATTTTTTGTTTGTGTACAAAAGAAAATCATATCATACTCCTTGTTTTTGCCTTTAACAATAGTTGGTTACATATTAAAAGGAAGTCATATCCTACTAATTGCATCCCACATAGGACACACGATAAGGTCACACATATGCAATACATTGACAGAAATAAATATCACAATTCACACCAATAGTCGATCTTGTAACAAAACTATCTAAGGGGGCTTGATAGTGGTATTCTGATATGCTATATCTTGACGTAAAATGTGAATTTGTTTTGTGATTGAGGGTATAATGGGCATATAATGGTAAAAGATAAATTTTAATTATGTTTATAGTGAAATAGGTAAATATGAGAGATTTTGTTGTATAAGTGTGGTAATTGGGGTGAGATTGGTATCCTGATAGCAATTAGAAGTCACGAATAGTACGCTTTCAGATCGATTAAATTGGAGTGTATACCAATTAACGACCGGATAAAATCTAATTGATTCAAGTTTGTGAATGATTGTATGTTTTCAGTAAAACGTGATCAAAATATGGTTGATCAGCCTTATCCTCTCTCTATTCGAAATAGAGAATATATAAGACAGTTAATGGGTCGGTTATTAGGGTCTAAAACTGCAAAACAGTTATATTAACCGTAAAACAACTAGCAGGAACTGCACTAGCAGCAGGAACCGCTGCACTATCAGCAGGAACCATCAGCAGGAACCGCTGCACTATCAGCAGGAACCAAGCATTAGCAGCAGAAACGAGCATCAACTTAATATGTTTTATTTGGTGGAAAAACAAATTCTAATGAATTTTTAACATAGCAATGTTATACCCCCGAACCCTGCTTCTCTCAGGGGCGTTACCCCCGAACCCTCACCAAGGGGGGGCCCCCTTGGAACCCCCGTTAGTCCCGTTAATATCCAAATAAGTGTCGACCCTTATTTGCATATTAAACTCAATCTATTTTACACTAAAATACCAACAAACCTCCCCCATTTTAGTGTAATCATAAATTAACTAACTAGTTCACAGCAAACAATCAAACTAATGCATAAATGAAATGTCGAGACGATTGAATTTTTATCTTAGTATATTACACATTTCAAATATTCGAATATCAAGGTTTCCCGAAAGATTGAACCTTGTAATATCACTATTGAATACATGAAGATAATATACACATTAGTTTTTCACACACAATTCTTACATGACACATTCTTTTACTAGCCTATGTCCCTATCCTTCATAAGTATATCAAAGCCAAGTCCCAGCTTCTTGAAGCAGCTAAACTTCATACTCATATAGGTAATTCTTTTAGTCTTGCACCTGCAAATGCAATTTTTCAAAAGAATTATTAAGAAGATATACTTCAACCTACCTCATCTTGCAGACCGAACACATACCTTTGGGATAACTTTGATGTTGTGTTCCAAACTCTAGATGTTAAGCTTTCCACATTGAAAATTCAACACCTAACATCATATTAGGTGGGAATTGGGTATCTTAACATGAGAGCTTTCAAATGGACTTTAAACCTAATCCCACAGCTGATCCTTTCACGAGATCTCTATATAACCCTTTGGTTAAATGATCAGCTAAGTTCCGATGAGTTGCAATCCACTCAACGGATATGACACCATGTATTATGAGCTCACGAACCATGCTGTGTCTCACACCTAAGTGTCTTGACTTGCCATTATACACTTGACTATAAGCCTTAGCCAATGTAGCTTGACTATCACACCTGATAGAAATAGAAGAAATAGGCTTTGGCCACAATGGAATTTCATAAAGCAAATTTCTTAACCATTCAGCCTCATTACCAGCTGCTGCCAAAGCAACAAACTCAGACTCCATAGTTGAGTTTGTTATGCAAGTCTGTTTCTTAGATGCCCAACTAATGGCACCTCCCCCAAGAAGGAACACCCATCCATATGTAGAAGAATGATCTTCTTTATTGGATATCCAACTTGCATCACAAAAACCCTCAATTACTGAAGGAAACCCAATATAAGTTAACTTATAATCAACTGTTCCTTTCAAGTACTGAAATACTCGATCCAAAGCTCGCCAATGAAATGTACTAGGATTGCTAGTAAACCTACTAAGCTTTCCAACTGCATAAGCAATATCCGGCCTAGTACTTATCATGGCATACATTAATGATCCAATCCTTTTCGAGTATTCAAGTTGAGACACCGCTTTACCTTTATTTGGTAATAGCTTAATTTGTGGATCCATGGGAGTACTTGTGGGAGAACAATCCTTGAATTCGAACTTATCCAAGATCTTCTCAATATAATGTGATTGAGAGATTGAAATCCCCTTGTTTTCACGAATAATCTTTATACCTAAGATCACTTCCGCCTCCCCCATATCTTTCATAGCAAATTTAGATGACAAGAATTCCTTTGTCTTATCAACTTGATCTTAGTTTGTACCAAAGATCAACATGTCATCTACATACAAGCATATAATGACTCCATTTCTAGAGTCATCAAATTTACTATAAACACACTTGTCAGCTTGATTTAAAACAAAACCACTTGACAACACAATTTCATCAAATTTTTGATGCCATTGTTTAGGAGCTTGTTTTAACCCATAAAGAGATTTAACCAATTTACACACCTTGTTTTCATGTCCAGGCATAACAAACCCTTCGGGTTGTTTCATATAAATCTCTTCATCTAATTCACCATTTAAGAATGCAGTTTTCACATCCATTTGGTGAATTACAAGATTGTGTATAGCAGCTAATGCCAATAACAATCTAATAGTAGATATCCTAGCAACCGGAGCATAAGTATCGAAATAATCAATACCCTCTTTTTGTCTAAAGCCTTGGATTACCAACCTGGCTTTATATTTATCAATAGTACCATCTACTTTCATCTTCCTTTTGAAGATCCACTTACATCCTAATGGTTTACACCCAGGAGGTAAATCAGCCAATTTCCAAACTTTATTTTGCAAGATAGAATCCATCTCATCTTGGACTGCTTCTTTCCAAAAAGCAACGTCCCTTGAAGCCATTGCTTCACCATATGTCATTGGATCTTTATCAACATTGAAACAATATTGATATTGAAAATTAATTTCACTTCTAGATCCTTCAACTAAATATAGTTGAAAATCATCACCAAAAGCTTTGGCTTTTCTAACTCTTGTACCTTTTCTTGGTTCAGTGCTAGTCGAAGGAACATCCTCGTTATTAACTAGTACCTTCGAACTATGATTCATGTCCCTTGGCCTAGGTATAGATGTGAATCTTTCTTCATCAAAGATTGCATCTCGTGACTCTATTACTGAGTTCACCGAAACATACTCATTTGATTCTAATACATAGAATCTATAAGCATATGAGTTTTCAGCATACCCAATAAATATGCAATCTATACCTCTTTCACCTAAAGTTTTCCTTTTAGGTTCCGTGAGCCTAACCACAGCCCTACATCCCCAAACCTTGAGAAAATTCAAGTTTGGTGCTTTCTTGTGCCAAAGTTCATATGGGGTTTTCTTGTTGCTTTTACCGGGAATACGGTTTAGCAAGTAACAAGCCGTTAACATGGCTTCTCCCCAAAATCCTTCACTTAACCCAGAATAAGACAACATTGAATTCACCATTTCTTTCAATGTTCTATTCTTTCTTTCAGCTACACCATTTTGTTGTGGTGTATATGGAGCAGTTGTTTGGTGTATTATTCCGGTAGATTGGAAATATACCGGATCATAATACTCCCCTCCACGATCGGTACGTAAGATTTTTACCAAATCCTTTTGATGAAGCTCTACCTCTTGTTTATAAATACGAAATTTATCAAGAGCTTCATCCTTTGAATGCAATAAATAAATATAGCAATAACGTGATGCATCATCAATAAAAGTTATGACATATTTCTTATTACCTAGAGATGGTGTAGCATGCAAATCACATAAATCACTATGGATAAGATCTAAAAGTTTGGATTCACGATTTGCCTTTTTAAATGGTTTTCTAGTGATCTTAGTTAACATACAAGTTTTACACTTATTATGGTCCAATTCAATAGATGGAATCATGCTCATTTTAGACATTTCTTTCATTCTCTTATGATGAACATGTCCTAATCTAGCATGCCATAATTCCAAGTTACTAATTTTAACACTAGATATAGGATCAACCATACAAATCGAATTAAAAGTAGAAGGCATATCTAAATTTAACATAATCATTCCATTACATAAATATCCAAAACCTACAAAAGAACCATGTTTTGACAAGATATACTTGTCGGATTCCAAGACCTGTTTGTACCCAAGATTATTTAGAATAACACCAGAAAGCAAGTTTTTCCGTAGACCGGGCACATACAACACATTACATAAAGAAATTGTTTTTCCAGAAGTAAAAGTTAAATCTACTAGTCCAATTCCAAGTATTGGTTCTGTTGCGACATTTCCCATAGTTAAAACACGTCCATCATTAATAGTTGCAAGTTCCTTGAACCATCTTCGGTCCTTGCACACATGACATGTCGCACCAGAATCATACCACCAAGCAATATCATCATCCTGAACATGGAATGATTCACAAATTAATGATACATAATTCAAATCCGAATTATTATTAATTGTTAATATTGTACCTGCTTGTTTCGGATCTCCTTTGGATCCACCACTAGTACCAGCCTCGTTTTTGCCTTTTCCCGTACGGCAATCACGCTTGAAATATCCAGGTTTACCACATTTCCAATAGCCACCATCGTTGGAATGTTTTGATTTCTTTATACACTTCCCTTTTTGTGATCGTTACCTTGAAACTTTCGTTTCTTGTTCTTAGTATTCGAACCCTTTTTGAAACTAGAATTAGTTTCTTCAATCATATTGACATTTGATCCGCCAATATCCTTGTCTTTTTCATTTACCCAAGTTTTCTCCATTCGTCTACACCCTTCCTCAATACTTATGGTACTTCCCAACTCAACCAAATTGTATTCTTCCTTCTTATGTTTCAAATTATTTTTGAAATCCTTCCAAGAAGGCGGAAGTTTGTCAATAATAGATGCCGTCACAATAGATTCATCCATTTTTAAACCATGTTGGGTAAAGCGACCAAGTATACTAAGACACTCATTGTACTGTTCCATAACGGAACGTCCATCTATCATTTTGTAATTCATGAAATCACTAACCAGGAATTTCTTACTGGATGAATCTTCTGCGATGTACTTGGCCTGAAGCATTTCCCATAATTCTTTTGCAGATTCTATGTTTTGATAAATATCAAAAAGACTATCACACATACCGTTTAAAATTGTTCCACGACATATGAAGTCATCATTCCAGAACTTGTTGCGTTTTCTGATTTGATCAATGGTTTCACCCTCCACTTCCTCCGGTGCTGGTGTTGTCAAAACGTACACAACTTTCATAGTTGTTAACAGGAATTGCATCTTCTTCTGCCATCTTCGAAAATCTTGCCCTTCGAATTTGGCTAACTTTACAAACTTAGACGTCATATCACGTACAGATTCGCCTGCCATCTTGAAGAAATTTAATCGATCTTTGTTGTTTATGTGTGGTAATTGGGGTGAGATTGGTATCCTGATAGCAATTAGAAGTCACGAATAGTACGCTTTCAGATCGATTAAATTGGAGTGTATACCAATTAACGACCGGATAAAATCTAATTGATTCAAGTTTGTGAATGATTGTATGTTTTCAGTAAAACGTGATCAAAATATGGTTGATCAGCCTTATCCTCTCTCTATTCGAAATAGAGAATATATAAGACAGTTAATGGGTCGGTTATTAGGGTCTAAAACTGCAAAACAGTTATATTAACCGTAAAACAACTAGCAGCAGGAACTGCACTAGCAGCAGGAACCGCTGCACCATCAGCAGGAACCGCTGCACTATCAGCAGGAACCATCAGCAGGAACCGCTGCACTATCAGCAGGAACCATCAGCAGGAACCAAGCATTAGCAGCAGAAACGAGCATCAACTTAATATGTTTTATTTGGTGGAAAAACAAATTCTAATGAATTTTTAACATAGCAATGTTATACCAGGGGCTGCCGCCCCTTGGACCCTGCTTCTCTCAGGGGCGTTACCCCTGAACCCCCACCAAGGGGGCTACGCCCCCTTGGAACCCCCGTTAGTCCCGTTAATATCCAAATAAGTGTCGACCCTTATTTGCATATTAAACTCAATCTATTTTACACTAAAATACCAACAGATTTGGTGTTAATATTGATCGAACAAAGATGTTTTTGCATGGACATACATGACAGGGGTGCCCAGAACACTCATGAATGACGGAAAGCCTTTCGGCACGGAACACAAGCTTAACGAGTTTGAGCACATTGACCCAATAAAGCAGAAGCAACGAAGCCTAGAACCCGAAAGGAATATGGCCGCCTGCAAAGAGGTAGATAAGCTTGTTCGAGCAGGAATACTTAAAGAAGTGAAACACCAAACCTGGGTTGCAAACCTAGTTATGGTAAAGAAAAGTGACGGAGGGTGGCGTATGTGTGTTGACTTCACTGATATCAACAAAGCCTGCCCGAAGGATTGCTACCCCTTGCCAGAAATAGACTGGAAAGTCGAATCCCTTTCAGGTTTTCGCTTGAAATATTTTTTAGATGCCTACAAGGGGTATCATCAAATACAAATGACGGAGGAAGATGAGGAAAAAATAGCCTTCTACACAGGAAAGGGTGTTTATTGTTACAAGAAAATGCCCTTCGGTTTGAAGAATGCTGGGGCGACATACCAATGATTAGTGGACAAAGCATTCAGCAAACAAATAGGAAGAAACTTGGAGGCCTATGTGGATGATATGGTCATCAAGAGTAGAAGTGAGGAAAATCTACTCTCCGATATCTAAGAAACCTTCGACCAACTTAGGGCCATCAACATGATGCTAAATCCCAAGAAATGTTCATTTGGTGTCAAAGAAGGTCAATTCCTTGGACACTTAATCACAAAGCAGGGGATTAAAGCTAATCCTTCGAAAGTCAAGGCCATAACAGATTTACAAGCCCCAAAATCCCTCAAGGATGTGCAAAGCCTAAACGGGAAGCTGGCAGCACTAAGCAGATTCTTGTCGAAGGGAGCAGATCGATCCCTACCATTCTTCAAAACACACAAAGGTTGTGTAGACAAGAAGACTTTCCAAAGGAGCTCAGATGCTGAAGCTGCTTTCAAAAAGCTGAAGGAGTTTATAGAAGTATTACTTACACTTACTGCCCCAATCAAATGCGAAGTGTTGTTCATGTATATTGCAACCTCCTCCGAAAGTATCAGTGTTGTACTGTTGGTAGAAAGGGAAAAGAAATAAATCCCCATCTACTTTGTTAGCAGGGTTCTCCAAGGAGCTGAGCTAAATTACCCAGAGCTAGAAAAGCTAGTTTTAGCTTTAGTTCACGCTGCAAGACGCCTTAGAAGATATTTCCAAGCTCACCCTATCATAGTGTTAACTGTATACGCCTTAGAAGGTACTATATACAATTACATTGACTTTTGTTGACTTTTATTGACTTTTGTATATAGTGCCGACGTCTTGTCGTCGGTACCATATACAATTACATTGACTTTTGTTGACTTGTGTTGACTTTTGTTGACTTTTTCATATAGTACCGACGTCTTGTCGTCGGTAATATATAGAATTACATTGACTTGTGTTGACTTTTATTGACTTTTGTTGACCCTTGCATATAGTACCGACGTCTTGTCGTCGGTAATATATAGACTTGTCGACTTTTATTGACCATTAATTAAGTTTGTTAATTAAATCGTTAATTATTTCTTATGGTCCCGACGACGTGTCGTCGGGACAATATTGTCGAACCACACAAACGTTTGACCAGAAAATCGTGTGGGTCCCACTTTGTCGTCGGAATTGTTTGTCGGGACCTTAAGTCCCGACGAGGCATTATCGACAAGTTACTACCGACGACATGACGTCGAAAGGTCATTATGCCGACGTCATGACGTCGGCAGTATGCAAAAAAAGTGGACGGCAATGCTTCTGTTTGTACTAGTGTTTTACCATCATTGAAAATCATTGGACATTGTATAACGAAATCTCGTAAGTTTAGCAAAACTCAAATAGTTCCAAGCTCTAACTCTGGAGACCTTCGGATGCTAAATTTTCATTGGGTCAATAGCGCTAAAGAAGAAACCTTTCACTTAATCGGTGAGATTGAGTTTCTGATATTTGCTGCTAAATAATTTCAGTTGGATGCTGCTTTGTGCAGAAAAGTACACTAGTGAGGCTTCATGGGAATTAGTTTTTTATGATATTTTTCATTCCTGAACTTACCTGTAGTCGTTGGAGTTTGTTCCATTAACACTTAAACCTTGTGTACATGATCTAACACACAATGTCTAAAATAAAAGCGACCCATTTTGATTGCTTTTTTCACTTAGCTATTATTAGTTAGTTACTTACAGCTATAGTTGGCTGTTTGTGTGTTGAGATTATCTCTTTGTTTTTCCTACAGCCTTATGGCCCTGCTGATGTTAAAAGTTTTGCATCGTACATTTCACAGATAATCAGTGACATTGTCTTCTTTAAATTGTCCCATTTCTTTATTTGTATGTTCCAAGAGTGTTCAGAATATTAAAACTAGATGCATAGTAGAGTAGTTTTGCCAGATGGACCACTCTGGCAATTATCAGCCACACTGGTTTTTTTGGTGGCTGGTCATCTAAATTGATAAAATTAAATCTGATTCGGCATTTGTAGTTGCAATAATTAAATTACTATTATCGTGGAATATCTACAATTTGCAAACTGGAAGGAAAAGATATTGCAAGCTGTACGTTTAGGATATAAAAATAGTGGTTGAATCATACATAATTATTCTCTTTTGTCAGAGACGGCAGATTGAAGACCTTGAACATGGTCATGTATCAGCTGATAAATTAATTCAAGCAGTTGAAGAGATGCTGGCTCATGCTGGAATTGGATTGGACATGGAGAAGCAGTGCCTCCTCCTAACAGCTTTGTCCCTAGAAGAACAGTTAAAGGAATCTCAGGCAGCACTTCTACTTGAGCAGGTCTGCAACTTGCTAATTATATATACTCTCCAACTACATCAACCTAAGTACCCACTATGAATTTTGAAATCATGTTCAGGTGTTAACTTACATGTGTCACTTTGTATTAGAAGTGTAAATCATGCTTGAAAAAGGGTTTAGCTTTTAGGCCGGATGTATATTCAAACACTCTTTTATTCCTATCTTGTGCTCTATTTCCAGGAAAAGTCAGAGATTGCGACAAAAGTAGCCGATGTAGCTAAAGCACCATTTCTATGCCGCATATGCTTGTCCAGTATAATAGATGTTACTTTAGTTCCCTGTGGTCATGTGCTATGTCATCAATGCTCATTTGCTCTCTCCCTTTGTCCATTTTGTCGTGTCCAACTCTCAGAAACAATCAGAATGTACCAATCATTATATAGATTATAGAAACATTCATAATCTTATTACAGATTGAAGGACTACATACTTACTGTAAATATTATACTTTAGGATTTATATATTTACTATGCATTAGGTCCATCACCATAACTAAAATGATTTAATCATTTTTCAACTATATGAGAATATTTTCTGTAAATTAACTATGAAATCCGACCAATCTTTCCTACTTTATTGCTCAAATCGAATTTCAAAAGACATCATAATGATGATGTCTTTCGGTTATGTTGCCATCATCATCGATTTCAATAAATATATTGGTGAATGAATTTTGAGATATGAGCATTGTGTAAATGTTGGCCTCGATGTCGGAGGATAGGGGTACGTAGCCGTCATTTGAGGCCAGAGACGGAACTTAGTAGGGACCGGAGGGGTTGTGGCTCCCACAAAATTTTTAACCACAATTACAATTTTTACCCTTACACTTTGTAGTATTATTAGTATGAAATATGAATGTTAAAAGAAAATATAAATTAGCCCCCCTAAAACAAATACGTTACAGTTTGGCCCATCCAAACTTGTCAAGTTCCGTCTATGTTTGAGGCTGTAAAAATGGCCGGAGCAAGAAAAGATGAAATTAACATTCAGACGATATAACATCTTCTACAGATGCACAAGTTGGAACTTCGCCTTCTAAGATTACATTGCTAGTGCATCCCAAAGCCCATGACGCTATACTATGAGCTACCATATTCCCCTCCCTTCTTACAAATGACCATTCACAAATATTAAAATCACATGACTTTGATAGAATATCCGCAAACATGGACACGATTTGTAGGGGTATAGACTGGTTACGAAATGCGTTGATCAAAGATAGAGAATCTGATTCAAAAACGACATTAGAGTAACCTCTACTCCGAGCATGTATAGTAGCCCACCATATAGCTTTAGCTTCGGCCTCTATTGGAGAATTCGCATAGGATTCTGACTTAGCTCCTGATATTAACACTTCTCCGTTGCAATTACGAGCTACAAAACCCAAACCCACTTTTCTAGACTCTTTTTGCCAAGCTGCGTCGCAATTGAACTTAATCATGTCAACTTGAGGCTTCTTCCACACACTCACAGATGTTGTTTGTGTCGAGCCAATCCCTCTTGAGACATCCTTCTTATTTGCATTGGAATAATCTAACAACATTTGTTTTGCCATGACTTCCACGTCAGCTTCCCTTCTATCAGATTGGCCATGAAAATGCTTATTACGCCTTGTCCACAAACCCCAAAGAATTATCATAAAAAAAAATCCCAACATGTAGGAGAAGTGTCCAAAATCAATCGACAAAAATCATGCATTGTACTAGCCCCGGGTGTGTCATATAACTTTCCGAAACTACAACGATCCCATACATCCTTTGCTTTTGAGCACTTAAACAGTACATGAACTACACCCTCTTCCGGATCACCACAATTTGTACAAGAGTATGTTGTTAGATTCAGCCCCCTACGTAAGTTGTTAATGGAAGGAACAAAATTATTCCAGGCTCGCCATACAAATATTTTAACTTTATTAGGTACCTTTGCCTTCCAAACAGCATGAAAAAACCTAATAGCTTCATCTGATGTGTTCTGTACCAGGTCTTGTGATGTTTCGAGGGCTAATGGGTAAGCCGACTTGCATGAGAATCCCAATCCCATTTTCGAGGGCTATTTGATAAATGTTAATATTGAAATGAAATGAAATAAAATGATATTGATAGTACGTGCATGGTAAGTGGTGATTGAATAAAAATGATAAAAGAATACTCAAGTGAAAATAAAAGACGAAAAAAATACGGTAATTTAGTCATTTTACTTGTAGAGACCAAGAAACACGTTTGGAGGTGGAGGAAACATGATAAACACGAACATAAGATTAAACTTTGAATTTTCGGTTTATTGACTGGCGGGGTGTGTATGTTTTTCTAGAGAGAAGCTAGAGAAAACACACACACCCCTTTGATACAAATGAATCCTCAACCCTCCTAGTATTGACATAGGAGGGTATTTATACAAAGAATACAATTACTAACTTAGCCTAAATGTCTAAACTAGTCCTTGTATAAAGAATGAAGTGCAATTCCCAAATATGACAAACTTTAAGGCTAACAATCTCTCCCCAAAGTGAAGTCATATGGGAATTGCTTACAATGTTCCCTACAAGTAAAATATAAACCATAAGCACAGAGAATAGTCTTCAAACGTCATTACTTCGTTCAGCTTGGAGAATCTTCTCAGCATTCATTTCTTTACTTGCAGAAGAACCATGTGAGCAATTCTAATTAGGGTTTAATTTAGAGTACCCTGAGTGCTCTTCCCGTGCTCTCCCCTAATTAGTGCTCTCCCCCAAACTGACAACCTCATTTAATGAGTGCCTTGAGTGCCCTGAATCTGTTCGGGGGAATGAAGTATCAACATCTTCATCTCACAAAATGCGATAGTCTATGTTCGAGAAAGAATTGCAAAACACTTCAATTGCGAAAGAACCCCTTTGTCGATGAAGTACCATTTTTATCACTGAGTGATAAAAACCGCTTTTATGATCAGGATTGAAGTCGCAACCTTTTTGTAGCCATCTTTTCTCGATCAAAGGCCCTCAGCAACTCGTAAGACTTGAAATGCATACCAGTTACGTCATCGATGTACACCTTTCTCTCCCCTGATGATTACGATTCATCGGAATCAGCATAATGTTGTGTACGTGAAATACAAACTGGAAGCCCTTTATCAGGAATCATATTTGTCCGTGAGAAGATGTCGATACGCCCAGTCTAACCTCCTGTATCAAAAACAACGGCTTCATGTAGTGACTACTGATGGAGAAAACCCACTATTACGAACTTGAGACTGAAGTAGAATAACCCAAACTTGTGACTTAAACTTGCACGATAGTGTGACTAAGAACCTATACTGAGCACTACAACGTAACTCCTTAAAGCATATAGGTCGTTTCATATACCCATCCATCCTTCCTTAACTGTATATGAACATCTCTTGAATTATCCACATCTTTGTGTGACACTGAGTACTACAACGTATCTCCTTTAAGTGATAGTTAACTAGGTCTTCGTCCATCCTCCCCTTGACCTATGAAAACTAGATAACCCAAGACTTAATCACTATTCCCATGAGTGCCCAAACAAGGATCTCGAAGAATCATGCATCCAACCAACCCCGATATCTTCAAGATACTAAGTACACGTACCCGAGATATTCCACTTCAACTTCAAATAAGTAATAATGAATCATCATCCTTGTAGCCACAGCTGATAATTTGACCATTGTCATCTGATTGTGAATCTTGATCAGGATCTTTTTTGCTATACGTGGTGATTTTGAAAGTGCAATCCGATAATTTCATTTGTGATTTTGTTGTGAAAAATGCCATAAAATGCAATTCTAATGATGCCGGAAAAATTTGAGTTTAAGAAATTTTTACGCCGAAAATTCCCGAAAAATTCGAATTTTGGCCAAAAAATTTGAATTTTGGGCCAAAATTTTCACACTTGTACCAGAATTTGAATCTCGCGTAAAAATGGACCGTTAAGTCTCCTGTGAAAAATAAATTTTACTCAAGTTTTCCCGCCATGCCAATTGCGAGAGATTGTTGAATTGCGAAAGACAGTATCAATTGCGATAGAGTCAGCAATTGCGAGAGACTGTTGCAATTGCGAGAAGGGAGTGCAATTGCGAAAGTCATGCCAATTGCGAGAAACCCAGCAATTGCGAGAGACTCCTCAATTGCGATAGAGTCAGCAATTGCGAGAGACTCGTCAATTGCGAGAAATTTCATTTCATCGCAATTCTTATACAAGAATGCGAGAGGCCCTGAATTGCGAGAGACATCAATTGCGAGAGAGTGGCCAATTTCAAAACTTTCCAACCACTCTTGACTTTTAGCTACATTTTCTCTTCCCCATGCTTTGCCAGTCTGTCTTTCACCAATTCCACCAACTTTGACCAATAATTCAATGAATAAGATATTCAATATATTCCAAAAACACAAATCTTATAAAAGATTATGTGATTTTCGATCAAAGAAGCTAAGAACACACCAACTTTTTGCCTTGTTCTTGCGTATGAATCCAGAAAAACCACAAAAGCTCACGTTTTTTATGATAAAAACGCAACAGTTGGGTTCTTTCAAACACAAGTCGAACATAAATATAACACTAAACTCGGCTGTTGAAGAAGATGAAGAAAAACCGAGATAAAACACAACAAAAGTCACCTTTATCACCTTAAAAACACCACGAGCAGCCACCCGGTTAGCTCTGATACCAATTGTAGAGACCAAGAAACACGTTTGGAGGTGGAGGAAACATGATAAACACGAACATAAGATTAAACTTTGAATTTTTGGTTTATTGACTGGCGGGGTGTGTATGTTTTTCTAGAGAGAAGCTAGAGAAAACACACACACCCCTTTGATACAAATGAATCCTCAACCCTCCTAGTATTGACATAGGAGGGTATTTATACAAAGAATACAATGACTAACTTAGCCTAAATGTCTAAACTAGTCCTTGTATAAAGAATGAAGTGCAATTCCCAAATATGACAAACTTTAAGGCTAACATTACTTATGTTAAACCAGTTGTAAAGGACCACGCTTCGCTGCGAAGTATTTTTTGTATTAGGCTCTTAAGGTTTCTTTTAATCTAATTATTCGCGCTTTGAAGTGGATTTGCAAATCTCAAAATATTAATAGATCGAAAGATAAAGGATTTGCGTTTTTCATGAGCTTTCTTTTAATAGACTAATGTTTTCAAAATTACATAAGTGTTTTAAATGCTATGCCTAATACTTTCCTTTAATAAGAAATCATAAATTATAAAATGATAACATAAATTAGTTTTGAAAAGCTTATGTTTAAACACAACCCCGAGGAAAATTCAAATGCATACCTTTTTTTTTTGTACATACTATTGGACAAATCTCCACCCTCCATCCTTTTTGATCTAATGGCCAAAATTAATCTAAGATTTAATCAATTAAACCTAACTTTACCCACCTATATAAAGTTTTATTTTATTTTATTTTTCCCATTCGCTTTTTTTTTCACACACAGTTTGTGTGTGTTTTCTCTCAACCAACTTCCCTCCATAATCACTTACGTTTTCCCTCCATAATCAGTTTCCACCGGAAAACCGCCGCTACACCTTCGTACACCGTCATAATCAGTTTCCACAACACCACAACACCACCGCGACTCTGCGCTGATCCATCACAACACCACCGCGACTCTGCGCGAATTGATTGCTCATGGCGATTTTTGATCTTAATCAACCTGCTGTTTCTGTTTCAGAATCTTCTATTAATTCATCCAATTGTTTAGCTCTAGCTGTTTGTGATAATTCTGGTAATGGATCTGGTAGCAGTTTTGTGGATGTAGCTGCCGATTGTTTAGCTCTTGCGGTTTGTGATAATTCTGGTAGCAGTTACAGTGATTGTTCTTCTTCTAAGCGTGTTCAGGATGATAATGCATCATGTGAGTTTTATTTTGATTTTTAAGCTTATCAAGCATATCACCAGTGATATGTTTGCTTATTTAGTTTATCCTCTCGATTATAGTGTTATATTGCTTATTATTTACGCCGTTAGTTATAAGAGCTTAAACATGATTATAATTGTGCTTTTTTGTTGGTGATAAGTTGTTGATTATAGTGTTATATTGCTTATTATTTATGCCGTTAGTTTTAAGAGCTTAAACATGATTATAATTGTGCTTTTTTGTTGATGATAAACTGTTGATTATAGTGTTATATTGCTTATTAGTTTCGCTTTTAGTTTTAACAGCTTAAGCATGATGATAATTTGCAGTATCACCAGTGATATGTTTAGCTTTTTTATAAACATGATGATAATTGTGCAGTATCACCAGTGATATGTTTAGCTTTTTTATAAACATGATGATAATTGTGCAGTATCACCAGTGATATTTTTAGCTTTTTTATAAACATGATGATAATTGTGCAGTATCACCAGTGATATTTTTAGCTTTTCATAAACATGATGATAAATATGTTTAGCTTTTCATAAACATGATGATAATTGTGCAGTATCACCAGTGATATGTTTAGCTTTTCATAAACATGATGATAAATGGGCAGTATCACCAGTGATATGTTTAGCTTTTCATAAACATGATGATAAATGTGCAGTATCACCAGTGATATGTTTGTTTATTTAGTTTAGCCTGTTGATGATATATGTGTAGTATCCCCAGTGATATGTTTTTTATAAGCTGTTTTTTGTGTTATCCTTTTGACTGTGTGTTTTGTTACCTTCTTTTACAGCTTCTAGTGTTCTTAAAACTCCACAATCTTTTGCTCATCATGATTTTATTGATACTCCTGGTGGATCGGTTTTTTGGGTTCCTAGAGTTTCTGCTAGTGTTTTACCAAAGCTGTTTAGTGTATATGATTTTGTTGAGGAATGCATTAGTATGTATGAGAAATATGCTTCAGAGGCTGGTTTTGGTATTAGAAAGTCTAGTCAGAAAAGGTTAAGGAATGGTTTTGTAAAAGAGAAGTATCTAGTTTGCAATAGGGAAGGTTGCCCAAAGAGAATTTATTTGAATACTTTAGCTCATAAGAAGGCTGATAAGCAAGTTAGGACTTCGAATTTTAGGGTAACCGGTTGCAAAGCTCGTGCAGTTTTCCATATGACTCATGGAACATCTCAGTATCAGCTTACTACCTTTGATGTTGAGCATAATCATGCACTAGATCGTGTAGAGTACAAACATTTGTCAAAAAGTGAAAGGAAGCTACCATACCATGAGCAGCTGTTCATTATGAAAGCAGCTAATCATAATCTTGGTGCGACTAAAGCTCATAGTTTGTATTCTGGGTTGAAAGGATCCACAGCTCTTGTTCATGTTACGCAGACCGAGTTTTGTAACTTTACTCGTGGTATAAATTGTTTCATTGGGGATAGTGATGCTCAGATGCTTATTAACCGTATGGAAGATCGTATGAATTATACGTCAAACTTCTCATTTGATTATTTTGTTGAAAATGCTGAGCTTCATGGATTGTTTTGGGCTGATGAGGTTGCTAAGTGTAACTACAGAGAGTTTGGTGATATTGTTTCATTTGATGCGACTTACAGGACTAATAAGTACGCTTTGTTTCTTTAAACCTGTTATATTTCCATTGCATTTCTACATTTTTTATATAGTATCACCTGAGATACCTTTTTTTTCCAGATATCGGATGGTTTTTCTTTTTTCTTTTTTTTTTTTTTATTTTTTATTTTTTTTTTTCCAGATATCGGATGGTTTTTGTCCCTTTTACTGCTATCGACAATCACCGGAAGTGTGTTACTGTTGGCTCTGGTCTTCTTAAGAATGAGACTACTGAATCGTACATATGGTTATTGCAAGCATTCAAGAAAGCATTTGTTCGTTCTCCAAATATAATTGTGACTGATCAAGATGGTGCAATGCGGAAGGCGATTGCTGAGGTGCTTCCTGATTCCAAGCACAGGCTTTGCATGTGGCATATCATGAAAAAGCTTCCGCATAAGGTATTTCCTGTGATATTTTTATAAGTTGTTTATCTCCTGTCATATTTGTCTATTTCCTGTGATATTTGTCTATAAAATTATTTGTTTTATCACTTTTGATTATTTATTGTTTTTTGTGCAGTTCTGTATAATGATTCCTGTTTGGTATCACTTGTGATACTTTATTGTTTTTTGCATTGTTCTGTCTAATGATTTCTGTTTGGTATCACTTGTGATACTTTATTGTTTTTCTGATTGTTACCAGAATCTATGATGAAACTGATTTCAAGACTAAATTTAGCAAGATTGTTTGGAATATGTATATTGGTCCTGAGGAGTTTGAGTTCAGATGGAATGAGTTGATGGTAGAGTTTAATCTTCTAAATCATAAGTGGTTGAACAAGATGTATATGATTAGATCTTCATGGATTCCTGCATTCTTTGTTGATTCTCCACTTTGTGGATTGATGAGGACTACATCGAGGTCGGAAAGTGAGAATTCCTTCTTTTCGCATTTCACGAATCCTACTTCCACACTTGTTAAGTTTATGGTTTTATATGAGTCTGCTATGGAGAAACAGAGATATATTCAAGAAAGATTAGATCATAACTCGTTTGACTCATTCCCTGTTTTGTTGACGCCATTGGAAATTGAATTACATGCTGCAAGGGTTTACACTCGCAAGTTGTTTGTGCTTGTGCAAAAGGAGATTATTGCTGGTTCCTGGTTATGTTCGATTGAGTCGAAAACTTGTGATGAGTTATGTGATGTGTCTGTTATTTCTGAGAAAAAATTGGTTCCTGGTACTATACCAGAAGTTGTTGATGAAGAAGAAAGTACTTCAGAGAATGTTGAAGAAGAGCTTATTTTGTATCAGAAAGACGCTGGACGGTACAAGGTACAATTATTTTTTTGTTTTTACATGTATTTTTGGTTTAAGTATCACTGGTGATATGAAGTATCACCAGTGATATGAAGTATCACCTATTGTATTATATGGTTTATTTATTTATTTATTTATTTATTTTGATGAAGGTGGTTTATAACAAATTAGATTGTTCAGTTGCTTGCTGTTGTCAGCTTTTTGTCCGCTGCGGGATTTTGTGTCGTCACATTTTCTGTGTATTCAAGAATTGTAATGTGCTTAAGGTCCCAGATCAGTATATACTCAAGCGTTGGACAAGGGATTTGATTCCACCTGATTTGAGGAGGCAAAAGGCCCGTTATGGTCAAGAGAATGAAGAGATAGAAAAGCTTGCTATTGAGGCGTCTAGTTTGGTTGAGTCGTGTGTCAGTATGATGATTGAGAATCAACCAAAGCTGACTTCTTTTGTAGGCAAGCTCAGAAAGCTAAAGTCAGAAGTTGAGTCTGATTTGCCCAAAGTTCCTGTTCGCACAGTTGCTCAAATGGTTCATCGGTTTTTGGGTGTTAAGAAGCCTAAAAAAAAGAATGTTAACAATCCTTCAAGAGCTAGTAATAAGGGATATATGAAGGATCGTATTAAGAGTGGGCGTGAGATAGCACTTGAGGAAAATAATAAGAAGAAGAAGGGATGTGGTATTTGTGGGTTTACTGATCACAACAGGCGAACTTGTCCACTGAGGAGTGGAGCAAGCGGAAATGGAGGTGATGGAGCAGGCGGAAGTGGTGGTGATGGAGCAGGCGGAAGCGGAGTTGATGGAGCAATTGAAGTATGATTTTTAGTTATTGGTTTATTCTTTTATTTTTGTGACTTTATGGAATATTTGTGACATTTATCACTTGTGATAAAGCATTAAAGTGTTTAAATAGTTTTCATCATTTTTTTATGAATTTTTTGTTGATTAGAATGATTGAATTTCTGTGTATCCCTTGTGATACTTTTTCTGGATTTATTAGTTTATAGCATCTCAAGTGTTTATTTGAGTTTTATCACCTGTGATAAAGAATTGAAATTATGAAAAGCATAACATAAACATTCTGAACATTTGATAAAGCATTTAAATTACCAAAACCATATCTTAAACATTCTGTTATCACTTGTGATAAAACATAACAAAGGGTCTATTGTCTTACAACTTCAGATTTCCCAAATCTATTGTTTTTAGATTGCCAATTATACAAAAACTAAATCTCAAATTATTAACCACTTGGTCCAGCCTTCCTTGCATCATGTTCTGCAATCTTTTTCTTTATGTTCTCGTTGATTATATTCTTTACTTGTTCTTCGTCTTGGTTTTCGGCTTCAAACTTTATATAATTCAAAGGCATTTAAAACCATAAAGATAAAACTTCATCTGGCACAAAGGGTTTGTGCTTAATGACTGGCCCAACGAGTTTTTAGTTATCACCAGTGATACAAAATATGATGTATCACCAGTGATACATTCAAAATCACACACTGGTTTATATAATTCAAAGGCATTTAAAACCATAAAGATAAAAACTTCATCTGTCTTCATTTCCCAAAATCCAGAACAAAGATAATTCAAAGATTCCATCGTTTTTTTTTTTTGCATATCTATCAACTAATCCTAGATGCATTCAGATTACGCAAAATCCAGAACAAAATATAGCACAATCTCCACCACCAGGGAATGTGGTTCGGGACCTAATAGAGCCCCCGTCATTCTTAGGTAACCCCAAACTTGGACTGTTGTCCGTCACATTCCGTAGCTCGGCAGTGCTTCAATGGATTGTTGCTTATCGAATTCTTAATCCTAGTTTAACCAACATTGTTTAGAAATCTAAAATACACAAATCAGAAACATAAATTGTCTTTGGAAATAAATTGTCTTTTGGAAAAGCATGAAAGTCAACTAATTGTTTCAATAACCACTTGGTCCAGCCTTCCTTGCATTTTGTTCTGCAATCTTTTTCTTTATCTCCTCGTTGATCAGATTCTGTACTTGTTCTTCATCTGGGTTTTCGGCTTCAAACTTTATTGCGTAATCTGACATCATTCTTTGTTTTTTATTTACTTCATGAAGCATCATCTTTGCTGCATATTTGGATCTCAAGTTGTTTATTTGCATTCGATGATCTTTGCTTGTTTCTTTTAGCATTCCTGTTTCCCATGTTGTTGAACTCTTTCCATTATAATGATCCATATGCATCATCGCGTACAAACCGCAATCTATTTTCTCTTTCTTTGTCTTCCAGTTCATGTTTAAGATTGTTGGTTTTTTTTTTTGTATTCATTAGTTGATCTGCTATAGGATGTTCATATGTAGACAAATGCTTTGCAAAAACGCCCTTCTAAAAATTAAAATACACAGTGTCAATTTTAGAGTAGTATCACTAGTGATATTCTAGATATATTTGACAGAAACAAATTATATATGAATCATTCAGTATAGTTTTTCTTACCACAAGATCGTATTTGGTTGTTGGTGAGGGTGTTTGTGTTGGTGTTTTTGTTGGTGTTGGTTTTGGTGAGGGTATTGATGCTTCAGTCGTCTTTGTTTTTTTCTTTTTAATTGTGCTCTTTTGGCTTATCTTTTCAGCGACATTTTTCTTTGTTCTTTCTGTCCTTGTTACACTCAAACCTGCATAAAACAAATCCAAATAAGTTTATGAATATGATATGTGATAAATAAACCTTGAATGTGTATGCGCCGTATAATTTATAACATTCATTACTGCAAGTATACGTATTCATTACTGCAAGTATACAAACACAGAACCTAAATGTCAAATTAATACGTCGCATACATTCAGTTTTTTATCACACTTAATTCTTCTAAAGTAGACATGCTTAGATGTTACAATATACCTTTATTTGTGTTAATCTCTGGAGATGGATTCAAAAATGCCAGTGTGTTCAGAACTGCATTCACAATTTTACATATATTAAGAGAATGTATGCAATTTTTTTGTTTAAAGATTTATTAACATAAACTAACCGCTTAAAGCTGTTATCGAGCCCAGATCCGCAAAAGTATCAGAATCTACGTTTTTTCAAAAAGCACAAAATTAGTCTCTCATCATATTTACTAGTTATCAGTACAAGTGCTCATCTACAACTGTTTTATCACTTGTGATAACCTACCAAAAACTGAATAAGACATCTACAACTGTTTTATCACTGGTGATAACCTACCAAAAACTGAATAAGACATCTACAACTGATTTATCACTGGTGATAATCTACCAAAATCTGAATAAGACATCTACAACTGTTTTATCTCTGGTGATAATCTACCAAAATCTGAATAAGACATCTACGACTGTTTTATCTCTGGTGATAATCTACCAAAATCTGAATAAGACATCTACAACTGTTTTATCTCTGGTGATATGCTACCTAAAATTGAAGTGAGTCACTACAAATGTTTCGTTATCATCGCAGATCTTCTACTAGCAAAAACTGAACTAAATAGCTACAACTACTTTTTATCACTAGTGATAACCTACCAAAAACTGAAGTAATGCATTACAATTTTTTTTATCACTAGTGATATAATACCAAAAATTGAATGACATCTATTTTATCATCATCACAGATCTTCTACTACCAAAAACTGAATAAAATAACTACAAATGCTTTTTATCACTAGTGATAAACTACCAAAAACTGAAGAAAAGCACAACATTCATCACATTATTATAAAAATCTCTCAAAAAATATATAAAATCAACAAAAACTGTATAATCTAAATAAATAACATCTTATAAAACTCAAATAAGTTGATAATCATCACATGCATCACAGTATCACATCAAAAATCAACAAAAAATACACAAAATGTTCATAATTATCGATATTATTCATAAATAAGTACAAAATCACTAGAGATACTAATAAAACTAGTAAATAATTAGTCGTACCTTCATTTTCAGTTTCAGTAGGTTCATTTTGGACCTCTTTTTTTGGGGTTCTGCTTGTGGAGTTGATGTATGTTCAATTTTTGTGTTTTTTAGTGATTTTAACGGTTAATTACAGTTGATTTTGGTGTTTTAATGGCGGTTTTGTAACTGTGTGTGATTTTTAGAGAGAGAAAGGTGAATATTCAATGAATGTGACCGGGTGGAAAGTGAGAGGTCGGTGTGGGGGTTTGTTGGGGTAACTTTGCCGGGTTGGCAACTTTGGTCCCTCCGTGTTTTTTATTATTAAAATTTGTTTTTTTGATCCAACGGCCCTGATTGGTCCGTTGGTATGTACCAGTTTTTCCATCCGCAAAATAAAACGCCTCCACAACCCCAAGGGTTGTGGTTAACAAAACCCTTAAATGAATTACACAAATCTTTTATATAATAAAATAATTACATCATTTTAAAAGTATTTTGCTAAAACAATCTTGTTGCGAACAAAATTGGGCGAATCGGATTGCTCTATTTTGATAGATGACAAAATCGAGCATTTTTATAATTGGCCAGTTAAAAAGTCAAATTTGGTAGAGAAATTTAGTTGGGCCAAAAAAAATATAGAAATATAGGTGTCAAATTTGTGAAAACAAAAACTTAAAAAAGGAAAAAGTAATTAATCAAACTTTAGTAGTTGAATTTTAAATAATTATATGGAGTTGAGTGTAACATATTTTTAATAACTTATTAAAAAAAAAAAAAAAAAAAAAAAAAAAAAAAAAAAAAAAAAAAAACCGTTTTAGACTTTATACCTCCTAGATTTTAAATTTTAAAAATACAATATAAATGTTGTTTTAAAATACAACATGTATTTGTACGAGATTATAAATATAAAAAACAAAAGCATGAGTTATTGTGTATGTAAATAAATACATGAGGTTTTATGTGTATGAACAACTCATGTTACTCATTTTTATGAGTTTAAGTAAGGATATCCCCAAAAAAAATGTTTTTTACTATCTGCGTTGAATAATGTCTCATGTTATTTCTTTTTATAAGTTTAACCCATGCGTACACTGGTTTAAAAATCAAATACGGCTAAATTATAATTAGCGGGAATATAAATATCAAATGTAAGCATGTGTTACTGTGATATGAAAATAAATATAAAATGACTCATGTAATTCATATTTAAAGTTTATATGTAGATATCCGGAAAACATGTTTGAAAAAACTTTATATTTTAACTTAATCAACTGTCATTATATGCTATTAAACTCGCATATTGTGTACAACATGATACCAGTAGTTAAATTTAAACAACAACATCAACCTCAACACTCATGTCAGTTAAACAAAGTTAAATCTTTCATTCAACAAAATCTTTACAAAATACTAATCTGTATTCACTACTACAAAAGAAGCTAGTTAGATCGGTTAGAATGCCACATATAGATCGGTATTGAACCGATCTAACTAAGGGTGATCTTTATGAGCGAGTGACATATAGATCGGTTGAGAACCGATCTAACTGACACCACATATAGATCGGTTGATACCCAATAACCGATCTATTTAGTCGATTTTCAAAAAAATAAAAATAAATAAGCGACTTAAGCGACTGCAAATTTAGAGTCATTAGGCTATAAGTGCAGTTAAATTACCTATTTGCTTAAAATTTTTACTACCAAATTCATCCATTATGTCGCCATTGATGGATATTTAATTACATAAAACCTTTTAATTATTGTATGGAACTAGCACCAGCATCTATACACTTCATAAAGTTATAATATCTAGCGTGTTAGAAGTATACATTACCCAATTAAGAAGCAGAGCAACAGGAGAATCTAACGGGATGCCTCTCCATTCATAATAGTCATTCCAACTACTTAACTGCTTGTTTAATATAGACAAAGGCCCTGCATATCGCGTTTGTGAATTTCATCTTTAAGAAGCAATTGTACCTCATTAAAAAAATATAGGTGTTGAAGATTTATAAGTATATCTCATTATCTCTACAAGAGGATAACCTACTTGGGAGACTCCATCCCTTATCAGACCTTCCAGTCAAATGAATAAGACGATGAGATGTCATCTGCAATATAATCCAATTGTAACTTCGTAATAAACTAAATACAAAAGCTAAGGACAGCCATACCACTGATATATCATCAACGATGTCGCATATAACATAATTTTGAACTATACAGTGCCCTGTGTTCAAATTTCAAAATGTTCTACTTTTTTACCCGAAATTAATTTAACTGCTTCGGGTCATATCACAAGATAAATGCAGCGTTTCTTTTTGTTGACAAAGTTCCAAACCCAAAGTATTTACGTTGCCACTAGTAATAACAATCAAAATCAGCATCTTTTTTGCGACTGAAAAGAGTAAATAAATCGAAAACTAAGAACTGAAAAGAGCAGATAAGAACCTTGAATAATCCAACAAAGTACTTGAATCCCCACAACTACATTCACAGATCCAGATTCCTACACGGTGGATCCCTAACTTCTCCAAAATTACAATAATGACATAGTACCTACACTTGACAGCAAGTGATTATGTGAAATGAGATCATCTGAATCAGATTCTCTAGTAAAACGAAGTGCACGATATAGTGTTTGGATGTGCTTTTGCTGTGTGAGGTTGGACCAAGTGTTTGGGACTTTCTAATTATCGAATAAATCATGCTGTACAAACCAATAAATAAACTTAGCCACACTTAGTCAAACAAAACAATTACGAAACAACCGAATAAACGAAACACGTACATTCATATAAGGAGGGTTCCCCTTAATCCCAACTTCGACATGTTTAGACAGAATCTTACAATAAAAAAGCTTAGTTGGAACCTCTTTAGGCAAAGTGATGTACATGTTCACCTCGTCTAATGTCTGATCCCATTCAAACACCTTCTGACCTATTAACATAAAACAAATTCATTTCAAATAATTAATTAAAACCTACTAAACTGTAAAACAAAATCTCGTCAATACCCTCTTCATAAACTCCATGAGTCGAAGGATATGTAACCTGATAATTTATAGAAACAAAGAGAGTTAATATCTTTTACACATCACACATGTTATACCATCTATTAAACAATATCTAATTAAAAAAATGCATACCATTAGAGCCGATAAGTTATCCTTGTTTGCCTCAGCAGCCTTTCGTACCTCTTCAATGTTAATATTACCTTTAGCATCGGTTCCAATAGTAATAATTTTCATTCCGCACATAGCAGCACTAGCAGGATTTGTTCCATGTGCCGACACAGGAATGATGCATACATTCCTATGGTGATCTCCTCTTGCCTACAATTGATCGAAGTAAAATTTTCATAAAATCAGCTATAATTTGGACGAAAAAGCTATAAAGAGCAATTAAAATTATAATACCATATGGTATGCTCGGATAACCATCAGTCCAGCATACTCTCCAGCAGCACCAGCGTTTGGTTGCAACGAGAAAGAATCAAATCCTTCTGCTTGTTCTGTAGGTGCAAATGGATGCATATTTGCAAAGGCGGGCCACGTTACAGGCATCATCTCTGTAGTGGCATTAAGCTTCATTGTACATGAACCCAAAGGAATCATACTATGGCATAATGAGAGATCCTTTGATTGCAATTTACTGATATAACTGTCCACTTTGATTCAGTCGTTATACAAACCTAACCATAAACAATTGGGAAAATCACCAAAAATGGACATTTTCACTATAGATTGTTGCACAAAGATATATACAAATCTAGATAAAATGCTTAATTGCCACCAAATTCCATAAAAACCAACTATTTCATTAGCTCAATAATCAGTCGAGCTTGATTTAAGAAACAACATGATCACAAAAGAAACATACTCATACTCCATGTAACTATGGATTGACCATAAAAGCAAAACCAGTAAAGATCGCAAAAGAGACAACTATCAACCCGCTTAACCCGTTTCCTTTTTAGCTAATACAGTAATATTTTACCCAAAAGAAATTAGAGATGATATAAAACCAAAACAGCTTGTTTATAAGGTGGCATAGGTAAAAAGAAAAAAGAAGCAACCTTGCTGTTTGTGAAGATCATACCTCCACCCAAAAGCAAAATGTCACATTTTTCCAAAAGTGATTCGATAACTCCAATCTTGGACGAGACCTTTGAACCAACAACAATAGCAGCAAATGGCCTCTTTGGGTTTGAAACCGCTCCATCGAGATAGTCCAATTCATACATCAATTACAAACAAATCGTTATACATACCTAGTGGCATAATGAAGATACTTATTATGTTTACAATAGAAGATGAGATATGAAACCTTTTGCAAAAGGAAACCAGCAACAGATGGCTTCAAGAACTTTGTAACTCCCTCAGTGGAGGCATGGGCTCTGTGTGCGGTTCCAAAAGCATCGTTGACATAGAGATCAACAAGTGTTGATTGAAATAATGTAATTAATTAATGAACGATATGCAAATGACGAGTGGATCTGAGAATAGGATGTGAAATTTTGGGAAAATGGCTAGGGTTTTTTTTTGTGAGAGTATATGATGTTAGAGAAATTTGGGGGAAATGTTTAGAGTTGTGTGGGGTGAATTTTGGTGAAGCGGCAAACCAAAAGTTGTATCCCGCTAAAAGTATTTTGATAATTTTGAGTATATAGATCGGTTTTTTTGTTAATAACCGATCTATTAAAGTTTGAAACTAATTAGATCGGTTATTAACCAAAAAACCGATCTATTTATTATTTCTTCCCCTCTTTTCCCTTACATAGATCGGTTTTTAACATAACCGATCTATATAAAGTGATCTATATAACCTTTTGTGTAGTAGTGATTAATACATAATATAAGTTTATGCAAAAACTTGTGCATTATTATTAGTTGTACTTATATCACAATTACAAAACATTAAACACGAGCAAATTTTTATATATTGATATATTAAACTATAATTTTAAAATAAAATTGATTCCGTATGTTCATAGAAATTACAAATGGTGTTAAATATTGCATATATGGTCCATGTCCCTTGTTCACGTATATGCCGGTTAAAGAAATGACAAAAATAACAAGTAATATAGGGCCATCTTAAAGCCTGATTCCATCTCATCAACTTGATCGTTTTCACAATCATGGCTCTCCTCATAAATTCAAGTGTCGAGACAATTGTTATCCCTGGATATGAACCTTCTACTATTCGGTTAACAAGAACATTCGTCGCAATAACCCCTCTACCATTCCATCTTATTTTATTTTAACATACATGTCGATTTTAACTTGACCAAATGGGTCATTAAGTTATATATAGTTTTCTTGCAGTCTATGGTCTTCATGTTCTAATTGGTCTCCGTTATACAATTTATGTTTTTTTTTCTTTTCTTTCTAAAGGCAGTAAAGACTTTATTCCCTCAAAGCAGTGGCGGAACCTGTATAAACCAGAGCCATCGAGCGAGATAAAAATAAAATTTGGTTGGTTATTTCAATTAGTTTATTTACAAATAAACTCATTTAGGCTGTATAATGTATTCACCGATCAAATACGAAAAATTAACAAAAAAATTAACACACCAAGTGTCATAAAACTTGTTACAAAGTGCTCGCGGTTTACGAGTAATTTAACTAGAAAAAATGTGATCACCATATCAAAACTATAACTATAAGAAGTATTTGAGAAACTTTATGATACTAGCAAAAATAAACTTTAGGTTAGTTATGTCGTTTACAAATCCATACTAAAAATAAACTAAGGCCGAGCAAACCACCCGAACGGACCGGACCGGACCGACGGACCAACCGAGACCGGACCGGACCGACCACATTCGGTCCGCTCTTTGGTCTCGGCTTTTGGGCTAATTCGGTCTCGGTCTTAGTCAGTCCGGTCCGGTCCGGACCACAAACCGACTATTTTGCCTTGTTGGACCGGACGGACCGACGAACCGACCGGACCAGACCGACCACATTCGTTCCGATCCTCGGTCTCAGCTTTTGGGCTAATTCGGTCTTGGTCGGTCGGGTCCGGTCCGGGACCGATGCTCAACCCTAAAATAAACTAATGTTACTACAATTGAAAATTTTCTAAGTCAAAACCCAAAATTTCTAAATTATATCCCTTTTTACCCCCACTAAATAGTAAAATACCGAGGTACGTTTATGAAAAGGAAAAAAATTATATACTTATATTATCCATTGGCCCACTTCCTACTATCCCACATCCCTTTCAGGCTTTCACAGTTACACGTGATCTTCCTTCTCCATGTTTTCCGAACGAACAAGCTAACACACCTTAAAAAACATTTTTAAATTTACAGCCCTCTCTAATTTTTTGCAAGCTGAGAGCGACGATGGCAAGAGTTAGGGCACTGGATTTTTTATCGATCACTCTATTTTCTTTCCCAATATATTGTGTATCTGTAAAAACTAGGTTGGGGGCATATACGTATGATCGGATTCGAACACGAGACTTCGGGATTGCACACTTTACGTATGAGTTTCAATGTTTTAATATTTAATACAAAAAGTTATGTTTAATTATTAAATTCACAAATGAACACTTAACGGACGTTAGTACTTAACGGGAATTGACTAACGGTCGTTAAATGTTAAAAGGAGACAAATATAAGGAAACAAGCCAAGAAGGATCTAGAATCCTTGGGGATCCCTTATGTTCGGCCGATCAAGAGGATTAGGGGTATTCCTAACCTAACTTGGACTACAAGATCGGATTAGTATAAATACAAACCCCTTGTATTCATTATTCTCTAATCTTGTTTCCTAGCAAACCCTAACTTCTCTTCTTCTTCCTCCCTTGTGCTCAAATCCGATCGACATTTCCCCTATTCCCATAGGGTCGATTTTCTTGAGCTCAAACCAAGTGTTGGGTTTGTTTTGTGATCAAAAACCTAGTTTTTCTCATTGAAACGTTAGTAATACGTGTGTACAAGAACGAAGTACAAGCATACTTTTGCTTGTGTTCTTTTACCCATTCGACTAAGTATTAGTCGAGTTTCCTAAACCCTAATTTAGGGTTTAACTAGTTCTTGGATAATTGATTTCTTGTTTTGCTAGAAATCAAAGGTACGCATATTCTTTTATTTTGGATAATTAATTACAATTATTAGATCTTATATATTACGCTGCATGCTTTGATGATGTTTACTTGTTATATATATAATTGTTATGATATATATAAACTCCAACAGTGGCATCATGAGCCGGTAATACCGTGTAATTAATTACCGAAACACATAAAATTGGATATTTATGATTATTACATGTTTATGGTGTTCTAGGGTTTTTAAAATTAGTAAACCCTAATTTTTCTAATTAGGATCGATCACCCTATATTTTTTATAATTAGGGTTTTAGTTTTGTAAAACTTGTAGAAACCCTAGGTTGCATGTAATTTTTTTATGTGGATAATTAATGAATATTTGTGATATGTCATTAATTGATATGCGTCCATTAAGACTTGATTATTGTATATAATAAGTGCTATGTGGGAATCTATGACAAAAACATGCATGTTTTGTCATGGATTATATTGGATTTGCAGTAATTGTTACGTGCTGATGTGCGTGTATGTTGTGCTCTAATTTATACCCACGGTATGTCGTTGTGGTTTTAGCAGTATTCAAGTTTTAAATTTATATTTAGCCGACTTATCAATAACACACACTTTAACGAGCAGTGTACCCGGTCAGTATGAATATAATGGTAAGTAGAGTGTCGATCACTAAGAGTGGAACGTATTATCTAGTTGTTCTAATCAGTATTTTAATATCTTAAGTTAGCTATACAACCTAATCTAACGCAAGGGGGTTCAGCCTGAGAGACTGGCACGGTTTGGTTATGATTAAATAATAAACTAAACTAATGAGCACGAATCAGCGATTAGCACACACGTACACAGATAGATACTTGAGACAATAAGAAGACCTGTCCTGATAGTTAAGTAGCTTGTCACTTGTTTTATTGCTAGTTTTATATGAAGTGTATAGTTCGATGCAACGCACCGAGATTAATCCTTTCTCGTTGGCTCTAATCTTATCGGCGAGTAAACCCTTAATGATCACTTATGACTATCCCAATATCCTAGAAAATAGAATAAACAGGCGAGGAAGGGGCATGGCGACCCAAGCAATGCTCAGCTAGACACAGAGGTTATCAATGCACTAATAAAAGTCACCAAAGACATCAACATATAAACTTTAATTGATGGGAAAGCAATTTTAAGGGGAGTTGAAGTGCATGATTAAATCAATGACACAAGCCCATCAATCCTGATGAATTAAAGTGTACTAATACAATAAAACAAAACTACTTAATGAATTGAATACATGCAGGACCTTCTTACAGCTCTTGTATCTTCGTTTAGGGTGTGTCTTGTGCTGCTACTTCGACTGAATTCGGCCTTAGGGTTTTGTGGTCTTCGGTCTTCTTCTTTAACTAGGCTCTCGAAATTCGTCTGGCCTTGGGGTATTTATAGTTTCTGTCTGAGGGTAAGATGCGGCGCATTGAATAAGTAGATGCGGCGCATTGACTTAACTTCGCGTGGGGTCCAAGATTAATATATTCAGGAATATTCGTACACCGCCAGAAGATGCGGCGTAACTCCATTCTTGTATGCGGCGCATGTCCTTTGCCGTCTTGGATAATATCTTGTGAAATCTTGATAGTGATGCGCCGTATATAATAAGTAGGATGCGGCGTATCTGGAGCAGAATGGTCTTGATCTTGTACATTTCAGTAGACTCTTAACTTCTTGCTTGTTTTGCTCCATAATTAGTCCAAAATCGTCAAGTTTCACATAATACTTGTTTTTACCTGAGAATTACAAAAGTAAATATTAACGTATCAATTCTCACAGATAATATAATAAAACAAGTCAAATAAATAGGATAAATGATGGTAATAAAATGTACTTATTTGAGTTCATCAAATATCCCCCCACTTGAACTTTACTTGTCCCCAAGTAAACCTTAGAATTAATCTTATGAAAATGTATCCTAAAGGATATTAGGATTTATTTTTATATTTAAGCATGTATTCATTTTGTCATAATCACACAACCAAACACTTAACGAATTAGAAGTAAAATAAAATATATTGATAATAGCAAATCTAATCGTTTAACTGTCCAGTCGTGACGAATATTCTATCATAAGCTTGGCAAGTATACGCATCTCCCCCACTAAAGCTAAGGAATAACAAGTCTAAAGCGGTAAAAAGGGTTTGTAGGTTAAGGGTTAATCATTCTTCTTAATCTCTATCGATCTCAAATTCCAGAAAAGGCGACAAAATCACAAATACATGATCGAATCCACGAACACGATACTTGCAATTGCTCAAATCCTTAACTCGAATAGGCTAAAGATAGGACCAAGTAATCTTTACCAATAATATTATATCAAAAAGGGCGACAAAATCATAAATACATAGCCGAATCCACGACTACGATACTTAAGATTGCTCAAATCCCTAATCTCAATAAATCAAAGGTTTGGATAAAGAATAATATAGGGTATGAATAATATTTGGGATACAAATTGGTGTAAAATGAAAAATAAACAAAACAGATAAATTAACATCCTAAGTGTGGTAAATTGCTATCCCAACCATCCCATGAATAAGACTCATATCATTGAATAACTCACGCTTTAACACTTGAAACACACGCTTTATGTAGACATGAATTATACTCAACAAAATCTTAATCAATGAATAACCTTAGTTGGCGTTCCCATAACGTCCAACTCCCAATCAATCCATTAAAATAATATATAACAAATAGTGGTGATATCGACCACTTAATACAAAACTTTACATAAGTTGGTTAAAACGAACATCCAACTTTTCCTTTTTCTTTTTCTTTTCTATTTTTTCGATTTTTTTTTTTTTTTTTTTTTTTTTTTTTTTTTTTTTTACATCAACATATACATAGATGTGTAAAATTTCACAACTTTTCTATCACTTTCTTTCTGGATAATAATTTTTTTCCATACTCTTCATACTTTCAGAAATAACTGTAATAGCGAAAGTAGTAAACACACGAAAAATAAACTCAAAGATATACAATATTTACTTTCACTCTAATTGCATTGTGCAATTTCCCGACCTAACCAAAGATAATGAATTACGCACGCGAACACAGGTAATGTAAGGAAACACACTTTGCCTAAAGCAATTAACCAACCACGGATTTTAATCTACAGGGTAGGCTAAGGTGTAAGGGTGTAACGAAACATTATAACAAAGGTGTAAGAAACGAAAGGAATGGCTCTGAGTGTTTTTCTAGGGGTATCTTACTCTAAAAGTGAGAGTAACAAAAGGGTTTATACGGGGGTTAACTAACCAGTGTAGTTAGCTAATAACACATAACATATAAAGGCTATTTGGGTGTAATCCTAGAAATTTACCAATTTAGACAAGTCATTCCAATTATATAAATAATACTTATTATGGTGGTCTCGAATAGTATACAAGCCAAGTTCTAAAGTTTACAAGTCACCGGCACACTCATAGATTTGTGAATTTTGAAAAGTTCACAATTTTTGAAAATAACGTCATGTGTGCAGCTATGTAAGTGTTCTAATTCTCCAATCCCCCCACTTAAGTTAAACAACGTCCTCGTTGTTTGTATCAAAGGTTAAAAACTGGAAAATAAAAGAATTAGAACAGAAAAACTCCCCTGAGATTTGCTCGGTATGATCCTCCATTATTTGTATAAGAGCAAAAATCAACTTTCTTGTGGATGAGAACGTTTAAGCTTCATAATTGATGTATCCACAGGAAATGCAGGAATCTATAATACCATCAAGACTTTAACACACCTAAGTTAAGAAGGTTCAAACTTGCATAATACATTAGTAGTTAGCAAAAATAAAACTTAAAAATTAAAATGAAAATCATCAGGTCAGTCGATACGCCGTATCTTATGGAAGAAGATACGCCGTATCGAGCCTGGAATAAATACGAATCAGAATAGAAGATGCGCCGCATCCTTAACCAGGGATGCGCCGCATTAAAATAAACTGACAAAAAGTTTTAAAGTCAAAAATAAAAATGCAGAAAATAAAGTAAGATATGACCAGTGCAGGAGATGCGTCGCATCTTAGGATTGAGATGCGCCGTATCTTCTGCGGGCCTGACTGACTCGACACAGAACAGAATAGTAAAAATTTTCTCCGGGTTGTCTCCCGGTCAGCACTTGTCTTTATTCCAGAGTCTTCAAGTTAGACTCACGTTCAGCTCCTTATTCAGATCTATTGATCCCCACATGTCCGTGCACGATGTAGTTGCGAATTACTTCGTCACGAACATATTCCGGCCCCAATTCAAGTACACCTTTGTAGAATCCTTTCATCTTTTGGTACGGATACTCGATCCCTTTCTCTGTGTATATTTGTAACAAAATTTGTTAGGGGCATGTTCAAACCTTGGGTGAGCACGAGGCATCATGTAAGTGATAACGTTGCTTCCACTTTTAAAGGTGATCTTTCCTTCAAATCTTTTAGCGTTAATTTCGACCTCCTTACAGAATGGTTTCCCAACGATCACGTCACCCATCTCAACATCACGATAAGCATCCATGTTTTCCACCACAGTGAAATCTGTAACAATAGTTAAATTTCCAACAAAAATAGGTACATTCATGAACATTCCAACTACGTTTTTCCCTCTATACTCAATTTTGTTTTTCATTATAGAATTATAGAAATCTTTTGACATTACATTAATTGGTAAAATAGGGAAAAAGTTGGCGCAAACCTGTTTAAATCCTATCATGCAAGGAAATTGTAAATTATAAGCACAATCTACATGGATCTTTCTACCATAATCACAGAAACTAGGATATCCTTCAAATTCATCATAATTCTTAGCGTTGATCATATTGACTCTAGGTATATCCATAATTCCTCCTTCTTCAATTTCGGGTTCTAAATCCTCCATAAATTGATCATTGATTCCTAATGGTAAATTAAGATCATTTAATTCAATGTAGTCTCCACTATAGGTCTTAAGTGATTCATTATTTACCAAGGTTTCTCCCATAAACCTAGCTTCTAGATCGAGGTCCATACGTTCTCTTAATCCTAGCACATAGACGCCTCTAATTATGCTTTCAACAGGATCTTGGCACTTATAGACTAGTTTATTATTCCCTACCCTTAATGAGATTTTTCTTTTAAACACATCAATCTTAGCATGGGCGGTAGACAAGAAAGGTCTTCCAAGGATTAAAGGAATCTTAACATCCTCGAGCATATCTAATATAACAAAGTCTACAGGGAAAACAAACTTCTCAATCTTAACTAGCACATTATTAGCAATCCCTTCAGGTCGTTTTACCGTTTTATCAGCCAATTCAATAAGCAACTTAGTTGGTGCTAATTTTCCTAGTCCTAGGGTAGTGAATGTCTTAAGGGGCATTACACTAACACTAGCTCCTAAGTCAGCTAACACATTATTGAAAGATATATCATTAATTGAACAAGGTAAAGTAAAACTTCCTGGGTCCTTTTCTTTATGAGGCAAGGCATGTAAGTCGGTTGCAGAGCTCTCTTCTTTCATTGTAGCCTTGATCTCCTCTCCAATCTTCGTCTTATCTTTGAGTAACCTCCTTAAACTGATTGAAGAATTAAAGAAAAATTCGGGCTTTGCAGCATCATTACCATTCATCAATCTTCTAGGAAAAGGAATCTTAGGCGAGACTTCTTCAGTGGTGCTTATGGCCTTGACATGATCTCTTGGGTTGGTTTCAGTTGAGCTAGGTAAACTTCCGTATCCCCTTTCTTGAAGAACTTTGCTCATTTGTCCAATTTGTTGTTCCAATGATTTGATCGAAGCTCCTTGATTTCTTGTAATAGTGTCCGTTGAAGCTCGGATTTCCTTGATCATAGCAGTGTTCTCATCATGTCTTTTAGCAGCATCGGCCATAATTTGCTTTAAAGTGTCATCTAAATTCTGCCTCCTTTCTTGATAAGTGGGATTAAAGTTGTTCTTTTGATAGTATCCCGGAGTAGCTTCCCTAAATCTTCCTGAAGGTCGGAATGGTTGTCCAAATTATGTGTAGTATGCTTCTTCAAACGTCTCACTTTCATTCTTATTAGGGCAATCTTTAGTGTAGTGAGGTCCTTCGCATTTTTCACATCCAACTTGGGCAGCATAAACTTTCTCATCACGCTTCTTCATCTCTCTACTAATTTTATCCAATTGAGCTTGAATAGCAGCAAACCCGTCAAAATTAGTGCTGCTCTTAGATCTAGTAGAGGTTCCATCGTGCCATTTTTGAGAATGATCAGCAGCTTCTTGGATAGCTTTTCTAGCATTTGCTGCACTCATTTGAGGCACAGCTCCCTTAGCATCCAAAATCTGTCTTGTAGGCACGTCCAATCCTTGATAGAACAATATTATCTCCTGCATTGGGGTTAGATAGTGTTGAGGACATTTCACCAGTAAGTCTTTAAATCGTTCCCAAGCTTGATAAAGAGTTTCATCAGGCTCTTGCTTGAAACTGTTGATAGCCTCCATCTTTTTAGCAGTTTTAGCAGGCGGACAATATCTTTTCAGGAATTTGCTCTTCAAATCTTCCCATGTTGTGATTGAACTAGCATGTTCATTCCTTATCCACTTATTAGCAGCTCCTTTAAGTGAAATTGGAAAGATTCTTAGCATGAGTTGATCGTCAGTGACTCCTTCTGTAGTAAACAAATCTGCAATCTCGAGGACTTTTTCAACATGTTCATTAGCATCTTCATGTTCTGTTCCACTGAAAGCATTTTCTCTTAGCTCCTTGAGAAACTGACCCTTCAACTCAAACTTTGACTTATCATCAAACTTTGGTCTAGCAACTCCTGAACTGTAATCAGCACGGGTATTGTTCATGTATTCCTCCATAGTTGTGTTTTCCGCCATTGTTTCTGTTTCTTCTTCCTCTTTCTCTTCAGAAAAATAATCAAGCTCGAATGAACTTGAGATATCAAAGCTTTTTGTGTTGAAAAGCCTTTTAAGCGAATGAAAGGCTCGTTCAGGATCGTCGAAAGGTTGAATCAAGTTCTTAGTAGAACTCCTGGTCATGCACTTCCTGAAACTATCACAAAAGCATCAGTAGGGTATGTTCAAGAAAGTAATATATCAGAAAATCAACAACGAAAACGGAATACGAAAAATAAAAGTTACTGATATCTGCAGACGATGCGCCGTATCCAAAAAGTTGGATACGCCGTATCTTATAATCGTTAAAATTTAATCAGACTTTTATTCAGAAAATAGATACGCTGCTTATAAATTAGAATGCGCCGTATCAGTTTAATTTTATCAAAAATCAATTATACTTATTAAAATTAAATGCGTCGTATTAACAAAAGTTAATGCGCAGTATTTTCGTTACGTTTCAAAATACAAGATTTTTTATTCAGAAGATGCGCCGTATCGACAGAGATCGATGCGTCGTATCTGTTTAATAATTTGAAAACTGTTTTTAATTAAAATAATAGATACGCCGTATCTGATAAGGCAGATGCGTCGTATGGCGTTAAGATTTAGAAAAATTTCTTATTAAAAACGGAATACGCCGTATCTTGGGGAAAAGATGCGTCGTATCGAATTTATTAAACGCGTTATATTTTATAAAAAGTAAACGCAATACGCCGTATCTATGAAAATAGATACGCCGTATCGTTTGAATTAGCTCAGTACAACGATAGCAGAATACAGAAAATAAAAAAAAACAAAAATAAAAACAAACGAAAATAAACAAAAATAAAAACACACAAAAACAGAAAATATGCAAAATAATACAATGAATGCAATTTAACTAATATACAACAGAGTTAGTGGTTAGAATTAAAAATTAAAAATTAAAAAGAAAAACCTAATTAAAATACTAATCAAATTAACAGATAATAACAATTCACTCCCCGACAGCGGCGCCAAAAACTTGATGTGTGCGTGTATGTTGTGCTCTAATTTATACCCACGGTATGTCGTTGTGGTTTTAGCAGTATTCAAGTTTTAAATTTATATTTAGCCGACTTATCAATAACACACACTTTAACGAGCAGTGTACCCGGTCAGTATGAATATAATGGTAAGTAGAGTGTCGATCACTAAGAGTGGAACGTATTATCTAGTTGTTCTAATCAGTATTTTAATATCTTAAGTTAGCTATACAACCTAATCTAACGCAAGGGGGTTCAGCCTGAGAGACTGGCACGGTTTGGTTATGATTAAATAATAAACTAAACTAATAAGCACGAATCAGCGATTAGCACACACGTACACAGATAAATACTTGAGACAATAAGAAGACCTGTCCTGATAGTTAAGTAGCTTGTCACTTGTTTTATTGCTAGTTTTATATGAAGTGTATAGTTCGATGCAACACACCGAGATTAATCCTTTCTCGTTGGCTCTAATCTTATCGGCGAGTAAACCCTTAATGATCACTTATGACTATCCCAATATCCTAGAAAATAGAATAAACAGGCGAGGAAGGGGCATGGCGACCCAAGAAATGCTCAGCTAGACACAGAGGTTATCAATGCACTAATAAAAGTCACCAAAGACATCAACATATAAACTTTAATTAATGGGAAAGCAATTTTAAGGGGAGTTGAAGTGCATGATTAAATCAATGACACAAGCCCATCAATCCTGACCAATTAAAGTGTACTAATACAATAAAACAAAACTACTTAATGAATTGAATACATGCAGGACCTTCTTACAGCTCTTGTATCTTCGTTCAAGGTGTGTCTTGTGCTGCTACTTCGACTGAATTCGGCCTTAGGGTTTTGTGGTCTTCGGTCTTCTTCTTTCTAACTAGGCTCTCGAAATTCGTCTGGCCTTGGGGTATTTATAGTTTCTGTCTGAGGGTAAGATGCGACGCATTGAATAAGTAGATGCGGCGCATTGACTTAACTTCGCGTGGGGTCCAAGATTAATATATTCAGGAATATTCGTACACCGCCAGAAGATGCGGCGTAACTCCATTCTTGTATGCGGCGCATGTCCTTTTCTGTCTTGGATAATATCTTGTGAAATCTTGATAGTGATGCGCCGTATATAATAAGTAGGATGCGGCGTATCTGGAGCAGAATGGTCTTGATCTTGTACATTTCAGTAGACTCTTAACTTCTTGCTTGTTTTGCTCCATAATTAGTCCAAAATCGCCAAGTTTCACATAATACTTGTTTTTACCTGAGAATTACAAAAGTAAACATTAACGTATCAATTCTCACAGATAATATAATAAAACAAGTCAAATAAATAGGATAAATGATGGTAATAAAATGTACTTATTTGAGTTCATCGTTACGTGCTTTTTGATTACATGCTTTTATTATGCAATTAGAATTAATTAATTAGGGTTTTAGTAATAAAAGTGTATGACATGTGTTAGGATTCGATACACTGTTAAGGTGGTTAAACATTTTGTACTTTGTGTATATGATATATTGAGTGAATATGATTAAGTATGCGAAATCTACTTAATCACACTTAGAAGGTTATTATGGTTATGGAAATGGAACAGTTGTGTTTGATATATGACAATGAACAATGAAAGCTTATCACCAAACGATTCAATATTATTAAGATAATAATACGAGTGATCTTGAGTTATCACTAGGGTTACAACCTTGAATCTTATGTTTCTATATCTTGTGATATTGTTTTGTTCTATGTTCTTGAGAGATATATATTTTGCACTATAAGTTTAACACACACTTATATCTCTAGTCTAAGATCTTTCTTTTATAACATAAGAAAGATCTTTACAATAATGTTAAGTCTTGTCAAACAACTTGCTAGCTTATCTTATGTGTGTCAGTAACTAAGATACAACATGTATCTATGTTTACAACTTGTTCTGTGAGTATAAAGATAAAGACTGAGCACATGGGGTAAGATATTATCTACCGTGTATTATTGACTTTTAGTCAACCAGACTTAATATCTTCATCAAGCAGACTTAACTCAGATAACCACCAGAATTAACACTTGACTTAACCACCAGACTTAACTTCAACGACCAGACTTAATCAGCAGATAACCAGCAGACTTAATTGGAACTCACCAGACTTAACTCTACTGCTACCAGATTTAATCACTTTAGAGATTTTCCCGATACTTAAACTTCAGAATATTTAATTCCCAACAATCCTCCCCTAAACATGTGAATCCATTTCAACATGTTTCTGAATTAAATTATGGATTGTGAAGATCTTTCAAACACTTCATAGTCAGACCCTTGGACTGAACTTTCTTCTATTCTGAAAGATTAATATCTATCTCAGTAACTTATCTGCTTTCTGATCTTTGACTTCAACAATATCAATACACATCTTCAGGCTTCAAACATTGACCTAAAAGATGGTGCAATTTCCTTGGATGGAGGAATTATAAGAGGCAATGGTGCTGTGTATCTTGGATGCTTGTTTCAACAAGTGAAATCATCTATCAGCATGCCTTTGCAAGTGATGAACAAACGTAGTGAACTGAAATTGAAACTGAAAGCTTTCTTCGTTTGACCTAGATAGAACTTTCTCCTTTGGAATGCTTCATCCCTTCTGAATATATATATATATATATATATATATATATATATATATATATAATACTCCAGAATCAGCTCTATTCTTGTCATTTTCAACTTCCTCATCATCTTGTATGCTCTTGTCTTTTCCTCCCTTTCACTGGTTAAACTTCCTTGGGCTTTATTTCCTCCCCTGAGATGTAAATAACATTTCCTCCCCTGTTTGGAAGATCTCTCACAATGTATCTCTCCCCATCATCTGAGCTATCACTTAGAACTTGTTATCAGACAATGATGTACATGTAGCCATCAATTCCTTAAGAGTTTAATTTGCTGCCCTCATCACTTCTAGGTGTGTTAACTCCTATGAGAGGTGATTCATGGGGTAATAACTCATAATCCATCAGTTGATGGTTTTCTGAGTCATTTTTTTATTTCAAAAAGCCTTTTAAGAAAAATTTTGACTTTGAGCAGTATGCATATGATTTTATTATGAAAAATCATACTGCTTTCAACCATTTTGAAGGGATTAAGTGTATAACAGAAACTTAATCAAGATTTCGGTTTAAAGCAACCTCTGGTTGTGTGAGAACCAATGTTTTCAGTTATAAATAACTGCCTGTGTAAAGATAAACCTATTCAAAAGGCTTTCTTGACAGGGTTTCCAGCTCATAGCAATTGTTGCCTCTAACACAAGTGTTAGATTCACTTTTACTAGCTGTTCTTTCTATCAGATGTCCTTAGACTTGCTCATTATACTTAAAAGTATAAAATGATAGAAAGTGAGTTGAATCAGTTACTGTCTGATCAACTAAGTCATCAATTCAATGTGAAATATGATAACCAGGTTTCAAGAAATTAGTTTTAAAGAATTAATAAACTTAGGTATAAACCTTTGTTAAGAATTCCCAAACTCAGTCCATCATAAACCTGTTATGTAAGCAACTGATATAACATTCTAATGCTTCCATTTCACTTGAAAACTTCCTTTTGTGCTCAAAAGTTCATACCTGAAATTGTTAGTCTAAAACCAAAAGAACAATGTACAAAGTACTTGTCTTATATTAGAATAAACATATGACTAACTGTATGAAATAACACAATTTTAAAGTAATAGATAGTACAAATTTACAAAGACAATAGTACAAACAAAAATTTAACTACCAGACTTAATTGAGTAACCACCAGAATTAACTGATTAATCACCAGAATTAACCACACTGGTATATATAAAAACACATAGATTGAAAAATTTAAGAATTAAGCATTCCAATACTTGCTACCAAGTACTGAAACCTTCCAACATCAAAAGCTTTTGTTAGCAGATCTGCAAAATTATGTTCTGAAGCAATTTTCATTACTTGAATTAACTTTTTCTCATTGCAATCTCTAATAAAATGATGTCTGATTTCAATGTGTTTTGTTTTAGAATGTTGTACCGGATTTTTAATAATGCAAATTGTACTACTATTATCAATATGAATGACAATGTTCATAAAATTGTACCCATAGTCAAGAAGTTGGTTTTGAAGCCACAAGACTTGAGCACAGCAACTTGCAGCAGCTACATATTCAGCTTCAGTTGTTGAAGTAGCCACAGTTGTTTGCTTCTTACACTGCCATGAGGTAAGTCTACACCCAAGGAATTGACATCCTCCAGTTGTTGACTTTCTGTCCAAGCTAGCACCAGCATAATCACTATTCGAAAATGCTACCAAATCAAAAGGTGATTCCCTTGAATACCATAGACCCAACCTAGGTTGACCCTTGAGATATCTAAAAATCCTCTTGACTGCTGTTAAATGAGAAACCTTTGGAGTTACTTGAAATCTTGCACAAGCACAAACAGAGAACATGATGTCAGGTCTTGATGATGTGAGATACATCAAAGATCCTATCATAGATCTGTATGTGTGTACATCCACATTTTCTCCATCTAAATCTTTTGGAAGTTATTTCTCAGAATCCATTGGTGTGCTTGCCATTTTTGAATCAGCAAAGTTGAACTTTCTAAGTATCTTAGCAACATATTTATCTTGACTAATAAATATGCCTTCATATGACTGTTTAACTTGAAAACCCAAAAAGAATGTAAGTTCCCCCATGGAACTCATCTAAAACTTATCATGCATAAGCTTCTCAAACTCCAAACACATCTCCTTCCTTGTAGATCCAAAGATAATGTCATCCACATACACCTGCACTAACAGAAGATCCTTCTTGTGCTGTTTGATGAAAAGTGTTTGATCAATCTTTCCTCTTTGAAATCCATTCTCTTTTAAATAGGAAGCCAGTGTTTCATACCAAGCTCTAGGTGCCTGATGAAGGCCATATAGAGCTTTTACAACTCTGTACACTTTGTCTAGATGGTCAGGATCAATGAACCCTGGAGGTTGTGAGACATACACCTCTTCTTCAATTGTGCCATATAGAAATGCACTCTTGACATCCATTTGGTAAATTGTGAAGCCTAAAAATGAAGCATAAGCTAAGAAAAGCCTAATTGCCTCAAGTCTTGCTACTGGAGCAAAAACTTCATCATAGTTGTGGAAAAACTAGAAGGGGGGTTGAATAGTTTTACGTCTTTTAAATTTATTATAAAAGCTTTGTTTACTTTTAAAAAACTTAGATTCAAGTTTGTTAAAACTTAAATCTTATTATTAGTTATATATGTATTCTTTTAAATTGATTGTAAATGTTTTGGTTACTTGAATGGATTTTCAAATTGATCTTTATGTGAAGTCGATCTCTAATAAATACTAGCAGTTATATAATCCTATGTGTATGAATGTAATGACGATATAAGTAAAGAAGTAAATAAGGTATGGAAAGATCTAACCGAGACACGAGAGATTTATAGTGGTTCGGCTACAAGGACACCTTCCTTGCCCTACTCCACTCCCCGAGCACCGAGCTCGAGAGTTTTCTTCACAACTTCAATAAGCTCCCTTATGGAGGAGAAAACCTTACACGACTTTGGCTTACACCGGCTTAACGACACAAAGCTAAATGTCGAGTTCTAATCGTAGCTAGAACCAATCTCACAACTTCACAACACAACTTCTTCACGACTTATTCACGACTACTTCACAATGGCTTCACGACTGCTTCACGACTTCAACACGACCGCTACACAACCTCTATGCTACGGCTTCACGACTTCAACACTATGTCTTCACGACTAAGACTTCACGACTTCAACACGACCGCTACACAACCTCTATGCTACGGCTTCACGACTTCAACACTAGTACTTCACGACTAGGACTTCAAGGCTTCAACACGACCGCTACACAACCTTTATGCTACGGCTTCACGACTTCAACACTAAGACTTCACGACTTCAAAGCTATGGCTTCACAACTTCAACACTAGGACTTCACGACTTCAAAGCTACGGCTTTACAACTTCAACACTAGGACTTCACGACTTCAAAGCTACGGCTTCACGACTTCTACTCCGCGGCTTTACAACTTCTACACTATGTCTTCACAACTTCTATACCACAACTACTTATACAACTTCTTCACTACTTACATACAACACTAATCTACTATACACACCTTACACAAATGAATGAATGATTTACAAACTTTGTTAAACTAACAACTTAAGTAACAAGAAGATACTAAGTTGTAATACTTCTAATCTTGATTGATAGAAGTATTCTTCTTTTGCACTTGAATGAAGGAAGCTTGGATCACTTGGAAACCAAAGCTTAAGATTATATGATCAAAGGATTATTAGAAAATATTTACAAGATTTAGATCAGAAAGTTTGGGGTGCAAAAGGTGAGTAAAAGTCCAGGAGAAGGCTGGTATTTATAGGAGAAAAATTGGACAGCTGGAGGTCTACTGGAGCGGGGGCGGTCCCCTTAATTATTAAGGGGGCCGCCTAGCAAAATTAAGGGGGCCGCCTCTACTGGACGTTGGCCAATTTTGTCTTTTTGTGGGGAAGGTTTTTCTGGAACATTTTAACTGATTTTGGTTAAAAATTTGAATTCATATTTTTATAAAAGATTAAACATTTTTATTTAATGCCAAAAATGTTTTTCAAAAGTATATAAAATGTTTTTGATGTTTTATAAAAAATCTAGTTATTAAGAAAATGTTCCTTTGATCATATAATGCATTAAGCATTAGTTCATTCATACCTTAAGTGATTTGAGTTGTAGAAATAAATATTTACAACTAAATACTTGTTTACGTCATAATTTTCCGATTAATGATTTTACATTTTGTGATTATCAAAACGTAGAGATATCGAAAAATATTAATAACGTGTTTAGGCATTATTTATATCAACAATAGTCTATACCTTCTTGTTGTGTGTACCCTTGGGCTACTAATCTAGCCTTATTCCTAATCACTAATCCCCTTTTCATCCCTTTTATTCTTGAAAACCCATCTAGTGCCAATTACCTTTGCATCTTTAGGTAAATCAACTAGCACCCATACCTTCTGAATCTTGAACTGAAGAAGCTCCTCTTGCATAGCTTCTACCCAGCTAGAATCATCCAAGGCTTTCAGAATGTTCTTTGGTTCAGCTTGTGAGAGAAAACATACAAACAAGCAAGAGTTTGAAAACTCATGCTATTTTGAAGCATAAAGGGCATCAAGAAGCCCTTGTTGGTCTGAAGACATCAGTTGTTGTCTTATCTTCACCCCTGATTGTACATCTCCTATCACATTTTCTAGGGAGTGGACCTTGTGAATTCTGGTTTGTGGTGTAAGTGGAACATGATAGTTTGGTGGGAGATTGCTCAAATCCACCTCATTGTTTGTTAATTCTGCTTCCTTTGTTAAGTCTGCTTCTTCAGTTAAGAGTGTTTCAGCAGCATTATCAACAGTAGAACTATTTTCTTGTTCCTTTGTTCCATCTTCTTTGCTTTCATCTTCAACATCTTCTTTAGCTTTACCAGAAGAGGATTCACCAATTGTTGAAGTTGATTCCACACTTGTACTTGACCATATTGGCATCCAAACATGATCTTGGTTTGTCTCCTTTTCTAACCTTGCCTCATCTGTTGCTTGTGAACCTAAAAAATCATTAGTTTTTGCAACAACAGGCACATAATTCATTGATTTGGTTAGAGTTTCAAGATCAAATAGCCATTTTGGTCTTTGACCTTCTACATTGGATTTATCTTCCAAAAACTCCACATATAGATTTTCCTCTACAATCCCAGTTCTTGTGTTGTATACTCTAAATGCTTTGCTATTAAGAGAATATCCAACAAAGAATCCTTCATCTGCTTTACCATCGAATTTTCCTAAATGGTCTAAGGTATTGAGAATTGTCACATGACATCCAAAAGGTCTAAGAAATCCTATTGCAGGAGTTCTACCTCTAAAAAGTTCATATGATGTCTTATTGTGAGGCTGTACAACTAAAACTCTATTTTGAACATAGCAAGCAGTGTTGACTGCTTCAGCCCAAAAAGTTATAGGTAGCTTAGAATCAGCTAACATAGTTCTAGCATCTTCTATTAGTGTTCTATTCTTTCTCTCAACAACACCATTCTGTTGTGGAGTTCTAGCAACACTAAATTCTCTCCTAATACCTTTTTGTTTGCAGAAATCATCCATAACTCTATTCTTAAACTCTGTCCCATTATCACATCTAATGACTTTCACTTTCTTGTCTACTTGGTTTTCTATCTGTGTAATGAATGTCTTAAGGATGCTTGAAGTTTCATCCTTAGTAGATAGAAAGAAAACCCATGTAAATCTACTATAGTCATCAGTAATAACTAGACAATATCTCTTATGCATTATACTACTTACTGAAACAGGTCCAAATAAGTCCATATGCAGCATAAACAATGATTGATTGATAGAGTTAAAAATCTTGGGCTTACAAGTGGCTTTGTGTTGTTTTCCTTTAAGACAAGCAATGCATGTTTGATCATTTTCAAATCTTTTGTGAGGTAAACCTCTTACCAAACCATTCTTAACAATTTTATTTATGGTTTTGAAATTAATATGACCAAGCCTTCTATGCCATTTCATTGACTCATCCAATGTGGCCTTTGCAACAAGACAAGTTAAATCCTTTTTGGGAACAATGTTCTTCATGTCAACACTGTACATATTGCCCTTTCTAGGAATTTTAAGAAGTACTTGACTTTCATCAGGCTTCTTAAAATCAGGAGAAAGTACAAGACATTCAGTCTCACAGAAAAGAACTTTGTTCTTTTTGTCACACATTTGTGAGACACTAAAAAAATTATAATTTAGCTCTTGTACATAGTACACATCTTCAAAATCTAAATTTCCAGTTTTAATGGTACCTTTACCGGAAATTTTGCCACCAACACCTCCTCCAAAGGTAACATAGCCACCATCTAATGTTTGAAAATCAGAAAGATAGGACTTGTTGCCTGTCATGTGTCTAGAACATCCACTATCTGAGTATCCTTGATCCTCTTGTTGATCAATTGAATGTTCCTGCACATAAATGAGAAGTATTAGTTTCTTTTGGGGACCCAAGCCATTACTGACTTTGATCTGCCTCTTGCATCAATGTAATTTAATCTTTTTAGAACAGTTGATGCAACATTGGATTTAGTTGAATTCCAAACCCAACATGCTGAGGCCTTAACAGCATTTTCCCTCTTTGCCCAAGCAGCAGACTTGACTACTTGCTTACCAGAATTAACTGCTTGCCTAGCAGAATTAACTGCTGGCTTAGCAGAATTAACTGCTGACTTTGTAGTTGTCCCCTTTTGTTTCCAAACTTGTTTTTGGACCACTGCTTTTGTTTGAATAGGCCTTTGAACAGACTTTGGTGCATGTTTGTAAGATGTTTTTGCACCCTTAGCCGTTGATTTTGGGTAAACAGTCATATATGGTCTAGCAGAATTAACTTTATTGAAGCCAGACTTAACAGAGACTGTTGTGGGTTTAGTTCTGTTAACCTTAGAACTAGAGTGAAAATGAGATTTAGGTGTTTGCCTTTTGTGGTTCACTCTATTGTTTTCATACCCAGATACCCAATGATTGCAGAAAGCTGCAAGATGGTCAAAACTACCACATGTATAACAAGCTTTGTTGGAAAAAGCAAAGTCATCACCTAATTGGTTAGACTTGAGGTTATTCCAATTTCTTTGGTTACCTCTGGGCTTGCTAGTGGATATGTATTGTTCACAATACCTAACTAGTTGCCTAACATGTTTAATGTTTGATTTAGGCCTATCAGTATCCTTTTTGACCACTTTAGGAACCTTAGTTCCTGCTTTCTTAACTTTTTCAGGTTTAGACATAACCTGTTCTTCTTCATCACTATCAGTTGTACTATCCTCAACAACTATAGCATCTCCTTTCTTAACAAAGGACACCTTGTCCTGATAAAATAAAGTTTTATCTAAGCTTTCACATACTTTTTCTATCTTAGGACTCTCAGTAGACTTAGAACCATATTCCATAATTGGTTCTTGAAACTCAGCAAAACCTGTGTGTGCTAGGTCAATACCTGGAGGTGAAGGAACACCTCTGTATGGTGGAGGAACAGATTTGTATCCTAAACCAGACTTAGCTTTATCGATTACTTGAGCTTCCCAAATCTTATTAATTCCCTCTGATGCATAAGCTAAAGCATCTACTGTTATCTTAACATTTTCACTGTTATTTAGGGCTTTAGCTAGTGCTGCTCTTTCTGAACAAATTATTTCAGCTTGAAAATCTATTTTTCTTTGAAGAGCATTCATGTCATCAGCAAACTTAGACTCATTTTCTTTATAATGTACAAGTTGTTTTTCAACAACAGATATACCTCTTTTATGATTACCTAAGTTGGCTAATGCATCATATAATTGTTCTAGTTGATCATCAAATCTCTTTTTAAGATCTTCATAAGCTTTAAGAGCATAGCATGATTCAGTACATTTAATTATGGAATTTACCTCTGAATCAGAGAAGGCCATTAGAGCAGTCTCAGTGGCCACAAGTGCAGCATTTGTTGGTGCTTCCACTTCATCAGCCATGAAGCTCCAATCATAGTTGATACCATCTATGGCTAGCATAGCCCTTGGTTCTTCAATTGTGATTTCCTTCTTCTTCTCTTGCCTATACCATGTGCTTCTATTGTCCTGCTTCCTTGGGTTTCTACATTCTTTAGCAAAGTGTCCTAACCTGTGACAGTTGAAACACTCTACTTTCTTCTTATCAAACCCAGCAGTTTCATTACCATCAATGGTAATCTGCTTACCAGTTCTCTGCCAGAACTTCTTAGCCCTCATGCTAAGTAAAGCAACCTGCCATTTGATGTCCATATCTTCCAAATCATTATCATCCAACTGATCAAGATCTTCATGAGTTAGAGGAGAACCACTAGTTTGACTAGACATGAATACATAGAATGCCGGATCTCCAAGTCCTGCAACATTCTTTTGTGAACTAGTAGAAGGACCACCATAGATAGCAGTAGAAACACCTCCATCTTCATCTACCTCTTCTGATTTACTAATACTAGGAGATGACAAGAGTGCCATATTCCCAGAACTAGTACTATAGATTCCAGACTTCTTTAGACTTTGTTCAACAATTTTGAAGTTATTGAACAAATCATTGAGTTTCATGACTTCAATGTCTGGTTTGTTCATCCAGACAACCACATGAGTATGGAAGTCATCAGGTAGGCTTCTCAAAAACTTCATGTTGAGATCTTCCTTGGCTATCTCAACACCCAACACAGCTAACTGACTGACAAGCTTATGTAATCTTGAAAATAGCTTATCAAGTAATTCATTGCTATTTGAACTAAAGTTTTCAAAGTGTTGTTTTAGCAATGTCTTCTGTGTTTTCTTGGTAGTTTCATTACCACCAAACCATGCACAAATCTCTTCAAAAAGAGTTTTTGCATCTGGATACTTGCTAAAAGATAGCATTTGTTCACCAGGAATGGTCATAAGCAATAAGTTTCTTGCCTTTTGTTCATTCCTCTTCTGTATCTTTTCATCATTGTTAGATGGTCCAGTATTCCTTCTTCTTTCAGTTTTGCCTTCAAGAATAATATCTGTATAACCTAGTGTAAATGAATCACCATACAGAATGATATCCCAAAGAGCATAATCTTGAACCATGAAATATTGCTCAATTCTCAACCTCCATAACTCAAACTCATTCTGTTTGATCATGGGCAACTTTGCAGCAACATTTGTAGCAGTATCTTGAACATCCATTTCTTGAGCTTCTTCTTTCTAAATCAACTATATCAGCCTTGCTCTGATACCACTTGTTAGGATTCGATACACTGTTAAGGTGGTTAAACCTTTTGTACTTTGTGTATATGATATATTGAGTGAATATGATTAAGTATGCGGAATCTACTTAATCACACTTAGAAGGTTATTATGGTTATGGAAATGGAACAGTTGTGTTTGATATATGACAATGAACAATGAAAGCTTATCACCAAACGATTCAATATTATTAAGATAATAATACGAGTGATCTTGAGTTATCACTAGGGTTACAACCTTGAATCTTATGTTTCTATATCTTGTGATATTGTTTTGTTCTATGTTCTTGAGAGATATATATTTTGCACTATAAGTTTAACACACACTTATATCTCTAGTCTAAGATCTTTCTTTTATAACATAAGAAAGATCTTTACAATAATGTTAAGTCTTGTCAAACAACTTGCTAGCTTATCTTATGTGTGTCAGTAACTAAGATACAATATGTATCTATGTTTACAACTTGTTCTGTGAGTATAAAGATAAAGACTGAGCATATGGGGTAAGATATTATCTACCGTGTATTATTGACTTTTAGTCAACCAGACTTAATATCTTCATCAAGCAGACTTAACTCAGATAACCACCAGAATTAACACTTGACTTAACCACCAGACTTAACTTCAACGACCAGACTTAATCTGCAGATAACCAGCAGACTTAATTGGAATTCACCAGACTTAACTCTACTGCTACCAGATTTAATCACTTTAGAGATTTTCCCGATACTTAAACTTCAGAATATTTAATTCCCAACAACATGTTTAATTACTAAAAATTAATTAATTATGTAACTAGGGAAGACCTAGAATTGGGGAAGACCCCATTTGAATCGTATATTAAATCAATTATGTGTGTTATTGTATATATTTATCGTAGGACTTACGCAACCAATTTATTGGTGTATGTGGTCCATTGGTACCTAGCTCGAAAACCAATGGGAGTCTTAGATCAATATATACATGTTAATTGATTTGTTTAGCATGTACATTATTTAAGTCGTTTATTTATTTATTTTATTTTTTTTGTTAATTGCTATTTGTTTATATATGTTGTGACATGATAGTAAGCAAAGGGTAATTTTAAAAATGAAAATTAAACTAGACTTAATAATGGTGAAACATGGTTTTAAGCTTTAAAAATCTTAAACTTTTAATTGATTGATGCAACTGTACAAAAATGGTCGAAAGGCGGACCTAATTTTGACAAACTATAAGGTTGGTTTCGCATTAAATTGTGGCCTTAAAGAGACTCCATTCTGTCTCTCCGCCCGCTTGTGCGTCAAATTAGACTTACCAAGTACAACCATTATATGTACGAAGCATCTTAAGGCAAAGTTGTAAGTTTCTCAACGCCATCAATTAAAACTTTGTTGATTTAAGCTTAGTAAAGAAACTAATGAGTAAAAGTTTTTTTTCATGAAGCATATGATACAAGATGAATGCATGACATCTTTGTACATATTTTGATTACAGACATCAAAATAAACACCCTTAATTTAAGTTATATGCCATCCAATGAAACGGAAACACCTGAGATTACTATTTCCATTTGTCGTGGGACGAGCATGGATGGTAATCAAAGGGTAAATCTCCATTTGTCGTGGGATGAGCATGGAAGTATTTGCAGTTTCTTAAGTTGGTTGACTTAATTGAGTTGATAGTGAGACCTAGTCACTCAAGGCATAAAGATAGGGATAAAACATGCTTACATTTGCAACTGAGGCTGGCAAAATATGTAAATCCCATAATTCTAGGAATTGCAATTTGAAATTGGCAATTGAGTTCGACTCGTACCTTATTGAGTACTTTCATTACTAGCAGCCCTAGCTGATGTGATGAAGCTATGTCAAATTTGGATCCTGGTTTTCAGTGAAAATTAAATGGTTAAATGTTATTTACCATGGGTATTTAATTTTCTTGAAAGATTTTATTATCGAAAATACTAAAATTGAATTTTGTAAATTCTTTTAATGTATTAATGCAATGTTAAAACCGTAAACGTGGGGCATTATTTTAGTGGAAAATTGATCTACACCCGTAGGGGTTTCTGGCTAGAGTCAACCTTACTAAAAGAATAAGCCTCGTCTACTTTCTTTGAGAAGAGTGAGACTTAATCCTATTCCTTTTCATGAATGAGAATGGTATAATAGGAAAATTAGAATTGTCTAAATTCTAAGAAATAACTCATAGCAAGTTTTTTAATAGTTAAGAAAATTGCACGTTTTATGAGTTATTAAAATTAGAAGCTAGACTAGTTACCGTAAAATTGGTAAAAGGAAAACTAGCATACTTTGTCTAGTTGTTGTGCTTTGACCGTTTAAAGGTGCTACATACCATTGTAGGGATGGTAGACCTATTGAGAAAGAAATTGCATGCCCAATTTCTCAAGTTAATTGCATTGATGGATAGTCGATCATTTACAAAGTAGAATACATTCTTTGAGTACCTAAGTAATTGTTACGTATGGGATTTCTCAAAGGTATAGGAAAGTAAACAGCACACTATTTACTTTTACTGGTTATGAAACACTTATAATATTGTCAAATCCAGTGGGAGCATTGTGTTGTAATTACTGAATTATATATATTAATGTAATGATCTGTAATTCAGTGGGAGCTACAAGCTTTGATATCTTGGTAGTAACCCAGATTATTTCTAGAATCTCTTGAGATAATTACTTTCCAATTATAGACACTTGTGGTTTTAAGGATAGTCATGTACGTTTCCTTACTAGACAAGGTGGTTCTATATCTACTCATATCTATGACACAATCATATTGATCACATAAACGAACGATTGACGTGTTGTTTATCTGATACATGATGTTGTTCCATGCACAAGTGGGAGAAATCTTTATTGTGTGCAAGCAACAACACAAAGGAATATGATTTAAAGGATTCTCTTGACTGCAAGGTAAGAGATTAATGTTCTAATGTGATTTATTCACATCTAATTAATAGAATACTTGGAGTTAATATCTAGCGTAAGTGAGACCTTGACATAGATATTAATGACAAGGTAAATTACATACTTTCATTACTAGCAGATCAACTGATGTAATGAAACTATGTTAATTTGCAAGTTTCTAAATTAGATAATTATTAGAACAAGTGTCAATATGATAATAAGACTACTTCAAACTAAATATTTATGTATTATTGTAATGACATAAATAAATGAAGTAATCTAATACTTCTTCAAATTTGAATGTTTATGTATTCTTGAAATGTCATAAATATATGAAGTAATAAATTAACTTGAAATTACTATTGAAACCAAATAGTGGTGTTCATGATTATTTTATTTATACATGTTTATATTTTATTGTAAAGATATAAATATGAAGTCTTTTATTGCTATAAGACTTATAAATAAAGTAAGACATTAACTTGTTATGTTTTTTAATTAAGAATTATACAAGAAATCATTGAGTTGATCAATGATTTATAAAGTATATTCGGATTATAACAGTTTATGTCTTCTTGTTAAGACATTGACATGAAGTGACTTGGTCAAAAAGTACTTATGTTATAAAGCATGCAATTGGCTTGGAAAGTCTATTATACCATTAAGCTGACTTAGTTGGTGAATAGATAAGCCAAACAAAATATATTTATCTTACATGTTGTAAGATTGCCTTACAATATTAATCCTAATGAAATACATAATGTTCATGGTATGTTCACTTAGGAAAATCAAACTCTTGTTATATTGTTTGATTAAAGATAATTATATCTTCTGTTCTTCCAAAAAGTTATCAAGGTTAGAAAATTGAGTAGTATATACTCAATTAGACTCCAACATAGAAGATTAATAAGACACCATTTATTATGGAATGTGATGAATCACATTAGTCGTAAAGTTGAAGTTCTGAATTTGTTTAAACTGCTTTTGAGTAGGTTATTAACAAACTTAATGTAAGGAACTGTCAACATGTATTTGTAATGTCCCAAAAGAGAACAATATTGTGTTGCTCTACTTGATAAGTATTTATAGATAATCTATAAATTGCAAAAGGCAAGTGGGAGATTTTATCTTGAAAAGATAAAATTACAAGATACATAATCCTAATGAAATACATAATGTTCATGGTATGTTCACTTAGGAAAATCAAACTCTTGTTATATTGTTTGATTAAAGATAACTATATCTTCTATTCTTCCAAAAAGTTATCAAGATTAGAAAATTGAGTAGTATATACTCAATTAGACTCCAACCTAGAAGATTAATAAGACACCATTTATTATGGAATGTGATGAATCACATTAAGTCTTAAAATTGAAGTTCTGAATTTGTTAAACTGCTTTTGAGTAGGTTATTAACAAACTTAATGTAAGGAACTGTCAACATGTATTTGTAATGTCCCAAAAGAGAACAATATTGTGTTGCTCTACTTGATAAGTATTTATAGATAATCTATAAATTGCAAAAGGCAAGTGGGAGATTTTATCTTGAAAAGATAAAATTACAAGATACATAATCTTCTAAAATACACTAGCAAAGTCATGATGAGGATTAAACATGTTAATGTTAAATCTCAAGATGATAGAATTCTCATTCATAGATCCGCAAGGATATCTCAAATATTTGGATAATATGTTGAGGATTATGAGTTACAGGATTATGGTAAACCTGTTGATGAATTGCAAATATTGAATTTGGCAAGTTACTCATACTATGAATGTTTAGATGCAGTCCATAAAGATAATTAGTTGTGGAAACTTAATTAATCTTAAACTCTATAGTTAAACTATAGAATGAAGATGAGTTTCTACAAAGGAAATGAAAATCATAGAGATTTAAATTTTTGAGTAGAAATCATAATGGACAAAATTTTGTATACATATTTAATGTGTGAAAAGATTATCGATCACACTTAAGCAATTAACTGTGATTGAAATTCTTCTAGGCACATTAAATGTATAAAGATTATGATTGTCATTCTTAGTTTCATTTATATGAAATTAACAATGGAATATCAAAACTCTTTCTTGAGTAATTACTTGTGCGAGGACGATAAGTAATTGAAAGGAGTATTTGAATTCAAATAATCTTTGGAAGTATACAAAGTGCAATCATTTATGAATGGATTAATGCATGCATCTAGGAGATATACTTATGTTTAATTATTAACTTCAGTTTTGATTTATAATTAAAATAAGATGATTCCTTAATATTCCTTAAATCTAGTGGGAGTGTTATATATATTTACTTTCTTGTTTCATATATGTTGTATAACATATAGGAAGTAACATTCCATTAACATTAAATGTTAAGTCTTAGTTTGGAATGAAACTTCACGTGAAGATTTAGGAAATAAACATACAACCTTGGAATATATGTTTATTGTTATAAACATAAGCGGTAAAATAATTGATTCTAATGAACATGATATACTATTAGAAAGTCTAGATAGAAACATATCTTTGAAAAGATATGACATGAATAAAATCTAAGTTTGACACAAGGATTTATCATGTACATCATGTTGTTTGTTGTATCATGCATGATGAAAGATGATTTGACAACATTAATATCTAATTGAAAGTTATTAGATAACTAAGTGTAATGGATATGGTTGGATTTAGAATTAACATCCTCAGCCTGGAGTTGCTCCTAAATTCTAAGTATGAACTATATGGCAAATTGTTGCGTAATTGATATAGTTGACAAATCTTGAAAGATTTAAAGGTATCAAACATTACACGATGGATATCAAAGTTTACGGAATTTTAAAGAGCATATTGTTGTTTGCATACAATGATGCAAATAAGATTGAGATGACACTCAATACTAGTCATGGTAGGATTTCATCCTTGTTAATGGCCATGTGCACTAGTTATGCTTAACTATAAGCATAGTTGCATTATACATTAAAGAATTAGAATACTTTAAACTATAAAAGGTTTGATAGTTTAACTGTCATAAATTCGTGGTTGAGGATGTCACGCATTTTATGAAATATTATGTGGCAATATCTAGGTAGATGAATGCACACATACAAGAATTTCACTAATTAAATTCTTGAAATAAGTATTCTCAAAATTCCGATAGATCAAAATTAGTTGATTTATGCCTTGTCAACAAGTATGTTTGACATGACTTGAGGCATAATTCATTAATGGGAATTATCATGCATTGATCTATTTAGTATTTGGATAAGGGATGTTAAGCAATTATTATTTACAATGAATTAAAGTACTTGGTACGTTTGTTTTCATTAATAATAAATTGTATCCTATATTTGCATGTTTAAATCCATGAATAACTTATGTTATTCTAAATAGTCCGTTGTCAATCATTGATATGAGAATATTATTTAATTAAGACAAACCTGAGTTTTGGTAGAATATACTTAAGTATATTGATGCGTTGTACATGTCAAATTCACATGATATTCAATAATGGATAAATTGAATATAGGACAGATCCCAACCACATGACTGTACTTTATGGATCTTTGTCATTAAAGTAAATCATGAATATTTATCCTCATACTTGAGATACCAGATAACAGCCGCGGATGTAGCTCATTTTCTATAAGATAGTCTAACGCTATCCGTAACTGGTAGTTATAAGGGCTATTTTCAGAGGTAATGCAAAGTTCAAAGGTTATGCTTGTAGTCAAGAAAGAATTTGTTCCTTCAAATTTGTTTTGAAGTATAATACTACTACGCCCCTCGTAGGGTTGACAAGATGTTTGTGCGGCCGCACCCAAGATCTATCTAGAATACGTTCGGATGATTTGGTAATCTTGATCAATTATAAATAACGAGAAACAGAATAATAAATTATGGAATGACTTAGATCCATATCCATATTAATTTGGTATTAGAAACAAAAGGATAAGTATGATGATGATTCATCAAAAGGTTCTTTCCAGGAAACCACACTCAGGGTCGTTCTGGGGGCATTGGGGTGTTATGCTAGACTAACCAATGTCATTACTATATTAATACATATCCAAGTGGGAGCTGTTAAGTTTATGGATATAAATTAATATGCGTATGACCGGATTCGAACACGAGACTTCGGGATTGCACACTTTACGTATGAGTTTCAATGTTTTAGTAATTAATATAATAAGTTATGTTTAATTATTAAATTCACAAATGAACACTTAACGGACGTTAGTACTTAACGGGAATTGACTAACGGTCGTTAGATGTTAAAGGGAGACGAATATAAGGAAACAAGCCAAGAAGGATCTAGAATCCTTGGGGATCCCCTATGTTCGGCCGATCAAGAGGATTAGGGGTATTCCTACCCTAACTTGGACTACAAGATTAGATTAGTATAAATACAAACCCCTTGTATTCATTATTCTCTAATCTTGTTTCCTAGCAAACCCTAACTTCTCTTCTTCTTCCTCCCTTGTGCTCAAATCCGATCGACATTTCCCCTATTCCCATAGGGTCTATTTTCTTGAGCTCAAACCAAGTGTTGGGTTTGTTTTGTGATCAAGAACCTAGCTTTTCTCATTGAAACGTTAGTAATACGTGTGTACAAGAACGAAGTACAAGCATACTTTTGCTTGTGTTCTTTTACCCATTCGACTAAGTATTAGTCGAGTTTACTAAACCCTAATTTAGGGTTTAACTAGTTCTTGGATAATTGATTTCTTGTTTTGCTAGAAATCAAAGGTACGCATATTCTTGTATTTTGATTAATTAATTACAAGTATTAGATCCTATATATTCCGCTGCACGCTTTGATGATGTTTACTTGTTATATATATAATTGTTATGATATATATAAACTCCAACACTACCAATGTGGCTCTGCCCCTGCTTTAAAGCATTAGTGATTTGGGTCACAGTAAATGAAAGTTGTAACGTTGACTCGCTAGAAATCCCACGACAAATAGGCTCCCATATGAATTATATATCCCACATAAAAACAGAAAATCTATTTAACCAAATGCTCAGACACGAGCTAAAGGGCAGAAGCACGAACATTGTTAATGTTCTCTGTGGGTGTACGGAATCATCTCCAAAGATCTCGGTCTAATATGCACTAGTACAAAAATGGGATTTAGTCACACATGTGGTTTTTCGAACAGCCACACAACAACTTATTTGTGTAACTAAATGTAACAGAATAAAATAAACAGCCACACTTGATCCGACTTGTGTGACCATTTCAGAATTACATATGAGGCTACAACCACACATTTGAATATTTTTGTGACTATACGTATCTGGTAAATTTTTTTTTTTGATTTTTTAGTCACTTGTAATTTGGGACGTGTGACGGATACAAATAAGTTTGAAACATTAGTCACACTATATATATACATATGTGACAAATATATGTCACACAATTGAATAGTGTGACCATAATCAATATATGGTCACACGAAGTAATTGTGTATGTGGCTAAATTATATACTCAAGTTTGTCACTCATTATTTAAATGTGACTGCTAGTTTTTGTTAAAAATTTAGCCACATGAATTTAAAATGTGTGACAACTGAAAAGTATGTTTGAATCATTAGTCACAATATGCATTTAAAAGTGACAAATATATGTCACACACTTAAACAGTGTGACCAAATATCATATATGGTCACACTTTTGTTCAAATGTTTTATATTTAGGATTTCATTGTCCCTCCATACTTTTCACTTGTCACACATTTTCACTACTCCCGCTCACTTTTTTCCCCAAAATCAAATAATTTTCATTGTCCCTCCATACTTATCTATACTTATCTAGGTCACATATTTCACAGCCCACTATTTTCACTACCCACTATTTTCACTACTCCCCACTTATCTCTCTTCTCTGCCGCGAACCACAAACCATCAGATTAATTCCGACTCTCACCACAAACCATAACACAAGTAATAAGCATAACACAACCAACCACTAGTTTTGTTATGAATCTATACCGTATTGGTTTTCTTTGCTAGTCAACCACAGACCCTCGCGATTAGCCAGTCCCACTCCCGATTTCATGTCCACATTTCCATGAATCAGGTACTTTAATGTGTTATATGTTCAATTTAATCATCAATTCATGGTGTTCATGAGTCAATTTCGTGTTTGGTTAACTTTTGAAATGAGGGTTCATGAGACCCGAATCTGTATATCTGTGAGATATGCTGAGTTATTGTGAGATATGCTGAGTATTTTTTTAGTGTGCTTATGAGTGTGTTATACGATTCAGGCAAGAGAGATGCAGAGGAGATTATTGAGAAGCAAGAAGCAGAAATCTAATGCAGGCTTATAAGTACTAATTTAATATGCAGAAAGATGAGCAATCCCAAACACCCTCATAATATGTAAAATAGCCCATAAGTTTAAAACTGAGCATATTCTTATGAAATATAAGCAGAGTCGAATAAGGCTACAACAAACACCCCCTTAAGTTAGTCCATTGATATGTGAAAAAGTAAAGTTAGGTTTACGTTTACTCAATCGTTTCAATGAAATCATTTTTTATTTATTTATTACAGTATGAATTGTCTATTATTTGGAGATTGATGTTGATATTGGTAGTTCGAAAATAGCGACCGCGATTTTGCATTTGGCGTTAGGGTGTATGAATAGTGTAACGATTGATATGGGGTTTGTTGCTGAGGCTGTTGAGGAAGAGGAGTTGCCGGAAAGGTTGTTGGGTGCGGTTAGGATTTGTCAAATGGAGATGTCGAGTGCGACGGTTGTTTCGGCTACTGGTGGGGTGGGGAAGGGAGTAACACCTGGAGGAGTGAGTAGTAGTCGTGTTGCGGGTGATTGTGATGTCGATGAGTGAGTGAAGATGGTGAATAAGAGTAAGTTTTAGTTAATTGTGATTATTAATTATTTTATTGTGAATTATGGATATGTGATCTGTTTTATTGATTACATAGTTTTGTTGTGAATTTGATGATGTGTAGATATGCTTATTTGTCTAATTCTGATAGTAAATGTAATTATATGTTGTTAACTAAGAACTTGTGGATTTCATACAGCAGCAGCCACGGTCAAGATGTGCAGGTATCCCATGTTATTGGGCACCACCTTTTTCTTCTATGATTTTTTTGGTTTGTTTATAACATTATACACATATGTGACTTAGCATGTCTGTTTCTTTTTTGCTCAGATTGTTTAGAACACAAAACGGTATTATGAAAAAAAGTTTGGTGCTGAAACTGATAAAGGTGTGGAGAAAATTAGGAAGCACTTGGTATGTATTTGGCTTTAAATGTTCTAAGTTACTCATTTTGTCTGTGTGTTGAATTATATTCCTTTCTTGTAGGTAGAAAAATACACTGAGGGGTTGTGCTGGGTGCTTTTGTACTACTTCTCAGGTGTTCCATCGTGGACATGGTTAGGCGCATCTTATAAACAGTCTTTTATCTTCATGTTCTTGATGGGCTACTAAACGATTGTGAAATTATGCAAAACGTATCCTTTACAGGTTTTTCCCATACCACTATGGGCCCTTCACATCTGATTTGAAAGGCCTATCAAGTACAAAAGTGGTATTTCAAAAAGGATTGCCTTTTAAGCCATTTGATCAGCTCATGGCTGTTCTCCCCCCTATGAGGTAAATTATTGAAGTTCTTTATCTAATTATTGCTTTTGTCGATGGTACGTTTATTAATGTTTTATTAAGTTTGTCTTTTTATGTAGTGCCCATGCGCTTCCATCTTTTTATGTAACTTGCAGACTCCTCTTGAAAATCTAGAGCCTGTGTCTCTGTGCTGCTATTTTTACTTGTGTTCTTGTGTTCTGATGGAGTTTTTTCTACTGTATGACAGTCATTGCTCTTGACCCAAACCCAAACTCCCCTGCATTGAAGTTGGAATCCAGAAACAGAAAGAACACTTGTCTGTCGAGGTTTGTTTGATTAATGAATATATATATTTTATACAGAAACGTTATTTGTATTCTATGTAATTTTTCTCACTTTTTTACTAATGTAGCTTAGCAAAATGGATGCGCGGATCATGCGAAATGTCTCTGGAATAAAGCAGCTGGAAGCCAAAATAGGTCCCTTATGTGCTTATGATTTCGGACTCATAGTCGTGCCTCTGGTAAAATCATATTTACAGGTTAGTAAACAACTTGCTAGGCAGTCTTTGAGAGTTCAAGATACCATATTACCTATGCTGCACACACCCTTGAAGGCACAAATATATTTGCTCAGTTTTTTTTTTTTTTTTTTTTTTTTTTTTTTTTTTTTTTTTTTTTTTTTTTTTTTTTTAAATCTTTTGTTAGGCACACATAGAGAATTTAGCTGAGAAAGATGCCACATAGAAGTCGGATGCTGCCAGAGAAGCGTTCTTGGTAGAACTTGCTTCAGTTTCTTATTTGTTACTGTATTGTATTAGATTATGGATTGATAAAACAATATATGATGCTAACAATGGTGTTACATGTGCAGGGTTCAAGCACAGGTGACCTACATGTTTCATCTCACGACAATGGGTCAAAGGCATATGTGCTATCTCATCATGCGTTAATATTCATGATATGATTTTAGTTATTATCCCTCTTCTGATGTTACGCTGATGTTTGTTTTTCCTCAGTTCCTCCACTCCACCGGAGATAGATGAACAAGCAAGTGACAGTGATGCTGAAACTGGTTCTGTGCTCCATCAACAGGAAGATGAAGCCAGACGTAGAAAAATGGAGCTTGAGGCTGAGGAAAGGAAGCTTCAAGAGACATTGGAATACGCTGTGCTCTCAGATTCCACTAAGGTCTGCAGCTATAAAAATTATGTACTGAAGCAGGAAGATCAGATAGATCTTGCAACTGTTAGTACTACTAGTGTATTAGTTACAACTGTTAGTTATAAGTTAGTACTGTTGGTTCATATAGTTAGTACTGCTTATATGATATGTATTAGTGGTTCAGTTATATACATTCCAATTTTATTGTATTTGAATTTGTTTTGATATATATTAATTTCGTAAATGTGACTAAAAGATGTATATAGTCACAGTTATTAACACTTTTGGTCACTGTTTGCTTAATTCGTTGTGTGACTAAATATTACAAAAGGCCACACACAAAAAAAATTCATGTGGCAATTGGATGATCAATAGCCTCACAAAATACAAATATGGTCACACTTATTAACACTTTTGGTCACTTTATGCTTAATTGTATGTGACTAAATACCCAAAACAAACATGCTTTGTGTGACTAAATATTACAAAAGGCCACAAAAAAAAAATCATGTGGCCATTGGATGATAAATAGTCACACAAAATACACATTTCTTCACTTTAAACAGCATATGGTCACACTTATTAACACTTTTGGCCACTTTTTGCTTAATTGTATGTGACTAAATACCCAAAACAAACATGTTTTGTGTGACTATATATTACAAAAGGCCACACAAACATAAAATTCAAGTGACCATTGGATGAACAATAGTCACACAAAATACACATTTCTTCACTTTAAACAACATATGGTCACACTTATTCACACTTTTGGCCACTGTTTTTTAAATTATATGTGACTAACTCCAAAAAAACAACACATGTTGTGTGACTAAATCATCACAAACGTCACATTTATTATATATTCATGTGACTATAAAGTGTTTACGGTCACACAAAAATGATTAATCCAACAAAACTTGTGCCTAATTTGTCACACATATTCGGGTTTTGGTCACTCTTTTTCAATGAAAACGGTCACAAACTAAACAATGTGACCATATAGCACCTACGGTGGCGCGACTTTTCGTCACACACACAAAAAAAAAACGTGTGTGACTATATGCATATAGTCACACATTTTGGGTGTGACGATATCCAGTTTGTGTACCAGTGATGGTATCCATGGCTCCATGCATGACAAGAGTTATGTATCAAAGTACAACTAAGAAATAGTTTGGATGTTGGACTAGCTTGCCTATACTTTCATATACACTAATCAGTAAACATTATGGACATGGTACAGGTACTCTATGAGTGAAGTGTGATGAATCAATCCTGCAAGAATGGAGATACTACACCAGCTATCAAGGCCACAAACGCCATCACCAGTATCAGAAACGTAACAAACCTCTACAAAGATCACATAAACAAAGGTTAAAATAAGAAGTAGAGTACACGATATCTCATAATCAGTTGGATGTTATGATTATTTATATTAATAGAAGTTGCATATAGCAAAGTGGAAAACATATGATTAAAAGTGAAAGTGAATCGTACAAAACGAGTGGCATTTATCCATGCATTGTACGTGGCGAGATCATAATTTGCTCAACAATTTCTATTCGATTTCTTTCTTTAAGTCCAACTTATCTTTAAATGCTTATTATTAAAGGTAGGATTTGTTCATAATAAACTCTTAAGTGCAAGGTTATTTAATAAATTCAGAAACTTAAAAAGATAATAAAAATAGGGGTCAAGTGTGATTTGAACTTGGGTGGTAAATCTTGAAAGACTAAGCTACACATACTTGCAAATCAACCAATGCAACTCAACCAAGAAGCTTTTTATGTTGTTAACTTTTAGAAAATATATTTTTTGTTTTTTAGAAAATGATAAAGTAGTTGCCATTTAATAAATAGTAACATTTTCCTTAAAAAAAAATTAAAAAATACCCAAATCAATTATGAGCAGATCCTACTTTCACAAATTGACTAGTACACGATAATATGAATACTCACTTGTCTAAAATATCCAATGTAATTAAACTTTTTAAAGGTTTTTATTTTTGCCATACCATTTTTTTACTCAAACTTTGGCTCATCAAAAACCCACTCGTTTTAAAAATCATTGCAAAAGACTTTTTAGAATAGAGAGCAGCCTTTAACTCAATAGTTTGATTTCAATATTAATACTCTGAGAATTCGTAAAAAGTTAGTAGTAAATACAAAATAGTTATCAAAAAACATTTTATTAATTGGAGATGCTGTAACTTGGTGGAGCATTTATGATATAGCTACAGTTTTTAGATGTTTTTACCTCATAATTTCCCATATGTAGCGACATCAGTTGTATTGAGCAAACGCATGGAATTACTAGTGACTGCAAAAAAAAAAAAAAAAAAAAAAAAAAAAAAAAAAAAAAAAAAAAAAACGCATTAGTTTCTAATAGATAGCTCAAATCTGGATTTTCATAGGATTGGAACTCATAACTAACCTCTAAAATCCCGAGAATGGATCCGATAAATGCCATCACCGTGCCTGTAGAGGATGAAAAATATAAGAAACTGTTTGAAACGTATAAAAACAATTGAAGAATTATTATCGAATGATGAATTAGACTACAAGCATACTTCAAATTTGAGATATGTTATCATAATGTCTATAAAATCATACTAATATAACAAACATTTTTCTATAATTGCTATTTACTACGTGTATATATATTGATCTTCATCATGAATCCAAAAGTTGTTATTATATAACGTCATATGGCATATTATGTTCCTAACTTTGGCAATAATGTTACATGTCCAAATACCTTACGAATATAGTGAAAAATATTTAAAAACAATGAAAGTATAATTCGAATGAATATTAAAAGCGTTGGTAACATTTTAACAATATACGGGTAAGAACTTACTATATCTCGGGGCCAAGATGGTGACAGGGATAGTTATTATAACCACGAGAAATGTATAGAAAACAGTCCATGCTTTCTTATGTTCTTGTATCTCCTCCGTTAAGCTAGTAACCATATATAGTTTTCTCCAACATCTCAAAATGAAGCTAAAATTTACACAAAAATCTTGTTGATGCCTTTGTAGTTGCAAAAACATAACGTCTATCATCACACCCACTTGAACTAAACAACACTCGCACTCTTTTTTTTTTTTCTAATGTTACGCAAATCCTATATTTAACAAACAAGTTCACGCAATTAAAATGGCTGCCCCATCATAAAATGTATGTGAGGGTTAACATTTCATGAACCTTAAGTGGGGCTTGTTAATGTTGAAAAAATATAATTCTATATTACTTATTTTCTAAAAGTGAAATTTTGCACAGATGGTTTCTTTACAAGTTCTTATTGCACAAAGTAAATGCTTTTAAACTACTTTGACCCACCATATTGCCTATCCTTTGAAACCGCGAACTTGTTTATATCAAATTAAACTCTTCGTGTTCATATTGTGTGTAAACAGGTTGTGCTTTGATCTGAAAGTTCCCCTAAACATGCCACTCTTTGATTATATTTGACAAAAAATAGCTGTTAGCTATGGATGCAAGTTGTATTTCTTTTCTGTTTTAATGTTTATTAACGAGCTGTAACATAATACCTTAAAGTTAAATTAAAGGTTAAACGCTTCTTCCATTAACATTTTAAATAAAAGGTTTGAACAAAATCTAAAAGCTAAACTCATTATGAAACAAACTATCAAAACTAAAAGCTAAATTTAAACACACTTGTTGCGAAACACAAGCTATTAGGTGTTCACTTTTATTTGTTGATGTAGATTTATTAGACACTAAAAGGTTAAAAAATGTAACAGTGTTTCTATTTTTCTTCATTTTGGTCTCTCCATCAAACACACGAACTTTTGCACTAAATTTTGCACGCATTAGATGTTAGAGTTTATGAAAAAATATTAAATCGTGTATGACTAGAATCGAACTCGGGACCAAGGGATTGCACACTTGACGTATGAATGATTAATGTAAATAATTAATATATATAACCGTTATGTAATTAATTATTTGGACACGAAATAACGACTAACGGACGTTAAGTAATTAACGGAATTGACTAACGACCGTTAGTGAATAAAGGAAAGACCATAGGTGCAAATAGGAGGAAAGAAAGTTCTAGAATCCCCATAATTGGGTTATGGCCGATCGGCCTAAGGGGTTTCCAAACCCAAATCCAGTCCAACTTGTCCTCCAAGATATGCAGCCTATTAATACAAACTCAAAGGTTATTAGTTTTTTACCTTGTGCACTATTACTATAACCCTAAGTTTTCTTCTTCTTCTTTTTTTGAGCTAAATCCGATCGATCCAACCCTTTAGGGTGTCGATCCATAGTTTTTTTGTTAAACAAAATTGTTTGGTTTAATTCTTGTTCTTTCACTAGCATCAAGCATTAATTGGTTATAGTACGTGTGTACAAGACTTGGTAATTAACTTACTTTAGTTAATACTATCTTGGATTGAGAAACAAAATGGTAAGGGGTTTCTCATTAATCCTATTGTTTGATTTAAGAAGAAGATTGAAGTTAGATCCTTGTTCTTACTAGGATCAAAGGTACGTATCTTTATTATTCGGTTAATCTATTTACATGTTGAATTATTGATTCTTTCTTCCGCTACGTGCTTTGGTGATGTATTATTTATTTATATGAATGTCATGGTATTTAAATTCTAACAGTGGTATCAGAGCCGTTTAACATGTAATTGTATTACCGAAACGCATAAAAATTGAATTTTGATTTGGATTAAACATGTTTAGTCGATTTTTTAAGGTTTTAGAACAATAAAAAAGTTGAACCTAATTTATTTTTTTATTTTTTTATTTTTTTTGGGGGGGGGGGGGAGGGGGGTTCGATCTCTCTTTAATTAAAAAGCTAGTTTTGTAACCCTAAAATTAGGAACATGTGTGTTTATGTGTGTAAAGGGTTACGTTCCTTGATGTTAGCATTTAAATTATAGTGAAGTGATGGTCATTTGTATTTCATTTGTATCTTATTTAAAGTGTGTGTCGTATGGTTGTAATAGTTCAAGAAGGCTTTGTGTTGGACTTTGTAATAGATAAGTTCAAGAAATGTACAAAAGCCCAAGTCCAACACAAAGCCCACCAAGCCCACAAAAGCCCTTTAGGGCGCCGGCCATTGTGGCTATTTAAGGACACACTCTCATCATTTGTGGTGTGCCTCAAAGTATTGTGTAGGTGAGAGTGTATGTGCTTTTTGTGTGTGTTTTGTATTTGCTTCTCTTCCAAGCTAATATTCAATACACGGTTTTAATATACATTTCATACGATCCATACTTTCATCTATCTTCTATTATACTGTTGAGTGTCATGGTTTTATAGTAGTTAGTTTGTAGTGATAAAGTTAGTGTAGATCTAGTCATAACAAGTGGTATCATCCGCCAAACAAAGAGGTATGATTAAGTTGTGTCGTGTTTTGATCAAAAGGTTGTAGCTTTTTAGTTCTAATGTGTGTTTAATAGAAAAAGGTTGTAGCTTTTTGGTTTTAACGTGTGTATAATACAAAAAAGGTGGCAACTTTTAGTTGTTAACATGAGTTTTTAGTTAAAGTTTCAAGCTTTTTTAGTTTTACGTGGAGTTTAGAAAGTTTTAGATAAAAAGCTTCAAGCTTTGTGTTGAAAAAACTGGTTCTACAAAGTTTACGTGAAGTTTGAAGTTGTGATCGAGAAAAAGGTTCTACAAAAAGGATACGGTTCGAATCCTCCTTGCATCGAAGGTTTTTTATCAATTTCTTGTATAAGAAACTTGATAAAAGTGGACTACATCGACATAGAAAAAATCTATTTTCTTGTATAAGAATTTAGATAAAAAGAGGGTTTATAGAAATTGTATAATTTCTATAGAAATTGTGGCAAGTTATCGAAATTGTCCAAAGACCCTTTATCGAAATTGTAAAGTGCTGTTTTTATCGCAAATCAGTTCACTGCTTCTTATCGCAATTGTACTAAAGAACTTTCACAAGTTGACAAGAACAGTCCCTTATCGCAAATCAATTCCAATAGATCTTTCGGCAAAATGAAAAAGCAGTCCCGTATCGCAAATCAATTCCAATAGATCTTTTCACAATTGACAAGTTTGGTCCCTTATCACAATTGTTTGGCAGACTTTTCGCAATTGGCAGAACTGGTCCTCTATCGCAATTAACATAAAGTGTAACAACTTAAATAATTTTTATAAATTCGATTTGAACTTTTAATTTCTACAACATCAAAGATCGCGGACTCGGTATTCTCTCACTTGTATAAGTGTGACGAATACTTCGACAAAGGAATATCTACTAGTTTGTATAAATTAGTTAGATCGTTTATATAAATTGCCAATTTATATAAATTGCATAATTCTATATAAATTGAAATTTTGCCAAGACTTCTCAACAACAACTAAGTTTAACCTTCAACAACCACAACTCCTATTTCTTTGAAACAATCCTGAATCAACGTTATCATACAACAACATCATCAATGACGACTCAACAAGACATCCATGCAGCCGGTGCTGAAAACCGTCCTCCGATGCTTGAAAAAGGTGGATACCTTCCATGGACAAGCCGTATGCTTCGCTATATCAAAACCAAAGAAAATGGCAAACTCCTACTTCATTCCATCAAGAATTGACCATTCAAGCCTCGTCAGATTCAAGACCCTAGAAATCCAAATGAAACACCTCCTACCCAACCATTCCTTCGGTTACAAACAGAAAATGATTACACACCAGAGGATTGGAAGAAAATTGCAGCTGATGACTTGGCAATGCACTTAATTCAACTTGGTTTACCACGAGAGATATTTGTTGTTGTGGACAGTTGTGAAACTGCTTATGATATGTGGGAACGAGTTCGAAGGCTTTGTCATGGCACTGAGATTGGACAACAAGATGTTGAAAACAAGCTGCTTACTGAATGGGAGAAGTTTACATCAACACCAGCGGAACCAATTGAATCTTACTATACAAGGTTTTGCACTCTAATGAATGAGCTCATCAGAAACAAATTGGAACCAAGGCAAATTGTCCAAAACATCAAGTTCATCAACAATTTACCAGAAGAATGGGGGCGTTATGTCACGATTGTTAACCAAACAAAGAACCTTCATGAGGTGAACTATGATCAGCTCTATGACTTTCTAAAGCAGAACCAGAAAGAGGCAGATGAAGTAAGGAAAGAAAAGTTAGCTAAGCAACATGATCCTCTTGCACTCGTTGCTCAGACACCAACACCTGTAACAGTAAATACACAACCATCATCATCATCACCCACTCAGAATTACATGCAACAACCATATGCTCCACAAACTGCTGTCATACCACAACAACCATTCTACCCACAACAACAACAAGTCATTCCACAACAACATTACCCCCAATATCCAGAACCAGAGTTCAATGAAAATGATGAGTCCACTGCTGCTTTGACTCAAGCATTTGCTTACCTAACAAAGGCATTCCAAGGACGTTTCTCTACACCCACCAACAACAACCAAAGAATCTCATCGAACACTCGCTACAGGCAGATTGCACAACCGAGTTTCAACATGGGTCAACAAGGACAAATGGTTGGCGGTTATGGGAATTAGCAGGGATATGCTCCTCGACACCAGATGGGTAATCAGAATGCAGGGCAGTATGTTGGAAATCAGATGGGTCAATTTGTTGGAAACCAGAGGGGTCAGAATATTGGGAATCGGTTTGGGAATGTTGCTACTCCAGTTGCTGGGAATATTGGAAATATGAATCAGGGTAATCAGATGGGTAATTTGCTAAAGTGTTTCAACTGTCAAGGAATTGGTCATATGGCAAGGAACTGTCCCACCAAGCCTAAAAAGAAAGATCCAGCTTATCTGCAGAAAGCATTGCTGTTGGCACAGAAAGAAACGGCTGGGTTACAGTTGAGTGCAGAAGAGAATGACTTCATGGCTCTTATGGATGACATGGAAGACCTTGAAGACATTGATGCCTACTGCATTTTCATGGCAAATCTTCAGGAGGTTAAATATGATACGGATTCTGAAGCACCTCCTGCTTATGATGTCAATGGAGTATCTGAGGTACAACCATATGCTACATGTCACAATAATGAAATGTTTGATATGTCACCTCAAAATGAACAGTATCCTGCAACTCCTGCACCCACTTTCGATACATATATGGACTCCCCAAGTTGTAGCAATACAAATTCGGCTACTCCCGATATGGATCCTAATGGAGGCTTCGAGTCTCAGCATACTGAGAATGATGAGGAAACACGTGCGTTATTTGAATCATTATTGAATAACTATAGTATTGAAATTGAAAAGGTCAAAAAGGTCAATCGCGATGTTAAGGCCGCGAATGAAAAATTGACCGCTGAGCTTGAGAGATATAAGGTGAATGAAAAAGTTTTTGAAATTAATCAAACCCGACAGTCAAATTTAGAAGATGGTTACAAAAACTCCGTTTCAAGAGAAAAACAACTGCAAATTAAGTATGACACCCTCGATGTTTACTTAAACAAGCAAATAAGATCTTTAAACACGAAAGTTTCTGATTTACAAAACCAACTTTCTAAACAAAAATCAACTTGTTCTAATCTTGAAAAAGAAAAGAAAGAGTTGAAAGCAAAGTTTTCAAAACGCGAAAATGAACTTCTTGATGAAATCATTGAGAAACAAGAAACAATTAAGAATTTGGAAGATTTGCTTGTCAAAACGGGTCAGTCTGCTCAAATAATTCATATGATTATTAAAGATCTAAACCCGCTTTTGCATACTAAGAAGAAAATGGCTATCGGTTACGAAAACCCTTATACACTCAAGAAAGCTCAGAAAGAATAGAATGTGTTATATAATGGTAGTGTGTTTAATGATAAACATGATCCTCCCGAGGTTCGGGATTCTTATGAAACGATTGAGCTTGCCGAAGAGAGTAGAAACAAAATGAGACAAATGAACCCAGAAATTAAACCAATTGATTATAACAAGCTTAACACAATTTCTGGAGTACATCTTGTTCAAAAAGAGTCACCCATGTTTTTCAAAAAACCAGTTGTTGTTTCAAAACGAAAAGTTGTTTCCAAAAATCTTTCAAATCTGGTACAAATGTCCTCTAGCAACCCTTTTAATACAAGTGAAGCTAGACGATATTTGGATGATCTGAAAGATAAAGTAAAAACACTACAAAGTATTGTTGAATCAAAAACAAATATTAGCATAAACAACTGGCATTCAAGTTTTCATAATGAAATGAAAAAGGTGTTTGAAACAGAAATTACTACTCCACTATATAACATCAGTGCGAGGGTAATTCATGTTGAAAATGCAATTTTAAAAGAAACAGCTGACTTTGTCATGGACCATCAATCCCTGGTAAAGGAAGCAAATGAAAACATTGAACGCATCAAAGTTTTGGAAAAACATAATGACACTCTCTTCGAAGTAGCTCTATCGACTGATATTATGTCTATAATTTACCAAACATATTCTGTGGAAGACGATGAAAGACTGAGAGCTGAGACTTCTCAAATTGTTTTAAAATATGAAAATGCGCTTGCAAAGCTTGAAAAGGAAAATGTCACATATTTTAAACAACTCGATCAGAAAAAGAAAGAATGTAAGTATGACAAATTGTCATATGAGCGTACATACAAAAACATGAAAGAACAAAATGATCATTTGAAGTCTCAGCTTGAAAGTCAAAATAGGAAGGGTGAGGAAACTAAGGACAAGCCAGTTGTTAAACCAAAAATGTCAATCTCTCAATGTGTTCCAGTCACTCCAACACCCTTGCCTAAACAAAGTGAAAAATCAACAAGTGTTGATAAAGGGAAAGCAGTTGTCGAAACAACAAATGTGATAGCACCTGGACTTTATAGGATTAGTACCACTACTGCGTCTACCTCTACATCTAAAACATATAGGGCGATAGACAAAAGTGTGAACGGTAATCCAAAAGAGACTAGTCATGCTAAAACAAATGACAACAAGATAAATCCTAATGTGTGTGCCTTACCTTCTACAGGAGTAGAAAGTACCTCTAGGAGCAGCGGACTAAAGCCTAGGAGCAATACAAGGAACAATAGAGTCTCGCCTGCATCTAAGAGTGAAAGCAAGAATAAAACGGAAGAAGTAGAAGAACACCCTAGGATTTTATCGCTTTCGAATAAGAAACATATGTCATCTGGATGTAATGTTAAGAATACTGTTTCGAGTGCATGTAATGACTCTGTTTGTTTAATGTGCAAGAAATCGTTATCTGAAAATGCTTGTGATGATATTGTTTCTAATTATGTGAATGTGAATGATATGCCTAAACAGAAAGATGTTCCTCCAGGAACTAGTGCTAGATCTAGATATATTAAAAGACTTATTAAACTAGCTAGGTCAACCACTAGTAGCATATTGCCTATGGACCATCTTAAGTTTTGTGCATGGAAACCAACGGGGAGAAAGTTTACACTTAAGAATGGCAAATTAAAAATTGTTCCAAAAGAACAAATAGAAACCTTCTCTAAGTGTGATTCATCTGTTACATCTAACCCCATGGAACCAAATGTTAAACGGTTTCCAAATGCAAAATCATCTGTTCTTGGCAGGTCATTGAAATCTGCTGATCAACTTTGTATGGAAGTTCATGGGAACAGTTCGGTTTGGAAATGATCATGTAGCAGCTATTCTGGGTTATGGAGATCTTCAGTTCGGGAATTTCTTAATCACTCGGGTTTACTATGTCGAAGGGTTGGGACACAATCTGTTTTCAGTCGGACAGTTTTGTGATGCAGATTTAGAGGTTGCATTTAGGAGAAATACTTGCTTCGTTAGGAATTTGATTGGAGATGATCTCTTAACCGGAAATCGTGGAACCAATCTCTATGCTATCGACATAAACCAAATGGCCTCTTCATCACCAGTTTGTCTCATGACAAGAGCTGACGAAACTAAAGTCCTGGTTGTGGCACAGACGTTTATCCCATATCAACTTTGACACCTTAACAAAACTTGCCAAAGACGACATCGTCACCGGTCTTCCAAAGTTCAAATACACCAAAGAACACTTATGTCCATCCTGTGAGCAAGGCAAAAGCAAAAGGGCAACATACAAACCTAAAACCGTACCAAGTTCGGTCGATAAGTTACATTTGTTGCACATGGACTTATGTGGCCCAATGAGAGTTGAAAGTATCAATGAGAAGAAGTATATTCTTGTTATTGTCGATGATTATTCAAGATATACATGGGTAAGGTTTTTGAGGTCAAAAGACGAAGCACCAGGCATCATCATAACCTTTCTGAAGCGAATTCAAGTTCTACTTCAATCTCTAGTTAGGATAGTAAGAACTGACAATGGCACGGAATTTACTAATCAGGAGTTAAGAACATATTTTGAAGAGACTGGAATTACTCACCAGACATCAGCTGTTAGAACTCCACAGCAGAATGGGGTGGTTGAGAGAAGAAATAGAACTCTTGTGGAAGCTGCTCGCACAATGCTGATTTATTCCAGTGCACCGTTATTCTTATGGGCTGATGCTGTTGCAACTGCTTGTTTTACTCAGAACCGATCCCTTATCCATCCAAGATTCAATAAAACCCCATACGACTTAGTGAACAACAGAAAACCCGACATCTCTTACCTTCATGCATTTGGCGCTTTGTGCTATCCTACGAACGATAGAGAAGATCTGGGGAAACTGAAAGCTAAGGGTGATATTGGAATCTTCATTGGTTATTCAGATAACTCGAGGGCATTCAGGGTGTATAACAGGAGAACGAAAAGGATTATGGAGACGATGAATGTGAAATTTGACGTGATTTCACAAATGGCTTCTGAGAGACTCGCTCTAGAACCCGCGCTTAACCCGATGGCTTCTAATCATACCAGATTAGGACCCGCACCAAACAGCCACACTTCTGGACATATTAGTTCAGGACTCGTACCCCAAGGAGCTCAGTCAACTACTGACAAACCAACAAATCAAGAACTGGACACTTTCTTCGAGTATATGTATGATGAATACTATGGTGGAGCTTCGACAAATGCATCACAACAACATTCCGCTGCACCCGCTCAAAATCATCAACCACCACCACCGCAAGATGCATCTACAACAATCGAAGATGACGCACCAACTCCTTCAAAGTCATCAACATCTACTCCAGCAACTCCAGTGATTGAGATTGTGTTACCAAGAGTTTATGAGCAACACCACGATTCGCCAATTCAAGAAGAACAACAACAAAACGATGCTGTGTTAGAAGAAGAACCATTCGAGAACCCATTTGCAACGGATTCTGCTGAATCATCTTCAAGGTTACATGAACCATCTAACACGCATTCGTCAAACCCAAGGTACCCTTCTACGTTATAGTGGACAAAAGACCATCCAATAGAACAAGTCATTGGTGAACCCTCACGGCCAGTACAGACAAGGAAACAGCTCGCCACCGATTCCAATATGTGCATCTATGTCTGCTCAGTCAGTCTAAAAGAGCCAAAGAACATTCGGGAGGCAATGGCAGATAATGCATGGATTGAAGCGATGCAGGAAGAACTTCTCCAATATCAATTACATGACACTTGGGATTTAGTGCCAAGACCAATCGACAAACTTGTCATTGATCTTAAGTGGTTATGGAAAAACAAAAAGGATGAAGAGATGACTGTAATTCGCAACAAAGCTCGTCTCGTGGCAAAGGGATTCAGACAGGAAGAAGGAATAGATTTCGATGAGTCATTCGCGCCAGTAGCAAGGCTTGAGGCAGTCAGGATTTTCTTAGCATATGCAGCTCATAAAAACATCACGGTCTATCAGATGGATATCAAGACAGCATTCTTGAATGGAACTCTGAAAGAAGAGGTGTACGTGAGTCAGCCAGATGGATTCATTGACAAAGATCATCCCGACTACGTCTACAAGCTAAAGAAAGCTATCTATGATTTGAAACAAGCCCCAAGGACGTGGTATGACGAGTTATCATCCTTCCTACTTCAAAATCATTTCACCAAAGGAACAATTGACCCGACCTTGTTTACTAAAAAATTCAAAGATGACATTTTGATTGTTCAGATTTACGTGGACAACATAATCTTTGGGTCCACTAATCCGAAACATTCAAAACATTTTGAAAATCTCATGAAAAGTAAATTTGAAATGTCTATGATGGGCGAATTAAAATTATTCCTTGGACTTCAAATCCATCAATCCCATCGTGGTATTTTTATTAATCAGGCTAAATATACTATTGAGATTTTAAAGAAACATGGAATGGAAAATTGTGACTATATTGGTACACCAATGGTCACTTCACCCAAAATAAGTGCAGACTTATATGGGAAACCCATCGATCCGAAGAAATATCGGAGCATGATTGGGTCTCTCATGTACTTAACTGCTAGTCGACCCGATATACATTTTGTTGTCTGTTTATTAGCACGGTTTCAGGCAAGGCCTACCGAACTTCACCTCCAAGAGGTTAAACGGATCTTCCGGTACCTACGAAGAACCATTAATATGGGACTTTGGTATCCGAATGATTCGGAGTTTACACTAACAGCCTTTTCAGATGTCGACCATGCTGGTTGCCAAGTTACCGCAAAAAGTACATCCGGGGGAGCACAATTTTTGGGAGAAAAGCTAGTAGGTTGGTCATCAAGGAAACAAGACTGTACAACGTTATCAACCACAGAAGCCGAGTATGTGTCTCTATCTGCGTGTTGTGCCCAAGTTCTATGGATGAGGACACAACTCACAGATTATGGCTACTATTTCAACCGCATACCTATGTATTGTGATTCGAAAAGTGCCATAGCCATCTCGTGCAATCCAGTGCAACACTCCAAGACCAAGCATATTAGAGTCCGCTATCACTTCATAAAGGAACACGTTGAAGAGGGTACTGTTGCATTATTTTTCGTAAAGACTGAATCGCCGATCTATTTACTAAAGCCTTTCCAAAAGAGAGGTTTGATAACTTAGTTCGACGAATTGGCATGCGAAGCCTAACTCCCGAAGAGTTAGAAGGTCTTATCGAAACTTCTTGAATTTTATCTCAAAAAGCTTCGCTGTAAATATTTTTGAAAAAAAAAACAAAATACAAAATTTGAAAAACCAACAAAAAGAAAATACAAAATTTGAAAAACCAACAAAAACAAAATATAAAAATATAAAATTTTCAAAAATACAAAAACAATATAAAATCAAAAATCCAAAAATATTCTTCTCACGACATGTCACTCGTATAATCGATATTCTATACGTATCTAGAAATGTCATTCAACAATGATATGGACATGTAAAGATGCTTGAGCGAGAGTTCATTTAAATTTTTCTAAAACATGTCGTTTCTCAAAATTTCTTCAATATGGCTTCCGTATATTTCAGTACGGAACCCGCACTTAAATGACGGCTTTCGTATATTTCAGTGCAAAACCCGCGCTACAATGATGACTTCTGATTATTTCGGATCAGGACTCGCATTGTTAATGGCAAAATGAAATTAAAGAATCCTTGAAAACATGATCAAGATTTTTCAAAATCTTTCTCCAAAATTCTGTGCTCAAGATTCTTCAAAAAAGAAAACTCCCTCTTTACCCTTAAATGATTTTAAACTCAAATGTTTAAACAATATGCGTTATTTAAGGGGGAGTATAAAAAGAAAAACAAAATGTTCCAAATCATGCTAAAATGATCCGTCTATCTCTCCAAAAAACACTCATTTAATCAAGTTGATATCAAAAATATCACTACATGCTATTTTTGAGGGGGAGAAGACGTGATTAAATGTGATCAAAGATCGTGGAATTGAATCTCAGAGGAGCTCACCAGATAGACTCAGTTTTAACCCTCGAATTGATGAAACTATATGTCCGTTATCGAAAAGACTTGTCCGGGACGGGTAATAATTTCAAGCTGGTTATCCCAGTGATGTAAACGTGTCTCGCAAAGGACTTGTCTGAGTAGAATGTACCAATTCGAGAGATGATCTTTGAATATGACCGGGACGGGTAATAATTTCAAGCTAGTCTAACTAGTGATGTAAACGTGTCTCGCAATGGTCATGTTCATTGAAAGTCAATCATTTCAAATGTGCGAACTCTACCCAACATGTGCAATTTATCTTAAAAAATGCAAGAGCACATGTGGAGGGGGAGTATTTCAAAAATGTAAAACTCTCGAAGTGTTAACTAAAATGTGTTTACTCATAAACACTTTGAGAGATTTTCACAAAAGGTTTTATGGCAAGTGATCAATAAATCTAAGATAATCATGGAGTAATAAGGTGATTATGGTTAGGTTTATGTCCTATGATCCGCCAGAGCCGGAGGGATCTACCCAAGGAGAATTCCAATAGATTAGAATTAGAAGTCCTTAGGAAAGATTGAAAAAAGGAGTAAATGAGAAAGGGAAAGAAGGGGTTGAAGAATTAAAAAGAAAAGTTTAATGAAAGGGTGAAAAGAAATAGCCCTCCATGAAAACTTAGGGCAGAAACCGGGTCAATACATCTGCTATCGGTATTCACTAAGGTGATACTGATATTGAAGACAAGACGTCATGGACCCAGTGACGCGCTGCACCACCCCTCCTAGCCACTCAGATATCTCTTAAAAGATATTTGTTTCATTTCTCACGGAGAACACTGCATAATCTATCGGCCTCTCATTCCGAGATGTGTTGATATTGAAAAGGTGGCACTCTGCTCCATGCCTCCGACTACTAAAACCAAAACGCACAATCGAGTCTAGAGCCATGAGATTCATTAAAAATCTCTTAGGAACACTTCCATTAAGACTCTTGTACACAAAATCTTAATGAGATCCAAGGATCTTGCCATATATATCATGATGGTTACATGCTTCAAACGGTCTACAGTCGTGGGGTGATCTCCAGCGACTCACTGAATCGTGGGTGCACTTCGGTGTGTCCGTGTAAGCCCTCTCGGGGGTATCCGGTTCAGAACGGCCTGGGTTAAGATTAGAGAAAGTCTTCACAATATGCTGTTGACAATCTCGAAGTCTAAACCTGTAAGCGCTGGATGATTTATCACTAACGGTTTTATGCAGCTACCTACAAACATCCATCAACCATCATCAGATACATCAAACATCTTCACCTCAGCATACTCATACTTATGAAGAACATCCCCAACAAAGCTCAAGTGTAAAAAGTTCAAGACAGAAGGATCAAGTTAAAGACAAAGTGTAACAACAAAGTCAAAAAGCTAATCAAGATGTCAAGAACAAGTTCATATATCAAATGAGGAAAGAATATGGGGAGATTATTAGCATAAGTATACAGTCCAAGATGTATGAGTATGTTGGAGGACACGACGATTATCCACGTGAAGAGTTTGATCAAGGCAAGATCAACCACAAAAGACGATACTTTGAAGATCACATTGCATGAAGGAATAAAGAATGAAGACTATTCTACATCGACACATAAAGTTAAAGACATTGAAGACAAAAGACCTATCACCGGGAGCATCATTGAAATGACCATCCCTTAGGGGGAGATTGTTAGCATTTAAATTATAGTGAAGTGATGGTCATTTGTATTTCATTTGTATCTTATTTAAAGTGTGTGTCGTATGGTTGTAATAGTTCAAGAAGGCTTTATGTTGGACTTTGTAATAGATAAGTTTAAGATTATATGCGTTATTATGTGTTTATTTATTTTTATTAAATTACTTGTCTTTTTTGTTTAAATTATTGTTGAATTGTAGGGTAATTTTTTGAATAAAAAATAAATTGACATAATAACTATGAAACCTTGATATGGTAAATTATATATTGCAAAGTCTTGTGTGCCGACAGTGGTTCACTTCGCACGGTAATTTGCTCCCAGGCGAGACTAGCAATTTTATAATTTATAACATAATTTTTAAGACATAGAATCATAAACTTTTGATTGAATGATGAGTTTTGTACCTATAGTCTGAACGGCTCACCCAATGTAGACAAACTATAAGAGGGGTATAAGGAGGATTGACATTAAATTGTCATCCGAAAGGGACGCGTTTTTAATTAGCCGCCGGGCGGACGTTTGTCTCTCCGCTCCTTTGTGCGTCTAATTGGAGCTACCAAGTAATGCTATTAATTTGTACAAAATCAACTTAAGGGTGAATTGACCTTAATTCCATGCGCCACTTTTTGTGGTAATTATCCGAATAACTTGGGTCTTTATGACTCATGCAGTAGTAGGATATAGTGGGCGATAATTGGAGGTAATTCTTTGATTGGTGAACCCAATACCTCAATTAAAACTTTGTTGATTTAACTCTTAGCCTCAATTGGTAAATTAAAGTTGTTTTGAAAACTTATGATACGAAGATGTGTGCATGCTTATTCGTACATATTTTGATTGTCACATCAAAATAAATACCCTAAAATTTAAGTCCATGCTATCTAATTATAAGAGACACTTGGAGTTAATATTTAGCGTAAGTGAGACCTTTGACCTAGATATTAATGACAAGGTAAATTTCCATGGCGTGAGACTGTGACATGGAGTATTTGCAGTTTCTAAATTAGACGACTTAATTAAGTTGTAAGTGAGACCTTGAAACTTAAAGCATGAGATGGGAAGAAACATGCTTACATTGCAAAATTGTTTTTGGCAAATGTAATTCCTATAATGATCTAGGAGTCAGAAATTGTTTGCCGATTATTGTACGACAGATTACCATCTTTTGTACTTTCACTACTAGCAGATCAACTGATGTAGTGGAACTATGGAAAGTTGGATCCTAGTTTTCAAGAAAAATAAATGGTTATATGTATATTTCCTGGGTAATTTTCTTTTCTTGAAAAATTGTATTATCAGAATATTAATATTTGAACTTTTTCTATAGAAATGGCTCAACCCGAAAACGTTGTACTAAGTTCCGCTTTCAAAGCTCATTTTGAAAGGGAAAAACTGACTTGCCCAAATTTCAATGACTGGCATAGGTCACTTAGGATTGTCCTGAGAGTGTCCAAGAATCTAAATTATTTGACTAAGCCTTGCCCTGAACAGCCAGCTGAGACTGAATCTGATGAAGTCAAAGCAGCATGGCAGTCTGAGTTCGATAAACACAATGAAGTTGCGTGCTTAATGCTCGGAAGTATGGTTCCTAGGTTGCAAAAGCAGTTTGAGAACTATTTTCCTAAAGATATGCTGGAAGAACTCAAAAAGACATATGAAAAGCCACCAGCTGTTGAATTGTATGATTTGATAGATCAATTGCACGGCTGTAGGCACGGGGAAGGTAAACCCATTCGTGATTATGTGTTGGAGATGAAAATGTACATGGACCAACTACTTCTCATGAACTATCCTTATCCTGAGAATATGTGTGTGAACTTGATCAATAGGTCCTTGAACAAGGACTTTAAGGGTTTTGTTCAGAATTACAACATGCATTGCTCGGGGAAGACAGTAACAGAATTGCTCGCAATGCTCGTTGACTATGAAAAGGGTTTACCAGGCAAGGCTCCTACTCTTCAAGTATTAGCCATACAAGGAGGTAGGGTTCATAAGCTAAAACCGCAAGGGAATAAGGGGAAAGGTAAAGCTGACAAGGGCAAACAAGTTGTGACCTATCAGCCTGCGCCCAAGAAGTACCCTCAGAAGAGCAAGGCCAATTCAATCAAGAAGGATCAGGGTTGCCACCACTGCCACGAGATGGGACACTGGAAGAGGAACTGTCCTCTCTATCTCGAGGAGTTGCGAGTGAAAAAGATGAAGGGTGAGACTGGGAAAGCCAGTACTTCAGGTAACTTTTTCATGATTGAATTATTTTCATTAACTCATAAATTAAATTCCTGGGTATACGATACTGGATGTGGTATTCATATTTGCAATACACCACAGGGATTTAGAGTTGAGAAGAGACTGGCCTATGGGGAGCAATATTTGTATTAAAACACTAGATCTACTTTATCACACACTATTAAGTATATATCGAATGGTACTCAAGAACAAGAGAAGAGATGTATGTCGTGTATATATGAACCGTATATCTATTAGCTTAGAAAGAAAGAGAACAATACAAAACAAACACACTCTCACCTATACTACTCTTGAGGCACACTTGGAAATGAGGTGAGAGTGTGTTTTTATAGTAAACATGTGACGCCCTAAAGACTTTCACATGGGCTCGGTTTGGGCTTTGTGCATTGGACTAGTTACATTGAACATTGGACTAAATATCTAAACACTTAATCACTTAGCTTGACCAAACCACGAGCCCTTTTTCCTATTCTTATACAACATACATGACACAAATACAAAGTTGTTAAATACGAAATGACCATCACTTTAAGCAATGCCAACAATCTCCCCCTAAGGGATGGTCATTCAAATGATGCTTCCAGTGATTTTGGTCTTTTGTCTTCGTTGTCTTGAACTTTGTGTGTCATAGTAGAATAGTCTTGGTACTTCGTTCCTTCATGCTATGTGATCTTCAAAGTAATCGTCTTTCGTTTCTTCTTGCCTTTAATCAACATCGTCAGTACATTTGCGTCGTATCCTCCATCATACTCATACCTTTTTGAACTTTAAACTTATGTCTTTCTCATTTTGATACATGAACTTGTTCTTGACGTCTTGATTAGTTTCTTGACTTTGTCGTAACACAATGTCTTCAACTTGATCTTTTTGTCTTGAACTTTTTCAATTCAAGCTTTGTTGAGGATGATCTTCATAAGTATGAGTATGAGGAGATTTGGATGTTGAGCTGTATTATGATGGTTGATGGACTTTCGTCAGTACCTGCATAAAATAGTTAGCAATAAATCGTCCAGCGCTTACAGGTTCAGATTTCGAGATTGTTAACAGCATAGTGTGAAAACTTTCTCTAATCTTTACCAAGGTCGTTGTGAGCCTCTGAAGTATACCGGAGTATCACTTCAAGACTGTAGACCGTTTGAAGCACGTAACCATCATGATACAAGGCAAGATCCGAAGATCTCATTAAGAATCTTACAACTTGTGTCCTTTTTGGCGAACACAAGTGTATTATATTTGAAGTGTTCCTAAGAGATTTTTAATGAATATCATGGCTCTAGACTCAATAATGTGCGTTTTGGTTTTAGCAGTCGAAGGCATGGAGCAGAGTGCCACCTTTTCAATATCAGCACTTTTCGGAATGAGAGGCCGATAGATTATGCAGTGTTCTCCGTGAGAAATGAAACAAATATCTTTTAAGAGATATCTGAGTGGCTATGAGGGGTTTGTGCAGCGCGTCACTGGGTCCATGACGTCTTGTCTTCAATATCAGTATCAACTTAGTGAATACCGATAGCAGATGTATTGACCCAGTTTCTGCCCTAAGTTTTCATGGAGGGCAATTTCTTTTCACCCTTTCATTAAACTTTTCTTTTTCATTCTTCAACCCTTCTTTCCCTTTCTCATTTAGTCCTTTTTTAAATCTTTCCTAAGGACTTCTAATTCTAATCTATTGGAATTGTCCTTGGGTATATCCCTCCGGCTCTGGCGGATCATAGGACATAACCTAACAATAATCACCTTATTACTCCATGATTATCCTAGAATTGTTGATCACTTTCCATAAAACCTTTTGTGAAAACCTCTCAAAGTGTTTATGAATAAAAACACATTTTAGTTAACACTTCGAGAGTTTTGCATTTTCTGAAATACTCCCCCTACACATGTACTTATGCTTTTTAAAGATAAATTTACACATGTTGGGTAGAGTTTGCACATTTTGAATAGATCGATTTTTCAATGAACATGACCATTGCGAGACACGTTTACATCACTGGATAGACTAGCTTGAAATTATTAACCGTCCTGGTCATATTCAAAGAATAATCTCTCGAATTGGTACATTCTACTCAGACAAGTCCTTTGCGAGACACGTTTACATCACTGGATACCCAGCTTGAGATTATTACCCGTCCAGGACAAGTCTTTTCGATTACTGACATTTAATTTTCTGTCAATTCGAAGGTTCATACTAAGTCCTTTTTTGGAGAGCTCTTTTTGAGATTCAATCCACGATCTTTAAACATTTTTTATCACATTTTAATCACGTCTTCTCCCCCTAAAAAATAGCATGTAGTGATATTTTTTATATCAACTAATTAAATGAAAGCTTTTTTGAGAGATAGACGGATTTGAGCATGAAATTGAGACTTTTTGTTTTTAATTTTTTATACTCCCCCTTAAATAAAGCATGTTTCATCGGGTTTGGAGGGAGTTGTCTTGAGCACAGAAGTTTGAGAAAGATTTAGAAAAATCTTTTTGAAAAAACTTGATCATGTGCTCAAGGATTTTTTATTTTGCCATTAACATTGTGAGTCCTGATCTGAAGTAATCAGAAGTCATCAATGTAGCTCGGATTTCATACTGAAATATACGAAAGCCGTCATTTAAGTGCGGGTTTCGTACTGAAGTATACGAAAGCCATTGTGAAGAAATTTTTGAGAAACGACATGTTTTAGAAAACATTTAAATGAACTCTCGCTCAAGCATCTGTACATTCCCGGATCATTGTTGAATGACATTTCTAGGTACGTATAGAATATCGATTATACGAGAGACATGTCGTGAGAAGAATATTTTTGGTTTTTATGATTTATATTGTTTTTGTATTTTTTGAAAATTTTCTATTTTAATATTTTGTTTTTGATGGTTTTTCAAATTTTGTATTTTTTTTTCAAAAAATATTTACAGCGAAGCTTTTTGAGATAAATTTCAAGAAGATTCGAGAAGACTTTCTAACTCTTCGGCAGTTAGGCTTCGCATGCTGATAATGCTCAAATTGTACATGTTTTTATGAGCGTTATCGTGGATTTTATGCATATATATTGATCACTTTTATGAACTTATGGTACTTAATGAAGTATAATTTTATATTAGGTTCATGGAAGCTCACGACAAAGAAAACCAAGAAAAAGACGAAGAAACGATCAATAAACGGAGATTTATGCATATACGAAGAATTCCCAACAAAAGCGAGTCTCTTGGAGTATATTCGAGAAGATAAAGTCATGAAGTTGTCACTCCAAAGACTCAAAAATAAAGCACAAGAGGGAAAACGAGAAAAGAAATGAAGAAAAGAAGCTAAAACGAAGAAATAATGGAAGACTCGTTGTTCCCGACACACCTCCACCATTTTGGCCATAATTTGAGCATACGAACTCGGATTTAGTTGATTCAAGCGGCCACGGAAAGGCAAGAGAAAGATCTACAACTTTCAAGTGGCCAAAATGCTCCAACCAATCGGATGGAGCCCGCAACCGATCGGATGGAGCTAACTTTCTCATCCATCCGATCGGCATGGCCCCGCATCCGATCGGTTTGACCGATCTGACCACCCCAAGTTATTTTTAATGCTTACTTAAGTGCCATTAAGCCCCAAGTCCGATCATGTCTCCTTAATAACTCCTAAACCTGCTACTTTATGACACTTTGTGCCCAAGTTACTTACTTGTTGGCTAAGGGTGGCTTCTACATATAAATAAGACCATTTTGGCTTGGCTTTGGGTGTGAAATTCTACCCTCCACCCTCAAGGACGAATTTTCACCAACTTATCTCTCCCAAAAGACCACACACCTCTGCCATTTCTAGAAGTAGTGCTCAAGTGCTAAAGAAAGTGTTCGGGTGTAATTTTCCGGCTTGGTTAGAAGTTGTAGTTGATTGGAGGCTTGAAGGTTGCTATAATCCTACACCTTTACCTATTGTAATTGATACCTTGGGTAAACTCTTGTTACTTTTATGATGTTGAATTCTATTATTCATGTTGAACTTTGGTTATTGATAAATCTTGCCATGGAATAGTTTTGTATACTTGTTTGGATATTATGATAACTTGTGATAAAGGGATGTTTGGATATTAGTAGTGTTTGTTTGGATTATAATGATAACATCATATTTGGTTAAATTGGAACTTGTATTGTTTATTGTTTTGATTAATCATTGTTGAGTCTATAGTCGAAAGGATTCTCAATAGTGGTTGATTTCAATTCATTAGTCGACGAATGTTTTGGTCTTGTACTTTGTGACGATTGTATGAGAAACTTAATAAACATAACAAGTGAAAGTTTAATTTAGATTAAGGGTCGAAAGGCATCTTTTGAATATGTGTTCTAATCATTTTTCAAGTAAATGGAACTTCACGAATTAATAACATCAAAGTATAAAGTTCGAAAGGATTCTTTCTTGTTATAGGCATAAGGCTCATGACATGACCATTTGATTGAGGCTTATACATATTTGATTTATAAAACACTAAATTATTATTGGTTCTAAAGGTCGTAAGGATTACTTTTGATAATATTTTTTTCAAACTAACCATCCTAATATCCATGTGATCATTTGTCCAAACATGTATGTTCTTTGTGTGATTGTTCTTATATTGCTTTTCTTGTTGGTTTGATCCGTGACAATCATAACCATCAACTTGTTACTTGCTTAAACAAACAAATGACACTTGAGTGCAACCAAGTCTCTTGGGACGACCTTGACTTACCAACCCCTATACTACATATGACTAGGGTATACTTGCCGAAATGTGTTCCTAGTTAATCGGTAATTCTTGTTTATAAATTTAAAGCTTTGACGTAACGAATCAAGTTTTTGGCATCGTTGCCGGGGACTTGTTTTGCACTTGTTTGTTCGTTTGATTGTCTTCTTGATTGATATAATGTTTGTTTGCTTTCATGATAATTCCGGCATCGTCACCATCAAGGATTTGGTTTTTGTTCTTAGGTGTTTGTTTGTTTGCTTGTTTGTTCATTTCCCTGATATATTGATCGATTGCTTGTTTGCTAATTTGTTCGAATGCTATATTCCTCTTGCTCGTAAATGATTATTTCTTTGTTCTTGTTTGATTGCTTGCTTGCTTGTTTTCTGATGCGTGGTTTTGCAACCTTACAACAGGTTTTACCTCTCGAGGGATCTCAAGAGGCTTACAACCCCACCAGGCAGTGTACCTGACCGATGTAGTATAGTGTAGTGGTAAGTACAGGGGATTGATCGTTCTCCACAGGGAATAGTGTTCGTTAGGTATGAAAAATTACTCTAATAGGTCTAAGGGTGAGAGAAGATTCTTTTTATGTTTTTATATTTTTATGAAAGCAAGTAAAATCTCGGGTTTGAAAGAGTGGGCGGAATTAGTTGCTAGTCAACTAACCCAAATAACTACGAATGCAAATAAAATAAAATAACTGAAAATGAAAAGGTTGGTGAAAACTTATGTGGAGGGAAATGTGTTTACTTAGATTTCCTTACTCCCTAACTATCTTTTACCGGTTGATTAGTGTGTATTAGTTGCGTGGATGACGGGTGTATTCCTTAATACCATTCGTGGGGTGGCGTACGTACTTCCCCAACTCTACAAGCTCCTACTTCACTCCTATGTCGAGCCGGCTAGGAAGCTCCTAACATGGGATCACTAGAATTCGCTTGTGCATTAAATACAACCATAAAAACCTTTAGTACGCATTGGTTCATGTTTCTTAAGACGTTCAAGCAAGTTACCGAATAGGAAGTTAGCCAGTTTTCTTAAGCCTAACATAGATGAACAATCATCCAATACAACTAATAACACACTAATAACCAATAATCAATAGCTAGGTTTCATTAGATCTAAGCAAACACAAGATAAATCTAGCCTAACATGTTAAACAAAAGACAAGAACAAGATAGAATCAAACAACACATAGACATATTGAATGATTAATTGATAACTTATCTTCAATGTAACATGGAAGATCTCAAGGCAAAAAGCCTTGAAAAAGCTGCCAAATTCGTCCTAGGGTTTTCACACACAAAGTTCCCCAATAAGTTCCACACTAATGACAAAAAATTGCAAAACTTTATATAGACTTTTAGATCTGACGGCGTCACGTTATGGAGTGTGACGCCGTCACCTCGCCGCTTTTAGGGTTCCCGGATGACCTTCTTGACGCCGTCCCTCTTTAGCTCTCCAAAATCCGTTCTGGCCTATCAAGGCTTGACGCCGTCAGATTTAGGGGTGACGCCGTCCCTCTTTAAATTAAGCCGTGACGACCTTGATCAGATTAAAGCGTGACGCCGTCAGAATTCCCATGCAAATTTCACTGGCTTATCATGAGTAAATTTCACATCCACCATTTTCTTGCCAAGCCATGACGCCGTCTGGAGATAATCCTGACGCCGTCAAAGGTAACTTTTAGCATGATTTTGAGACTTTGTCGTTTTCTTCACTTTTATGCTCCAAAAACGTCCAAAATGCTTCCTTTTCCAGATTTCTTCTCAAAAGTACCTAAAATGACAAAAGGAACGATTTAGGGCAATATTTGATCAAATAAATACGATTTAGGGCTTAAATGACCCCTTAAAAGCGGTACACTTTTCGCTTCATCAAATACCCTTACACTTGAGATTTGCTTGTCCTCAAGCAAATGTGCTTTTATTCTAATCAAAATACAAGTTAGGGGGTCATTTAACGCTAATATAAAAGTAATTACAACAAACAGTCGTTCCACTTTAATCATAATAAGCACGGAGATTACATACTAGCACCTCACAAGTAGTGTTTAGATACTCCACATCTCTCAGGTGTCATCAAAATAAATCTCATAAATGAAAACGGATAATATCTCTCACTACCTGTCATAGCAAATAGATTACCATAGGCTTGGGAAAGGATCGAAAACCTCCTCCACTAGGCGTAAGCACCTAAGATAAACTATCAAAGAGGGCTTTTACATGGGTTATAATGTTAGGTGTAGGGATATGATAAACACGGATTTGTTGGATAAGGGATATTTTACTGGTGGCGAGTTAAAGATCTTGATTAATTACATGTACTATACAATGTTGCTAAGCCAAGACTCGACTCGATCTTAAGCTAAAAACAAAATAACAAAAACATAAAATAAACAATAAATAAAACGGGATGGTAGTCCGTATGTTTTTTCTACTTTTCTTTTTCTCATTTTTTTTGTATTTTTCTTGATTTTTTCGATTTTTTTTTTTATTTATTTTTTTTTTTTTTTTGCATACACTCTTGCCCTACCATCCAAAATAATACATCATAGGGGCGTTGCATTCCCCTTACACTTGAATTTTTACATGACTTTACAAATAACTATTCTAATGACTCGAATTAAGATAATTGAAAAACTTGGAGTACTTTTAAAATATTTAGCACATATGGGGGTAATAAATGATGTTCTTCCCCATTACTCCATTACACTAGTACTTTACCCATGAGTCCCAATCGTCCCAAAACAATATGTACAATCGGTAAAAAAAAAAAAAAAAAAATGTTTCTTTCATTTTTCGTATTTTGTTCTTGTGTGTTTATGTTTAGATCGAATAAGTTTAAATGTCTTTTGGTTTTTGCAAGAGCATCATTTCTTTTATTCTACTTAATTTTTTTTTTTCATTTTAAATTTTGTTAATTTAGTACGTTATGAATAAATAAGTACTTGTTTTAAAAATAAAAATCTTTTGAACTTTGTGGGTATGTTCACTGGAAACCCTCACGAGACTTCACTCATCCGCTCGGGCCACCGAGGGGTTTAAAAGGCTTGTTGCATACGCTAAATGCAAACCAAATGCCTACGAAAGTGAGTTTTAGAATTTTATGCGTTTTTTGTAGTTTAGTTTATTTTTGCAGATTTAATAAGCTCTTGGAGATTGGATTATTGGTGATATTATACATGGTGTGGAGATGTTTTGTTGAATGAGAAATTGATTGATCTCATAAGCTTATGCTAGCATTTGCTTAGCACCTTATCATATGGAGTTCGATCGCGATTTATTGGCTCAGGAAGTTTCGTTTCTCTTGGACTATTTATTTATTTATTTTCCCAATTTTACATGCTTTGAAGTTAATTTTTATTACATTTTGGACAATGCTTAACTTAAGTGTGGGGGGAAGTAAATAGAAAAAACAAAACTACTTTTCAAATTTATAATTTTGGGGGCCAATTTAAAATTTTGTATACTTGTTTGCCCTTGTGATCTGATTGTTTTCACGCTTTTAAGATAATATATTAGAATAACTGGATCAATCCACTGGTGAAATCTGTAATTTTGAAAAAATTGAGATGTGTCCCGATTAATATTGCAATCCATTCTGGGATCGATAACATTTGCTAGCGTATATTATAGCCCTTTCCACTAAATTGTGAGGATTTGAGCCTGTTTCGTATATAGCATACATCTTTTATGCTTGGATCTTTTGCTATGAGTGTGCCGGTGATTTTATTTATTCTAGAACTTGTACATGTAAATCATTACCAGACCACAATAAGATCACATTCGTGTGATAAAGAGGCATCCTTAGGAATAACACCAAATGGCCATCCGTTTACAAAATAATTTTTGCTAACCACATCGGTTAGTTAACCTCGTATTTGGAACCCATTTGTTAGCGTTTATCTTTAGCGCTAGATACCCTTAGTTCACCCTCTGAACCAATCCTTTTCATTTGTGTTACATCCAGAAAAATACAAAAATATTTTACACTTTAAACCTTAGCATAACCCTTAGTCGAAGTCTAAATGGTGGTTGCTAGTTGCTTGGAATGTTGGATTGTTTTTTATGATTGATAGTTAGCCACACTTTGCCAGTTGTGTGTGCCATTCCGACAAAGATGAAGGTGCGCAACTTCGTGTTTTGTATTTTTGTGGTGTATGCTTATACGAAGTGTGGGGGAGATGTTATGTATGAAAGGAGAATGAATGAAAAAAAATGTAAAAAAAAAAAAAAAAAAAAAAGATAAGTCATCGCAACTATAAGGTGGCAATTATAGCTAATGTGCTATATATGAAGATGAAGAAAGAAAGTTATGTGATATGTTGTTAGCCAATGAGCTAAATATGAGGAATATTATTATGGCGAATCGATGTATCGATATGAGAAAGTTCAAAGAAGAGGAAGTTGTTAACTATAATCATTTACGGGTTTGCGGTTTGTTCAGTAACTAGCAACAATAGGACTTAGACTTGACTTTATTTTTCTTTTAAAACCAATTTCATAAATACTCACATGCCTTATCCCTACCCTTACCAAATCACTTTATTCGTTGTTAGCTTTCGAGCATCCGGATATAGTGATGGCTTTGTGAAAATATGTAGTGCATTAATATTTTAGTGACCATCCGGTTTTTGAGTGATCGAATGATGCGCCAGCGATCTAGTGTGTATTTTGGTGACCATCCGTTATGTGAATAGCGCGCCAGCAATCCAAGATATGCCCTAGTGACCATCCGTTGTTCGAGTAAATCAAGAATTCGCGCTAGCGATCTAATATGTTCTTGTATGAGATATTTAAACATAAGCCTGGTACAACCTCGAAGCCTGTACATTACAACCCCAATAAAAGACCTCTTTAGATGTTTACACTTGGCGCTTACGCCACGTCGGTGGAGTTTTGTTTCTTATACAAGCCTATGGTAATAAACGAATCATGACTGAGCAATGAATGTGATTTCTCTTATATATCCTCCACTACCTGAATAAATGAGTGATTGAGTGAATTATACTTCGTTTCTTTTTCATGAGGTGTTTAGAAATATTACTCAAGCAAGAAAATCTATGGGTATTGTCATACATCTCGGTTTTTCCCCATAACGCTTAAGAATGATGAATCGTATCTTGTACTTGTACTTGGTAGATTTGCATCATAATTTTTATAATCATTTTTTATGCACCATGTGTGATCTATTTTTCTTAATATTTGTTTGAGGGCAAGCAAACCCTTAAGTGTGGGGGAGTTTGCGCTCATTTTCTCTTTTATTAAAAAAAAACCAAAAATATTTTTCGATATTTCAAAAAAAAAAAATCAAAATTTTTAAAATTTTCTTTTCGTTTTGTCATTTAGGTATGAATGTCGATTTTTCTTTTTCTATATTTGCTTGAGGGCAAGCAAAGTTCAAGTGTGGGGGAATTTGATAACGCTCAAATTGTACATGTTTTTAGGAGCGTTATCGTGGATTTTATGCATATATATTGATCACTTTTATGAACTTATGGTACTTAATGAAGTATAATTTTATTTTAGGTTCATGGAAGCTCACGACAAAGAAAACCAAGAAAAAGACGAAGAAACGATCAATAAACGGAGATTTATGCATATACGAAGAATTCCCAACAAAAGCGAGTCTCTTGGAGTATATTCAAGAAGATAAAGTCATGAAGTTGTCACTCCAAAGACTCAAAAATAAAGCACAAGAGGGAAAACGAGAAAAGAAATGAAGAAAAGAAGCTAAAACGAAGAAATAATGGAAGACTCGTTGTTCCCGACACACCTCCACCATTTTGGCCATAATTTGAGCATACGAACTCGGATTTAGTTGATTCAAGCGGCCACGGAAAGGCAAGAGAAAGATCTACAACTTTCAAGTTGCCAAAATGCTCCAACCAATCGGATGGAGCCCGCAACCGATCGGGTGGAGCTAACTTTCTCATCCATCCGATCGGCATGGCCCCGCATCCGATCGGTTGGACCGATCTGACCTCCCCAAGTTATTTTTAATGCTTACTTAAGTGCCATTAAGCCCCAAGTCCGATCATGTCTCCCTAATAACTCCTAAACCTGCTACTTTATGACACTTTGTGCCCAAGTTACTTACTTGTTGGCTAAGGGTGGCTTCTACATATAAATAAGACCATTTTGGCTTGGCTTTGGGTGTGAAATTCTACCCTCCACCCTCAAGGATGAATTTTCACCAACTTATCTCTCCCAAAAGACCACACACCTCTGCCATTTCCAGAAGTAGTGCTCAAGTGCTAAAGAAAGTGTTCGGGTGTAATTTTCCGGCTTGGTTAGAAGTTGTAGTTGATTGGAGGCTTGAAGGTTGCTATAATCCTTCACCTTTACCTATTGTAATTGATACCTTGGGTAAACTCTTGTTACTTTTATGATGTTGAATTCTATTATTCATGTTGAACTTTGGTTATTGATAAATCTTGCCATGGAATAGTTTTGTATACTTGTTTGGATATTATGATAACTTGTGATAAAGGGATGTTTGGATATTAGTAGTGTTTGTTTGGATTATGATGATAACATCATATTTGGTTAAATTGGAACTTGTATTGTGTATTGTTTTGATTAATCATTGTTGAGTCTATAGTCGAAAGGATTCTCAATAGTGGTTGATTTCAATTCATTAGTCGACGAATGTTTTGGTCTTGTACTTTGTGAAGATTGTATGAGAAACTTAATAAACATAACAAGTGAAAGTTTAATTTAGATTAAGGGTCGAAAGGCATCTTTCGAATATGTGTTCTAATCATTTTTCAAGTAAATGGAACTTCACGATTTAATAACATCATAGTCTAAAGTTCAAAAGGATTCTTTCTTGTTAAAGGAATAAGGCTCATGACATGACCATTTGATTGAGGCTTATACATATTTAATTTATAAAACACTAAATTATTATTGGTTCTAAAGGTCGTATGGATTACTTTTGATGATATGTTTTCCAAACTAACCATCCTAATATCCATGTGATTATTTGTCCAAACATGTATGTTCTTTGTGTGATTGTTCTTATATTGCTTTTCTTGTTGGTTTGATCCGTGACAATCATAACCATCAACTTGTTACTTGCTTAAACAAACAAACGACACTTGAGTGCAACCAAGTCTCTTGGGACGACCTTGACTTACCAACCCCTATACTACATATGACTAGGGTATACTTGCCCGAATGTGTTCCTAGTTAATCGGTAATTCTTGTTTATAAATTTAAAGCTTCGACGTAACGCATCACATGCCAATTCTTCGAACTAAATCGTCAAACCTTTCTTTTGGAAGGGCTTTAGTAAATAGACCGGCGAGTTGGTATTCAGTCTTCACGAAAAATAATTCAACAGTACCCTCTTCTACGTGTTCCTTGATGAAGTGATAGCGGACTCTAATATGCTTGGTCTTCGAGTGTTGTACTCGATTGTACGAGATGGCTATGGCACTTTTCGAGTCACAATACAGAGGTATGCGGTCGAAGGTAAAGCCATAATCTGTGAGCTGTGTCCTCATGCATAGAACTTCGGCACAACACGCAGATAGAGACACATACTCGGCTTTTGTGGTTGATAATGCAGTACAATCTTGTTTCCTTGATGACCAGCCTACTAGCTTTTCACTCAAAAATTGTGCTCCACCGGATGTACTTTTTGCTGTAACTTGGCAACCTGCATGGTCCGCATCTGAAAATGCTATTAGTTTAAACTCCGAATCCTTCGGATACCAAAGTCCCATGTTAATGGTTCTTCGTAGGTACCGAAAGATCCGTTTAACCTCTTGGAGGTGAAGTTCGGTAGGCCTTTCCTGAAACCGTGCTAATAAGCAGATAGCAAAATGAATATCGGGTCGACTAGCAGTTAAGTACATGAGAGAACCAATCATGCTCCGATATTTATTCGGATCCATGGGTTTCCCATATAAATCAGCACCTATTTTTGGTGAAGTGGCCATTGGAGTACCAACAGAGTCACAATTTTCCATTCCATGTTTTTCAAAATCTCAATTGTATATATTTAGCTTGATTTATAAAAATACCACGAGGGGACTGATGAATTTGTAAACCAAGAAAGAATTTTAGTTCCCCTATCATGGACATTTCAAATTTTCTTTTCATGAGATTTTCAAAATGTTTTGAATGTTTCGGATTAGTGGACCCAAATATAATGTCGTCCACGTAAATCTGAACAATCAAAATGTCATCTTTATATTTTCTTGTAAACAAGGTTGGATCAATTGTTCCTTTGGTGAAATTGTTTTGCAGCAAGAAAGATGATAGTTCGTCATACCACGCCCTTGGGGCTTGTTTCAAACCATAAATGGATTTCTTTAGCTTGTAGACGTAGTCTGGATGATCTTTGTCAACGAACCTGTCTGGCTGACTCACGTACACTTCTTCTTTCAGAGTTTCATTCAAGAAAGCCATCTTGATGTCCATCTGATAGACTGTGATGTTTTTGTGAGCTGCATATGCTAAGAAAATCCTGACTGCCTCAAGTCTTGCCACTGGCGCGAATGACTCTTCGAAATCTATCCCTTCTTCCTGTCTAAATCCCTTAGCCACTAGACGAGCTTTGTTGCGAATTACAGTCTTGTTCTTCCATAACCACTTTAGATCAATGACAAGTTTGTCAATTGGTCTAGGAACTAATTCCCAAGTGTCATGTAATTTGTCTTGGAGAAGTTCTTCCTGCATCGCTTCAATCCATGCATTATCTGCCATCGCCTCTCGAATGTTCTTTGGCTCTTTTAAACTGACTGAGCAGACATAGATGCACATATCAGAATCGGTGGCGAGTTGTCTTCTCGTCTGAACTGGCCTTGAAGGTTCACCAATTACTTGTTCTATTGGATGGTCTTTAGTCCACTGTAACGTAGAAGGGTACCTTGGATTTGACAAATGTGTGTTAGATGGTTCATGTAACCTCGAAGATGATTCAGCAGAATCCGTTGCAAATGGGTTTTTGTAGGACCTTAGATCAATCTTATCACACTAAATAACAATCACTAATGCACAAGAGAGAAGAGAGATGTAATATTTCTAGAGATAGAAAGTAGAGAGATAAACTATCATTCATTAAGCACACATTTCTCCACACACATCCACCCATCCAAATGAGGAGGATGAGGCTATTTATAGTACAAGGCTAATGAGCCACTTGGGCTTTCCATGGGCTTTTCTATGGACTAAACATTGGAGTAACTTTTCAATAACTTACAATCTATTATATTGATCCATGTGCCCTTTGACTATCCTATTAAATAAACAACGACACATTACACACATATAAAAACGTAAATGACCATCACTTTTTATAAAGGCTAACAATCTCCCCCTAAGGGATGGTCATTCAAATGACGCTCTGTGTGATTAGGTCTTTAGTCTTCATTGCCTTGTGCTTTGTGTGTCGTTGTAGAATAGTCTCGATACTTTTGTTCCTTCATGCTTTGTGATCTTCAAAGTAATCGTCTTTTGATTCTTCTTTCCTTTGATTAACATCTTCACATGTTTACAGTGCCGTCTCTTCCATCATACTCATACTTCTTTATAATACTTTGATCTTCATACTTATGTCATCCTCACTTGATACATGAACTTGTTCTTGACATCTTGATTAGCTTCTTGACTTTGTCTTAACACTTTATCTTTAACTTGATCTTTTTGTCTTGAACATTTTTCACTTGAGCTTTGTTGAGGATGATCTTCATAAGTATGAGCATGAGGAGATATAGATGTTGATATATATGATGATGGTGAATGGACTTTCGTCAGTACCTGCATAAAACAGTTAGCAATAAATCGTCCAACGCTTACAGGTTCAGATTTCGAGATTGTTAACAGCATAGTGTGAAAACTTTCTCTAATCTTTACCAAGGCCGTTGTGAGCCGCTGAAGTATACCTAGGTATCACTTCACGACGGTAGACCGTTTGAAGCACGTAACCATCATGACATAAGGCAAGATCCTTAGATCTCATTAAGACTCTTACAAATTGTGTCCTTTTTGGCGAACACAAGTGTATTATATTGGAAGTGTTCCTAAGAGATCTTTGATGAATCTCATAGCTCTAGACTCGATAATGTGCGTTTTGGTTTTAGTAGTCGGAGGCATGGAGCAGAGTGCCACCTTTTCAATATCAGCACATCTTGGAATGAGAGGCCGATAGATTATGCAGTGTTCTCCGTGAGAAATGAAACAAATATCTTTTAAGAGATATTTGATTGGCTAGGAGGGGTTGTGCAGCGCGTCACTGGGTCCATGACGTCTTGTCTTCAATATCAGTATCAACTTTGTGATTACCGATAGCAGATGTATTGACTCAGTTTCTGCCCTAAGTTTTCAAGGAGGGCTATTTCTTTTCACCCTTTCATAAACTTTTCATTTTCATTCTTCAACCCCTTCTTTCTCCTTTCTCATTTACACCTTCTTTTTTTTTCAATCATACCTAAGGACTTCTAATTCTTATCTATTGGAATTGTCCTTGGGTAGATCCCTCCGGCTCTGGCGGATCATAGGACATAACATAACCATAATCACCTTATTAATCCATGATTATCCTAGATTTTTTATCACATGCCGTAAAACCTTTTGTGAAAAATCTCTCAAAGTGTTTATTAATAAAAAACATTTTGTTTAACACTTCAAGAGTTTTTGCATTTTCTGAAATACTCCCCCTACACATATGCTCATACATTTTAAGATAAGAATGCACATGTTGGGTAGAGTTCGCACATTTTGAATTGATCGATTTTCAGTTAATATGGCCATTGCGAGACATGTTTATATCACTAGTTAGACTAGCTTGAAATTATTACCCGTCCCGGTCATATCAAAAGAATAATCTCTCGAATTGGTACATTCTACTCAGACAAGTCCTTTGCGAGACACGTTTACGTCACTGGATAACCAGCTTGAAATTATTACCCGTCCCGGACAAGTCTTTTCGATTACTGACATTTAGTTTTCGTCAATTTGAGGGTTCAAATCTGAGTCGAGCTCTTTTGAGATTCAACTACGATAACATTTTAATCACATTTCTCCCCCTCAAAAATAGCATTTCGATGGTATTTTTGATACCGATTGATCAAAATCATTGTTTTTGGAAAGCTAATAGGGAGAAACGGATTTGCATGAACTTTTTTTAAAAGAAATTTGTTTCTTAAATACTCCCCCTCAAAACTTCCATAGGTTTTGATATTTTTAAACTTGGAGCGAATGGGGAGTAAAGATTTGAAAATCTTAAGCAAAATTTTGGAAAAGTTTTGAAAAACCTTTTGATGAATTTTGAATAAAATTTTGCTTAAGATTAAGAATTTTGTTTTGATTAACTTTGCGTGAGAACTTCTGTGGAAAACTAGAAGGGGGGGGGGGGTGAATAGTTTTACGTCTTTTTAATTTTATTGTGAAAACCTTTGTTTACTTTTTAAAACTTTGATTCGATCTTATGTGAATTCAACTCTTGAACAATATGAACAAATATAAGTAAATGTAAATAAACAATGCAAGTAAAGTAAATGAAATGAAATGAAAGATAGAGATGGAAAGATCAAACCACAACACAAGGATTTATAGTGGTTCGGCTACAAGGACACCTTCCTTGCCCTACTCCACTCCTCGAGTCACCTACTCGAGAGTTCTCTTCACTATGTCAACAAACTCCCTTATGGCGGAGAAAACCTTACACAACTTTCGCTTACACCGGTTTAACGACACAAAGCAAGATGTCGGGTCCTAATCGTAGCTAGAACCAATCTCACAACTTCTACACGACTTCTTCACGACTTATTCACAACTTCTTCACGACGACTTCACAACTTCTTCATGACGGCTTCACAACTTCTACACGACGGCTTCACAACTTCTACACTACTTCTTTACAACACCACTACTTACTTACACTTTGATCTACTAATTACAACTACACAACACCTTATCAAATACTTTACACAACTACACAATAATATGAATTAAACTATAATACTTCTTCTCTAGTTGTTGAAGGAGTATTCTTCTTTTGCACTTGGATGATAGAAGCTTGGATCACTTAGAAACCAATGCTTAAGAATATATGATCAAAGGATTTAGAAAGGATTTAGAAAGATGAGAAGAGATTTAGAACAGAAGGTTTGGGGTGCAAAAGGTGAGGAAAAAGTCCAGGATTAGTCCAGTATTTATAGGCAAAAATTGACAGCTGGAGGAGCGGGGCGGTCCCCTTAATTATTAAGGGGGCCGCCCCTTATATCCATTGCCCAGCTTTGTCTTTTTGTGGGGAAGGTTTTTCTGGAACATTTTTGCCATTTTTGGTTGAAAATTTGAATTCATAAATTTATAATGGATTAAACATTTTTATTTAATACCAAAAATGATTTTCTAAAAGATATAAAATGTTTGTGTCATTTTATAAAAAATCAAGTGATTAAGAAAATGTTCCTTTGATCATATAATGCATTAAGCATTTGTTTGTTCATACCTTAAGTGATTGAGTTGTTAAAATAGATATTTACAACTAAATACTTGTTTACGTCATAATCTTTCGTTTAATGATTTTACATTTTGTGATTATCAAAACGTAGAGATATCGAAAAATATTAATAACGTGTTTAGGCATTATTTATATCAACAATCTCCCCCTTTTTGATGATTACAAAATCTAAACTCATTAAATAAAAAAAATAATTTTTAGACAAGTATTTAGTGAGTTTATATCTACTTCTCCCCCTTTTTGTAGAATCAAAAAGGTTATGCCGGCAAGTTTTAGATGCGAAATTTGTCGGAATGAGAACTCCCCCTTGATGTGTACTCCCCCTCATTCGAGGGCACCAAGGAGTCGAGCTATGGAATGCTTGCAAGAAAAATATTAGAAGTACAAGTATATATAGCAAAAAAAAATAAGCAAGCATATAGAAGATAAACATTCATTAAGTAGAAATGATGTGTATAAATACACAATCATACAAAAGTACAACATGATTAAAACATACAACAACTAGCAAGTAAGGCATACTACATGATCATTCAAAGAAGACATGAGCTTTCATAGAGCTTGCAAACAAAATGGTGGAAAAATTATTGTTGGTTAAGCATTGCATATGCTTAATTTGGAGAAAATGGAGGAGGTGGTGGTGAAATAGGTGAAGATGGTGGAGGTGGATTGGTTAGCATGTGCTCAATACATGAAAACATGTATTGCATTTCATCTCTAAGACCAAAGATGATGGTTCGGTTGTGGATACAACAAAGGCAAGTATCTCCATGGGCTTCAAGTAGACTCCAAGGTACGGGATTGACAAAGAATGGTGGTGTGATTGGTGAGGATGAGAAATGAGCATCAAGAGGTGTGATTGGTGAAAGGGAAATAGCAAGTTCGGTGGATGGAGGTTCTTGAGTGGGAGGTGGTGGTGATGCTCTTTGTGTTGGTGCCATTTGTGGTGAGGATAAGTGTTTGTTTATGTAGTCATTGATGGATGAAGATGAAGGTATGGAAGAAGAGGATGTGCCATGAGTGGAAGGTGTTTTGGATGGTGCATTGGGTGCATTAGGAGATGAGCATTTAAGTGGTGGTGATGGAGTGGTGTTGTCTTCTTGAGTTAGATCAATGAAGAGTTGTTTAGGGGGTATGATGACAATCTTTTGTTTCTTTGAAGTCTTAGAGATGGAGGTTTTTGGTGATGACATGGTGGATTAGGATGGTGTTTGATGGAGGTGAAGAGTGATGGAATGAGGAGTTATCATTTGGAGGGAATTTATAGTATGAAAATATGGTTGGTTTGGGTAAGTTTTTGAAGTTTTATAGTAATATTCCAAAATCAGTTGGGTTATTAAGAGAAATGGTAGTTGGAGCTAGAGAAAGGGGTCACAAGATGCAAAAGGAAACAGTAAAATTTACTGTCCAGATGGCCGGTCCCCTTAATTGTATGCCGGCCCCCTTAAATATTAAGGGGACCGCCTAGTAAAATTAAGGGGGCCGCCCATCTGGTGTTTCCCAGGCGACCAAAAATGAAAATTTTCCAGAAAAGGGTCAATTTTTAAGGTGTATTTGCAGTAAGCTCTATTTGGAACATGTACACTAGGAATGATCAAATAGCAACAAAAACATATTAAGTAATCTGGCAAACATGTAAACTATCATAAGCATATTATAAGCATATCATATTAAAGAAACTAGTAGTAAGGTCCTAACATGATAATAGTTAAACTCCTAACACAATCCAAGATATAAGAAAATAACAAAATAAATGTCAAGTATATCCGAATATATCAGATCAATACCACCACACATAATTGTCTAATAACATCAATGTTCAACTAAACTCACACCAAACATATCTATTTCTTCTTCACAAGTATCTTCCTGAAGGCTTTTCTTATTGACTTGAATCCACCTCGAACCTCCTGATGCATTTGTTGAGTAGTGTTGAGCAATGAGGTTTGTCGTTCAAAGAGGAGTTGATCGGTTTGTTGGGAAGGAGAAGGAATTTGATAGTCGGTATAATCAAGTTCCGAAAGATTATCAACGAGGGTCGTGGGTGATGGGGTACTAACACGTGATGTGCCTTCCTCCTCATCATCATCTTCCCGATGAGATGTAGAACCATGAGGTGCGAGTGATATAGAGCTATGAGATTTGCCCTTGTCACTTCAAGATCGACGAGGTTAGATACGAACAAGAGGACGCAAGACCGGTTGAACGAACTCATAGATATCACTCTCAAGATGTGGGTAATGTTCCATGACATGATGATAAAGTCGAGTGAGGAACATACCATAGGGAAGATTGGCATTTGGAGTGTTTTTGGCGGAGATGATACGATGAACAAAGAGATAAGCCAAATTGTATTGTTCTTCCGCAACAACACAATACAACATGTGAGCGATGCTCGTCGTGAGATGATCACGGTGGCCACCAGTACCAAACGCATTCTCGCGAATGAGTTCTTCCCAACGCTTCATGTCGAGGCTTAACTCTTTGAGGAGGATTTGGTTTGCATGAATGTCGACATTTTTCGACTTGATTCTTCTGCTAGTCGTACCACGTTCTAGCTCAAGAAGTCGACGAATGTCGTCAGGAGTTGGAATCTCAGAATAGTATGGACCATCCTGAGGTCGATGTTGTTCAAGAGAAGAAAGATCCCATTCATTTGAAAAGACGGCTTGACCATTGTGGGGGATTTTGAGGATTTGACCAAACTGAGCAAGAGTGAGAGTGATGAATTCGTTTTGGATCATGAAAGAGATAAGGATATAACCATAGTCATCGGTTTGCACCGTAACTTGGCTATAGAAGTCAAGAACGAAACGAGGAATGATGGGTTCATTGATTTTGAAAAGACAATCGAGACGAACATTGGTGAACATTCGTTCGATATTGTCGGATTGATAGAAGGATGGATCGACAACTCTTCCCTCATGAATGTTTCTATATTCAATGGTACGATAGAAACATGCAATGACGGGAGATATGCCGGGAGTAGCGGAGACTTTTGGAATGTATTGTTTGGTTTTGGAAACATCACCAACCGTGACTTTAGGCATTTTCACCTAAATAAGATAACAACAAGAAAATAAGATTAAGAAAAAAATATGCATATGTCGTATATATTACTCATGTGGAACGCAAACATGCTTCGACTCTAAAAGTTTAATCCTAAGAAGTAGTTTGCAATGTTCCTTAGTTTTAATTTTTAACTCGCTTAAAATGTATTTTATGATGTTAAGGAGTAGTTATAGAGATATTTTGATAAAGAACCAAAAACATCCAAACGCTCCTTTATACATCATAAGCCACTTTGAAATGTGGCTAGACGAACATTTGATTGTATATCTAGCTATTTCTTACGAGTATTTATATTAAGTAACTTATTGAAAAACAGTGAAAACGTAGGTTTTGACTCAAAAATATCTTTCAATTTGTTATGCCAAACGCTCCCTTTACTAGAAAAATAACGACTAATATCTCAATATACATATCAATTATGTATCTTGATGACTCGAAATTACTAGTTGCGTGTTTATAAACTTGACAATTTGTTGTGAAATTTATTTCGACTAAATTTCGGCGATTTTATGACCTAATCCAAACACCCTCTTATGTTTAATAAAACCATTTTTCATGATTTGAAAAATATATTTTTAGGATTAAAGAGTTGTGATAATATAATGTGGTTAGTTTTAACAAGTGTTTATGGCATGATTCAACAATGTATACAATTTTGAATGAGGGTGTATGGTTTTTCAAAATTTTGATATGAGGGTTTTTGATTACTTAGTTTTTAGTGTTGATTAAGCATTCTAATCCCATGGGGAGCATTTGGTTATGAAAATCCTAGACTTAATTTCAATAACATTCGAATTTGAAAAATTTGAATAAGATACCTAATTATGATTAGACTCAAAATTGGATGAAATTAGACAAAATGTGTGTTGGAAAACTTACAATATATGTTGTTAATCGTGTTGTAAGTGTTTGCCCTTTGCGAATTAAGCCCGAATTGGTGATTTGGCAATTGATTTTGGTGGTTTTGGGGTGGTGTTCTTCGTTCACAGCAGGTAGAGGGAAAAGAGTGTTTGAGAAATGGAGTGTTTGGCAAAAATTTTAAGGAGGAAATTCGTTTTTGCAGCATCAGATGGCCGGTCCCCTTAAACATTAAGGGGACCGCCCTCAATAACAAGCCGGTCCCCTTAAACATTAAGGGGGCCGCCTACCAAAAACTTGGAATTTTTCGATTTTGTTTCTGACAGTAAAATATTTATATGTATATAGATAGATTTATCATATATCAAAAATACATTGGGTTGTATTGGCACGAGGAGGGAATACTTGACATATTTTATTAACATTTCGTTAAAAAAATATCTTGAGAATTTTGGATAAAATGATCAAGATGTCAAGTCGACAAAGAGTTTGAGGAATGAGAGGGAATGTGTGTATATATATATATATATATATATATATATTATGTGTTAAAGTGGGATGTTGAATGGTGTCGAGAGATGATGAGGTAAAGACGGAGATGAATGCTAAAGGCGATGGGAGTTTGTTTCATCCATAGTTTTCTTTGCGCGAAGGTTCAAATTCTACTTCTATGTTGATCCACTCAACTCACTTCTCTTCATCACCATGAGTTTTGTGATAGTGGACATAGAAGATTTTCATGTTGAACGTTAAAGTTCAAGAGAGCCAAGGGGGAAGAAAAGGTTCAAGAACGAACAATTTCTTTTAGTTCTAGATAGTCAACAAATGACGTATCTAGGTTATGAGAGGATATATATATATATATATATATATATATATATATATATATATATATATATATATATATATATACTACTTCTTACGTATATGTATAATAATATAGGTATATATATATTAGATATATGTATAAAAGGATTACACACTAACAAACACATAAGAATTAACTGAACTAAGCATTTTAAACTAACGGGGGCATGCAATTAGCTAGTTCATCAATCTAAGCATATATCATAGTAGTGAGCATGAAAAAGAGGCGTACCTTTTAGTCTTCAATAAATAGTCTTCAAGCACTTCAAAATGTTTAAATTGACTTATAGAAGCCAATCATAGATGAGATACCAAATTTCCCGATAAGTTGACAATTTAGCCACTTGGTCCCCATTGTCTAATTGGTCCATAGTTGTTTGAACCAAACATGGTTTGCAATTGACTAGGATGCATATATGGTGGAAGTATTCCCCAAGGATTGAAGCTTGGTGGATTTGAATAATTCCACATTGGGTAACTATTATTATTATGGAGGTTTTGTCTATTTTGGTTTCTTCTAGGTTGAGGAGTTTTAGGCCGAGGGTGAGGATTATTTGGTCTTCTTAGGGGAGGTGTTTTTTTATCTTAATTTCAGTTTAGAGGATTCTTCTTTGGTTTTTAAAGATGGTTTGTAGAAAAATTTTACTTCATCATTACTAGCAATGGGTATTTTTCTATCTTTCATAAGTATGTATTTAGGTTTTGACTCTAAAGATTTTTGCTTACTATATTCACATTCAAACTTTACATTTTTAGTTTCACTAGTTGAGGCCTCAGCTGAATTAAATCCTAAGCCGGTTTTATCTCCTGATACTCTTTGAACACTTATTATTTTCCTAAGTGAATTACTACTATTTTCGAATTTGTCAAGTTTGCAAATTTCTTCCTTAAGTTTTTCGTTTTCATTTTTAGTCTCTTGACATGTTTTACATTCTGCAAAAACTTCTTTACCTTTTTCTAAGTTGTGTAGTTTAATTTTTAATTCAAGTATTTCGTTTTCTAATTGGTTATTTATGTGTTTTAGTGATTTGTTTTTAGTCATTACTTTTTGACCTAATTTGCATAATCTATTATATTCACTATCTAAGTCTTTTTCATCTAATGATAAATTTTCATCACTAAAGTATTCGGTTTCGGAATGTACCTCACTTGATGTCTTAGCCATAAGACACTTCTCCTCCTTTGTGGTTTCTTTCTCATCTTCATCACTATCACTCCATGCTCCTCCAACGAACGCCTTTTGATTTTGCTCCTTTGACATCATTGGACATCTTCCGATGAGATGATTTGGATCACCACATTTAAAGCACTTCCTCTCGCTCTTGCTAGTTTTGTCATCTTTATTTCTTTGGAATGCCTTTCTTTCGTCATGTGGTTGTCTAACGAATCTTCCTCGTCTTTTGAAGAATTTCTTAAAGTCTCTTACGGCCATGGCATATTCTTCGTCATCGCTTTCGGAGGTTGAACTATCTTCGTCACTAGATTCCTTCCTCGCTTTTAAGGCGATTGACTTGCTTTGCTCCCTTTTTCCTTTGACCATCTCGGAATCTTTCTTTATTATTGCTTCGTAGACTTTCAAGTTGCCGATCAACTCGTCAAGTTGAAGAGTTGACAAGTTCTTCGATTCTTCAATCGCCGTAACTTTAGCCCGCCATTTTGGATGAAGAGCCCTAAGAAATTTCCTAACAAAATTCTTACTAGAAAAACTCTCATCAAGTGCTTTTAAACTTGTGATGATAGTGTTAAACCTAGCAAAAGCATTATCAATTGATTCCTCTTCCGGAATCGTAAATTGTTCATATTGTTGAACAAGAAGATCTATTTTATTATCTTTGACTTGACTATTACCTTGGTGAGTTATTAGTAAAGAGTTCCAAATTTCTTTTGCGGTTTCACACATAAAGATTCTTTCATATTCTTTACGCGGTAACGCATTATAAATAACCATTTTTGCTTCATTATTTTTAGCAAGTTTTCTTTTTAAATCATCATTTTGTTTTTCAAAAGGTACTATTTCATCCTTTTTAGTTTCTGGATTATTTTGAATAGGTAAAAAATCACCATTAGTAATAACATGCCAAAGATCTAGATCTTTTGATTTCACATAAGTTTCGAATCGATTTTTCCAATAAAGATATCCATCACTTTCAAATAGTGGTGGTCTTTGCATAGATTGCCCTTCTAAATATTTTTCGGATTCCATAGATCGTTTCAAGTTTTAAAATACAATTTATTTTAAAAATCTTGTTTGACGTGGCTCTTGATACCAATTGTGGAAAACTAGAAAGGGGGGGGGGTGAATAGTTTTACGTCTTTTTAATTTTATTGTGAAAACATTTGTTTACTTTTTAAAACTTTGATTCGATCTTATGTGAATTCAACTCTTGAACAATATGAACAAATATAAGTAAATGTAAATAAACAATGCAAGTAAAGTAAATGAAATGAAATGAAAGATAGAGATGGAAAGATCAAACCACAACACAAGGATTTATAGTGGTTCGGCTACAAGGACACCTTCCTTGCCCTACTCCACTCCTCGAGTCACCTACTCGAGAGTTCTCTTCACTATGTCAACAAACTCCCTTATGGCGGAGAAAACCTTACACAACTTTCGCTTACACCGGTTTAACGACACAAAGCTAGATGTCGGGTCCTAATCGTAGCTAGAACCAATCTCACAACTTCTACACCACTTCTTCACGACTTATTCACAACTTCTTCATGACGACTTCACAACTTCTTCACGACGGCTTCACAACTTCTACACGACGGCTTCACAACTTATTCACAACTTCTTCACGACGACTTCACAACTTCTTCACGACGGCTTCACAACTTCTACACGACGGCTTCACAACTTCTACACTACTTCTTTACAACACCACTACTTACTTACACTTTGATCTACTAATTACAACTACACAACACCTTATCAAATACTTTACACAACTACACAATAATATGAATTAAACTATAATACTTCTTCTCTAGTTGTTGAAGGAGTATTCTTCTTTTGCACTTGGATGATAGAAGCTTGGATCACTTAGAAACCAATGCTTAAGAATATATGATCAAAGGATTTAGAAAGTTGAGAAGAGATTTAGAACAGAAGGTTTGGGGTGCAAAAGGTGAGGAAAAAGTCCAGGATTAGTCCAGTATTTATAGGAAAAAATTGACAGCTGGAGGAGTGGGGCGGTCCCCTTAATTATTAAGGGGGCCGCCTAGGTAATTAAGGGGGCCGCCCCTTATATCCGTTGCCCAGCTTTGTCTTTTTGTGGGGAAGGTTTTTCTGGAACATTTTTGCCATTTTTGGTTGAAAATTTGAATTCATAAATTTATAATGGATTAAACATTTTTATTTAATACCAAAAATAATTTTCTAAAAGATATAAAATGTTTGTGTCATTTTATAAAAATTCAAGTGATTAAGAAAATGTTCCTTTGATCATATAATGCATTAAGCATTTGTTTGTTCATACCTTAAGTGATTAAGTTGTTAAAATAGATATTTACAACTAAATACTTGTTTACGTCATAATCTTTCGTTTAATGATTTTACATTTCGTGATTATCAAAACGTAGAGATATCGAAAAATATTAATAACGTGTTTAGGCATTATTTATATCAACAAATTCTTTTCTTTTAGGATTGTTGCAATACAGTGTACAACAAGGTCCTTTCTTTGAAAAACGGGTTATGCACTGTTATGTGGTCATAAGCCATGATGTTTTTAGGATAAGTGCACGAAAAGATATTTAAAACCTTTGTTTTGATTAAGAACTTTCCTTTCTTTGAAGCACGGGTCCTGAACTGATGTGTCCAGAAGCCATCAAGTTAAGCTCGGGTCCGAAACTGAGTTGTTTCGAAGCCATTGTGATCAGATTAGACAACAACCTTTGGAACCCATTTAAGCACGGCGCCAGCGGGTTTACCATATTTTGAAATCCATTTGTAGGTTGTGTCAATCTGATTCAAAGAAGTTGAATTCCAGCGAGGACTGAAAATCGGTGTTTCATTTTGAAATAACACTCGTGGAATCAACGGTGATTTAAAACTCTTTTTCTTGTGAAAATTGTTTGAGAAACCCGATGTCTCTCTTGGAGTTTTAAAATTTGAAGAGGTTTTCCATCCATTGTTGAAACCCGGTGTTTCATTTCGAAAATTCATTTTTGAGATGAATGGAAACCTTCCTGTATTTGGAATGTTCAAAGCAGAGTCATTCTTTTGTTGCAGCGAAAGCAATTCTGATATTGAATATTTGAAAGGTTTTGAACGACTTTGCTTTGGTCTCCACACTTGCTTTACCGGTGTAAAGCGAGAGTGTGGAGTTTGAAAACCTTTATTCTCTTCTTTAGAAGTATTTGTCCTTGAAAGCTTTTGAGGAGTAAGTGTTTCAGAGAAACTTGGTTTCTTTAAAAACTTCCTTCCTTTTTGCAATGAAAAGGTTGTAAACTGGGAAACCTTTTTCGAAAATGGTTTTGAAGATTCACCCGTGTAAACCTTCTTTGAAATACTCACTTCTGGTGATGAAAAATTTGAAATAGGAGCTTTTCCTTTTGATCGGTTAAGAGAATCAAACTTCATTTTTAAAGCATTGTATGAAGTTCTCAAATCACTGTATTCTTTTTGAAGAGAAAGATGATCTTGAGATGCCAATTTAGATTCCAAAGAGGCAATTTGTTTCAAAAATTGATCTTTTTCAGCTTTTGAATCATCCGTTTTACGAGCCAATTTCCGTTCGAACTCAACATTTTCTTTTTCAAGTCTTTCAAAATATTTTTTGAATTTGGTCGTTTTGTTGAAAAGATCAGTTTTGGCATCCTCAAAATCGTTTGTTTGTTGAGCTAAAAGCGTTTCAAGCTCAATCACTTTTGTTTGAAGCACATGATTTTCATTTTCAAAAGGATACATTTTCTTTCTCGTTTCCTTTTCAAAATCTGGAGTATTATAATCAAACAGGGGATTTGGAAAGGAAACTTTTTTGATTTGAGAGTCAACCTTTTTCATCTTCATTGATTCAATCTTTTGCAAAACATTTTCAAACTTTTTATCAGCGAATTCAGACAATTGAGACTTCAAAACTTCAGTCTCTTTTTGTTTCATGTTTGAGTTTTGAGTCTGAACTCGTGAACGTTTGATTGAATCAAACAGGTTTTTGTAAATCTATTTCAAATGCTCATTTTCTTTTTGTAATGATGCCACAGCGTGTTCCAATTCAATATTTTTTGTATCATGTTCGTCCAAATCAAACTTGATTTTGGCATCATCACAATTATCTTCAAAAATCTTATCTTTTTCTTTAAGCACCGTTGTCAAAGAGTTTTCAGAAGAAATTTTCTTTTCCTGCAGTTTGAGTTGGAAAGAAATACTTTGTGCTTCGAGTTTTGTTAAATCTTTCTCAAACTGAGCAGTTCTTTTTGACAATTCTTCTTTGACTTCAGCTACTTCTTTTGAAAGTTCTGTGATTTTCTTTTTGAGACAAAGATTTTCAGATTTCAAAGAAGATGTTTGTTCAAAATTCACATTCTCATACTCATGGCTGACAGACACTGACTTGAATGACTCTATTTGATTTGTGAAAAATTCTGTTTGAATATCAAGTATTAAGCATTTTTCATCAAATTCATCTTCAAGAGAATGTATGTATTTTAAATCTTCTCTCATTTCAGTGACAAGATATTTTTCAAAGTACTCAAAACTTAAGTTGATATCTTTCACACGAGGTTAAATCTCATCTTTTAAAATCTTACAGACTTCCATTTTTAGGCGAGACTTCGACGAAAGAAGATTATAGTAATCATTTGTGGTGTGTGGTTGCTTAAACCAAATGACCTTTAATGTATGCTCAATGTGATTTTTAAGATTACAAAACTATTTCATTGCGTTATTTTGCCATAACTTGGCATCATAAGTAGCAAGTTGAGCTTCTTTGAAATATCTTTTCACATTTGTGTATTTTCGTTTCAAAGGTTCTTTTGGTATGTCTGTCAATTGTGTATAACCATACACAAAGCCTTGGTACGAGAATGGACTTTTTCTTTGTTTTACTTTTAAACGTTTTTCCTTTTCAGATTTTTCTTCTTCTTCTGAATTGAACAGAACATCAGTCGACAAGCCTTTTCCCAAATTTTCAGCATCGTACAAACTGGGTGTCAACTTTTGCACTTTGTTTAGAAAACAAGGTTTTTGAATTTTCAAACCATTTTCCAAATTATTTTCCAAATGGTCAGTATTTTCAAAACCATTTGAAGAGTTTGAACACTTTATTCTTTTTGTTTTAAAAGTGGTTTGACAAAATCTCCGTTTATTTCAAACTTTCGAGCAAGAGTAAGGTTCGAGATTTCAATTTCAAGTCCAGCTTTGCTTTTTGTTACATTTTCAAAACCTTTTTTCCATTTCTTTGAATCTCTCAAGCTCTTTGGCCAATAAGACATTCGCTTGCTTAGCTTTGCGATTGTCCTCTTTGCATTTTTCAAGTTCATGTTTGAAATTTTTGATTAATGAAGCAAATAAGACACGATCTTGTTCATAAGAAGATCCATCCTGGGCAAGCTCACCTCCATTCGGATCCATATCTGGAGTAATAGGAGTGATATTACTATCAACCCGTTCCACCACATATTTGTCACTTATGGACTCAAGATGCACAGGATGTGTCTTATTATGAGCAAACACATTATCGAACAAAACAACATTATAATTATCGTTTGAATGTTGTACCGTAGCCAATATCTCTGTGTCAGATGAAGGTCTGATATGGTCATCCTTAGTATCCCAAACAGCTTCATTCTTGTGTGTACCATCAGCATCCGAATAATACCTTGGAGTACTGCTTTCAACCTGTTGTTCTGAAGATGTATCACTTCCCGTGAAAACCAAGCTAGCATCAGTTGTTGTACCCTCATTGACTGTTTGTTCATCTTTGTTTGTCTCTCTCTCATTCACCTCTGTTTCCTTTAATAGCACTTCTCTTTCAATTAGATCTCTTTCTTTTAACTGCATATCTTTTTCAATCTGCTCTCTTTCCCGTTTCTGCTTCTCCATTTCAATTCTTTCCCGTTCTTTCACTTTCTTCTTTTCCAGCATCTCTCTCAGATGAAATGTTCTTGTAGTAAGCACCAATTCTAGTGTGTTCATTAGTGTAAGCAACTGATTTCTAAAAAATTCAACTTCCAGGGAACGAATGATGCATTCTCTCCATATTGTGCTTGCTGATTCATAATCTGGAGAGTTTTTTAGCACTCTGAAATCTAAGTAGAGAAACCATTTTAACTGCGTCTAGAGCGCTTGATATGCTACTATGCAGTCACTTCCTTGTTCAATTTGCTTCTGTATTTGAAGTGTGTTGTGCAAGAGTTTCTCTTTGAAGGTTGAAAAATCCATTTCAGATCCGAAGAATGTTTCAAAAGCTCGATGAAATGATGTATTCCACAATGGTAACCTTGCTTCTGAGAGTGCCACATATTGAATCTTAACCGGTTTAAAGTGTGATAAACAATTTTCCTTCGAATGAATGGCTTTTTGCACAACTTGAGGCATTTTTCTCTCTTGAGAACTTGATTCCATTTAATTTCGGTGTGTGATAAAGTTGATGTTGGATCGTTGCAAAGAAATAGGAGTTGTGACAGATGATGGTTTAAGGTTCAAGAGTTGTGTATGTTTGAAGTTAAGTCCTTTCCCGAGTTTTCTAAGTTGAAGGATTTCTTAATCGTGATTTCTGATTTCCCTCCAAAAATTGAACTTGAAAAATTTCTCTACCAGAATTTGAAATACACCATAAAATGCAATTCTAAGGTTACTAGAAAATTTTGAGTTTTAAAAATTTTGACGCCAAATTTCACCGTAAAAATTCGAATTTTGACCTAAAAATTTGAATTTTGGGCCAAAATTTTCACAGTTATACCAAAATTTGAATTTTGCGTAAAAATTAAATGTTTAGTCACTCGTAAAAATTAAATTTTACTCAATGTCTTACTCGGTTCCTTAAAAAATTTAAATTTTCACCGTTAATTTTTTTTTTTTTTTTTTTTTTTTTAATCCTTACTTAGAATGACTTACTCGGTTCCTGAAAAAATTCCTTGATTGGTTCCACAGTCGATGTCCTTGATAAAAATCCAAATTCGAAGTATTACACAAATCCAAAGTCGAAGAAACTTGTATAAATCCAAAGTCGATGAACCTTGTATAAATCCAAAGTCGAAGAACCCTTTTATAAGTCCAAAATCGAAGAAACCCTAACTCTTATAGAAAGTCAAAGGATTTAAAAAACTTTAGAAAGTCGACGGATTTAAAAATCCAAAGTCGAAGGATTTTAAAAAACTTAGAAAGTCGAAGAATTATGAATAAAGTCAAAGACTTTAAACTGCCTTAGAAACTCGAAGACTTGAATCTTAGAAACTCGGAGGATCTTAGAAAGTCGAAGACCTAAGAAACTCGAAGAATCTTTAGAGAGTCGAAGACTTTAACTTCTAACTCGAGGTTACAAAGTCGAAGAACTTAATTAATCAAGCAAACTCGGAGGATTTCTAACTCATACAAACTTGGAGAAATGAAACTCGATGACCTAACTTAGGAACTCGGAGGATTGCAGAATCTCGGAGACCTGCACTTAGGAACTCGGAGGTTTGCAGAAACTCGTAGGACTTCACTAAACTCGAAGGAACCAAACTTGAAGCCTTCAAACTCGAAGGATTCAAGTGAAACTCGAAAAGAGGCGTCAATGAACAGTAACGAACCCTAAAAAATTCCTCCTAAATCCTTGTTTGGCTCTTGATACCACTTGTAGGACCTTAGATCAATCTTATCACACTAAATAACAATCACTAATGCACAAGAGAGAAGAGAGTTGTAAGATTTCTAGAGAGATAAACTATCATTCATTAAGCACATATTTCTCCACACACATCCACCCATCCAAATGAGGAGTATGAGGCTATTTATAGTACAAGGCTAATGAGCCACTTAGGCTTTCCATGGGCTTTTCTATGGACTAAACATTGGACTAACTTTTCAATAACTTCCAATCTATTATATTAATCCATGTGCCCTTTGACTATCCTATTAAATCAACAATGACACATTACACACATATAAAAACGTAAATGACCATCACTTTTTATAAAGGCTAACAGTTTTCGAACACATCTTCTTCTAACACAGCATTGTTTTGTTGTGGTTCTTCTTGAATTGGTGTAGTTTGGTTTTGCTCATCAACTCTTGGTAGAACAATCTCAATTACTGGAGTTGCTGGAGTAGATGTTGATGACGTTGAGGGAGTTGGTGCATGCTTCGATTGTTGTGGATGCATCTTGCGGTGGTGGTGGTGGTGATTGATGATTTTGAGCGGGTGCAGCGGAACGTTGTTGAGATGCATTTGTCGAAGTTCCACCATAGTATTCATCAAACATATACTCGAAGAAATTTTCCAGTTATTGATTTGTAGGTTTTTCAGTATTAGTTGACTGGGCTCCTTGTGGTACGAGTCCTGAACTATTATGTCCAGAAGTTTGAACGTTTGGTGCAGGTCCTAATCTGGTATGATTAGAAGCCATTGGGTTAAGCGCGGGTCCTAGAGCGAGTCTCTCAGAAGCCATTTGTGAAATCTTGTTGGGAATTAAATGTTCTAAAGATTAGTGTTTGGAATTATATGTTCATAAGGTTTGTACTGCTGAGAAGAATACACTAACAGTATTAACTGCTAGTGTATATCTGAAGACTTCTCAAGTTATATCTAACAGTGCTAACTGATAAGTTAGTACTGCTAGTACAAAGAAGGTACTGCTGGTGCTCGAAGAAAAATACTCTAAGTGTCATTCTACTGCTAGTATTGAAGATTCTACTGTTGAATGGATAAGTGTCGCGTATACTACTGCTGGATGGATAAGTATGTATAAGATATTTGTGTGTAAAAGTCAAATATATACGGTAGATAATATCTTTGATAGGTGTTCAGTCAACAAGTTGTAAACACAGATACATGTTGTATCTTAGGGACTGACACACTCAAGCAAGTAGTAGGCAAGACTTGACAATATTGTAAAGATCTCCTTTGGAATATAAAAGGGAGATCTTAGCTTAAGAGATAAAAGACAGTTGAGTGCATGTACTTAGATCTTACATATCTGTCAAGAAACAAAAAAACCAAAAACTCATCACATAAAACATAAAGTCATAGAAACATATAGATTCAAGGTTTGTAACCCTAGTGATAGTGAAGATCACTCGTATTATTCTCAATAATATTGAATCGTTTGGTGTTATACTTTCTGTGTTCATTGTTCATCACACAAGCATCACTGTTCCATTTCCATAACCAATATCCTTCAAAGTGTGGTTATGTAGATTCCGCATACTTAATCATATTAACTCAAAGTATCATATACACACGTTATAAAGGACTAACATCCTCAGAAGTGTATCGAACAATCCTCACAAGTGGTATCAGAGCAAGGCTGATATCTTTGATTTAGAAGAAGAAGTAATGGACGTGGAATCTATTCAAACGAATGTTGCTGCAAAGTTGCCAATGCTCAAACAGAATGAGTTTGACATGTGGAGGTTAAGGATAGAGCAGTATTTTCAAGTGAAAGACTATACACTTTGGGAAATTATTGAAGAAGGAAACTCTTTCAAGCCTACGACTACTACATCAACAGTTGAGGGCAAGGTGGTAACAACTCTACAAACCAACCCATCAACTGCAGAAGACAGAATTAAGAAGAAGAATGACCTCAAGGCCAGAAGTATGCTGATGATGACCATTCCAAATGATCAACTTTTAAACTTCAGCAAATTCAAAGATGCTAAGTCATTATTTGAGGCCATTGTTGCAAGGTATTATGGGAATGAAGCCACCAAGAAGACCCAGAAGACACTTCTCAAGCAACAATTTGAAAACTTCTTCTCAACTAACAACGAATCATTAGACCACATGTTTAACAGGCTTCACAAGATTGTGAGCCAACTTGCTATTCTTGGGGTGGATATACCTCAAGAAGATTTAAACTCAAAATTTCTGAGAAGCTTACCTGAAGAGTGGGTTATGCATGTTGTTGTCTGGAAGAACAAGCCAGACATAGACACCATGAATCTATTAGACTTGTATAACAACTTTAAGATTGTGGAACAAGATGTGAAGAAGACTGGTGGATCTACTTCAAGCACTGGGAACACGGCCTTTGTGTCATCTCCTAGTACCTCAAATCCAGTTGAAGATGTGAAGGTTAATATGGGAGTTGGTACTGCAAGTTCATCAAGCAGTACTACTGGTATTTTGGATGAGAAAACATGTTGTGCTTTTCTCACAAGCCAGAATGATGGGTCCATGCTTACTCATGAAGACCTCCAGGAAATCAATGATGATGATTTGGAGGAGATGGATCTAAAATGGCAAATTTCTCTTCTTAGCATGAGGGCTAAGAAATTCTATCAAAGGACAGGGAAGAAAATCACTATCAGCAGCAATGATACTGCTGGTTTTGACAAGTCAAAGATAGAATGTTACAACTGCCACATGATGGGGCACTTCTTAAACAAGACATATTCTTTAAAGAGGAAAATGGAAACATTCACTTAAGTGTAGAAACATTAGAACATGGTTCTAAAGGTGTAACCAACTTAATTGAATGTCAAATAATCAACAAAGCCAAGTCTGGGTTAGGATATAATGTTGTCCCACCTCCTTACAGAGGAATCCCTGCACCCCCAGGAATTGACCTAGAGCATTCAGGAGTAGCTGAATTTCAACAACCTATATTAAAATATGGTGCTCAGCCAAAAGCAACTATAGTTGTTGATGAACCTATAAAAGTGAGTGAAAGTGTAAGTAACACTTCACTTCCTGAGGACAAGGTGTCCTCTAGTAGGAAATCAGATGGTCCAATCATTGAGAACTGGACATCTGATGATGATGAAACACAATAGGTTATGTCTAAACCTGATGTTGTTAAGAAAGCAGGAACAAGTGTTCCTAAGATAGTCAAAAATGATGCTGTCAGGCCTAAATCAAATGTTAAACATGTTAGGCAATCAGTAAGATATTGTGAACAATATAGAACCACAAACAAGCCTAAATGTAACCAAAGAAATTGGAATGACCTCAAGTCTCACCAACTAGGTGATGACTTTGTTTTCTATAACAAAGCTTGTTTCATTTGTGGAGATTTTGACCATCTTGCACCTTTCTGCAACCTAAGGGTATATGGGTATTCAAACAATAGGGTGAATTTAAAAAGGCATACAACTAAAAGTCACTCTAATTTTACTAGAACAAAACCTAGAGCAGTTTCATTAAAGTCTGGCACAAAAGCAGTTCCTACTGCTAGACCAATTAAGACTGTTTACCCACAACCAACAGTTAAAAGTGCAAAAACAACTTACAAACATGCACCAACAACTGTTAACAGGCCTATTAAACCAAAAGCAGTGGTCCAAAAATAAATTTGGAAACCAAAGGGTACAACTGCAAAGCTAGCAGTTTCTACTGCTGCTTGGAAAAACAGGGCAAATAATGTTAAGGCCTCAGCATGTTGGATTTAGAGACCTCTTAAATCCAATTGTGCATCAACTGTTCTCAAGAGATTTAATTACATTGATGCACGAGGCAAATCCAAGTCAGTAATGGCTTGGGTTCCCCAATGAAACTAATTCCTTATTTGTGTGCAGGAACATTCACAAGCTGCTAATGAAGATCAAGGATATTCAGATAGTGGGTGTTCAAGGCACATGACACGCAACATGTCTTATCTTTCATACTTTCAATCATTGGATGGAGGCTATGTTACCTTTGGAGGAGGAATTGGAGGAAGAATTACTGGTAAAGGTACTCTTAAAACCGGTAAATTAGATTTTGAAGAAGTGTACTATGTACAAGAGCTTAAGTATAATCTTTTTAGTGTCTCACAAATGTGTGACAAAAAGAACAGAGTTCTTTTTACTAACACTGAATGTCTTGTACTTTCTTCTGATTTTAAGATGCCTGATGAAAGTCAAGTACTTCTTAAAATTCCAAGAAAGGGCAACATGTACAGTGTTGATATGAAGAAGATTGTTCCTAAAGAGGCTCTAACTTGTCTTGTTGCAAAGGCCACATTGGATGAATCTATGAAATGGCATAGGAGGCTTGGTCATATTAATTTTAAAACCATTAATAAGATTGTGAAAGATGGTTTGGTAAGAGGTTTACCACTGAAACGATTTGAAAATGACCAAACATGCATTGCTTGTCTTAAAGGCAAACAACATAAAGCCTCTTGTAAGCCCAAGATTTTTAACTCTATTAATCAATCATTGTTTATGCTTCATATGGACTTATTTGGACCTACTTCAGTAAGTAGTATTATGCATAAAAGATATTTTCTAGTTGTTACTGATGACTATAGCAGATTTACATGGGTTTTCTTTTTAGGTTCTAAGGATGAGACTTCTAGCATTCTTAAAACATTCATTACAGAGATAGAAAACCTAGTAGACAAGAAAGTAAAAGTCATTAGATGTGATAATGGGACAGAGTTTAAGAATAGAGTTATGGATGATTTCTGCAAAGAAAAAGGTATTAGGAGAGAATTTAGTGTTGCTAGAACTCCTCAGCAGAATGGAGTTGCTGAGAGGAGAAATAGGACACTCATAGAAGCTGCTAGAACCATGTTAGCTGACTCTAAGTTGCCTATCACTTTTTGTCCAGAACATAGCTTTAGTAGTTAAGTCACACAATAAGACATCTTATGAACTTTTCAGAGGAAGAACTCATGCAATAGGATTTCTTAGACCTTTTGGATGTCATGTGACAATTCTAAATACCTTAGACCATCTAGGAAAGTTTGATGGTAAAGCAGATGAAGGATTCTTAGTTGGATATTCTCTTAATAGCAAAGCATTTAGAGTATACAACTCAAGAACTAGGAGAGTAGAGGAAAACCTGCATGTGGAATTTTTAGAGAACAAATCCAATGTAGCAGGTGAAGGTCCTAAATGGCTATTTGATCTTGAGACACTAACCCAATCAATGAATTATGTTCCTGTTGATGCAGAAACTAATGATTTTTCAGGTTCAAAATCTGATGATGCAACAAATGAGGCAGGGTTAAAAGAAAGACCAGATCAAGATTATGTGTTGATGCCAATATGGACAAGTGTGGATTAAACTTCAATAACTGGTGAACCTTCTTCTGATGAAGCTAAAGAAGGGATTGAAGATGAAAACAAGGAAGATGGAACTGAGGAACAAGAGAATCAAGTCAGCAGTACAATCATTATTCCTACTGATGAGCCAAATGTTCCTACTGCTGAGACAGAGCAAGATACTGCTAGGTCAAATGTTTCCACTGCTGTCCCATCAGAATCAAATGAAGCAGAATTCTCAGAAGATGAGGTGGATTTCAACAATCTCCCACCTCATTATCAAGTTCCTTCTACACCACACACAAGGATTCACAAAGTCCACTCCCTGGACAATGTGATTGGAGATGTACAATCTGGTGTGAAGACAAGACAGCAACTTATTTCTTCAGACCAATAAGGGCTTCTTGATGCTCTTTATGAATCAAAGCAGCATGAGTATACAAACTCTTGCTTATTTGTATGTTTTCTCTCACAAGTAGAACCTAAAAATGTCCTCAAAGCTTAGGATGATTCAAGCTGGGTAGAAGCTATGCAAGAGGAGCTTCTCCAATTTAAGATTCAGAAGGTTTGGGTGCTAGTAGATTTACCCAAGGGTGTAAGGGTAATTGGTACTAAATGGGTTTTCAAGAATAAAAGGGATGACAGGGGCATAGTGATAAGAAATAAGGCTAGACTTGTAGCCCAAGGGTACACACAAGAGGAAGGGATAGACTATGAAGAAGTTTTTGCTCCAGTAGCAAGAATTGAAGCCATTAGACTCTTTTTGGCTTATGCTTCATTTATGGGCTTCACAGTTTATCAAATGGATGTCAAGAGTGCTTTCTTATATGGTACTATTGAAGAGGATGTGTATGTCTCACAACCTCCAGGATTTATAGATCCAGAACATCCAGACAAGGTGTACAAGGTAGCAAAAGCTCTTTATGGCCTTCATTAGGAACCAAGAGCATGGTATGAAACACTGGCTTCCTATTTGACAGAAAATAGATTTCAAAGAGGCAAGATTGATCAGACATTATTCATCAAGAAGCACAAGAAGGATCTTTTGCTAGTTCAGGTGTATGTGGATGATATCATCTTTGGATCTACAAGGAAGGAGATGTGTTTGGAGTTTGAGAAACTTATGCATGATAAGTTTCAGATGAGTTCCATGGGGGAACTTACATTCTTTTTGGGTCTGCAAGTTAAGCAATCAAAAGAAGGCATTTTTATCTACCAAGATAAATATGTTGCAGAGATTCTAAGGAAATTTCAATTTGCTGATTCAAAAGTGGAAAGCACACCAATAGACTCTGAGAAGCCTCTTCTTAAAGATGTAGATGAAGAAAATGTGGATGTACACACATACAGATCTATGATAGGTTCTTTGATGTATCTTACATCATCAAGACCTGATATCATGTTCTCTGTTTGTGCTTGTGCAAGATTTCAAGTAACTCCTAAGGTTTCTCACTTAACAGCTGTCAAGAGGATCTTTAGATATCTCAAGGGTCAACCTAGGTTGGGTCTATGGTATTCTAGGGAATCACCTTTTGACTTGGTAGCATATTCAGATAGTGATTATGCAGGTGCAAGCTTGGACAGAAAGTCAACAACTGGAGGATGTCAATTCCTTGCATGTAGACTTATTTCATGGCAGTGTAAGAAGCAAACAATTGTGGCTACTTCAACAACTGAAGCTGAATATGTAGCTGCTGCAAGTTGCTGTGGTCAAGTACTTTGGCTTCAAAATCAACTTCTTGACTATGGGTACAATTTCATGAACACTGTCATATATATTGATAACAGTAGTACAATTTGCATAATTAAAAATCCAGTGCAACACTCTAAAACAAAACACATTGAAATTGGACATCATTTTATTAGAGGCTGTAATGAGAAAAAGTTGATTCAAGTTATTAAAATTGATTCTGATCACAACTTTGCAGATCTTCTTACAAAAGCTTTTGATGTTGGAAGGTTTCAATACCTGGTAGCAAGTATTGGGATGCTTAATCCTTAATAATTTTAATCAGTTTGGTTTTTGTATATAAATTCAGTTTGTTCTGCTAGCATTGTTAATTGGTATTGTTATTGGAAAAGTTTGTACTGCTAGTACAAATTTTAATTGTTTTGTTCATACTGTTAGTCATATAATAATGCTGCTATAAGACAAATGCTTTGCATTTTGTTTCTTGGTTTTGGACTAACAATTTCAGGTATGAACATTTGAGCACAAAGGAAGTTTCAAGTGAAATATATGAGCAGCAGAATGATGATAAAAGTTGCTGACATAATAGGTTCATGATAGACAGAGTTTGGGAACTCATTAACAATGGTTTACACCTAAGTTAATTGATTCTTTAAAACTTCTTTCTTGAAACCTTATTATGATGTTTCATATTGAATTAATGGCTTAGTTGATCAGAGAGTAACTGACTCAACTCACTTTCTATCATTTTATACTTTTTAGTATAATGAGCAAGTCTAAGGACATCTGATAGAAAGAACAGCGAGCAAATGTGAATCTAACACTTGTGTTAGAGGAAACAACTGCCACGAGCTGGAAACCCTATCAGGAAAACCCTTTGAATGGGTTTATCTATACACAGGCAGTTATTTATAACTGAAAACATTGGTTCTCACACAACCAGAGGTTAATTTAAACTGAAATCTTGATTAAGTGTCTGTTACATACTTAATCCCTTTCAGAAATGGTTGAAAGCAGTATGTTTTTTCAATATAAAATTAAGTTCATACTGCTAAGTCAAAAGTTTCTTAAAAAGAACTCTCAAAGTGGCTCAGAAAACTATCAAATGATGGATTATGAGTCCTTGCCCCATGATTCACCACTCACAGGAGGTTACACACCTGGAAGTGATGAGGGCAGCAATTTAACTCTTAAGGAATTGATAGGTTACATGTACAACATTGTCTGAAAACATGTTCTAATTGGTAGATCAGATGATGGTGAGAGATCTTCCAAACAGGGGAGGAAATAAAACTCAGGGGAGGAAATAAAGCCCAGGGGAGGAAGATTAACCAAATATAGGGGAGGAAGAAAGATTCTGGAGTATTATATATATTCAGAAGGGATGAAGCATTGATCAAACAAAGAAGAAGATTGGGGATAAAGATTGCCCAAATTGATCAAGTTCAAAGAAGTCCAGGTGTAGGAGAAGACAAGAGAATACAAGATGATGAATGCTGAGAATAAGCTCTTTCAGTTTCAATTTCAGTTCACTACGTTTGTTCATCACTTGCATAGCTTGCTGAGAGATGACTTGACTTCATGGAAGATTGGTACTGCTAGAGTTAAAGACAAAGAAAATGGCATATGAGTTACTGAGAAAGATATTCAATCTTGCAGAACAAAGAAAAGCTCAGATCAAGAGTCTGACTATGTAGTGTTTGAAAGATCTTCACAACCCTCATTTAATTCAGAAGAAATGTGTTGATTTGGGATAAATCACACATTTAGGGGAGGATTGTTGGGAATTAAATGTTCTGAAGATTAGTGTTTGGAATTATATGTTCATAAGGTTTGTACTGCTGAGAAGAATACACTAACAGTATTAACTGCTAGTGTATATCTGAAGACTTCTCAAGTTATATCTAACAGTGCTAACTGATAAGTTAGTACTGCTAGTACAAAGAAGGTACTGCTGGTGCTCGAAGAAAAATACTCTAAGTGTCATTCTACTGCTAGTGTTGAAGATTCTACTGTTGAATGGATAAGTGTCGCGTATACTACTGCTGGATGGATAAGTATGTATAAGATATTTGTGTATAAAAGTCAAATATATATGGTAGATAATATCTTTGATAGGTGTTCAGTCAACAAGTTGTAAACACATATACATGTTGTATCTTAGGGACTGACACACTCAAGCAAGTGGTAGACAAGACTTGACAATATTGTAAAGATCTCCTTTGGACTATAAAAGGGAGATCTTAGCTTAAGAGATCAAAGACAGTCGAGTGCATGTACTTAGATCTTACATATCTGTCAAGAAACAAAAAAACCAAAAACTCATCAAATAAAACATAAAGTCATAGAAACATATAGATTCAAGGTTTGTAACCCTAGTGATAGTGAAGATCACTCGTATTATTCTCAATAATATTGAATCGTTTGGTGTTATACTTTCTGTGTTCATTGTTCATCACACAAGCATCACTGTTCCATTTCCATAACCAATATCCTTCTAAGTGTGGTTAAGTAGATTCCGCATACTTAATCATATTAACTCAAAGTATCATATGCACACGTTATAAAGGACTAACATCCTCAGAAGTGTATCGAACAATCCTCACAAATCTCATCAAAATTCACATTCATCGTCTCCATTATCCTCTTAGTTCTTCTGTTATACACCCTGAATGCCCTAGAGTTTTTTGAGTAACCAATGAAGATTACAATATCGCCCTTAGCTTTCAGCTTCCCCAGATCTTCTCTGTCGTTCATTGGATAGCACAAAGCGCCAAATACATGAATGTAAGAGATATCGGGTTTTCTGTTGTTAACAAGTTCATATGGGGTTTTATTGAATCTTGGATGAATTACGGAACGGTTCTGAGTGAAACAAGCAGTGGCAGCAGCATCAGCCCATAAGAATAACGGTACACTAGAATAAATCAGCATTGTACGAGCAGCTTCCACAAGAGTTCGATTTCTTCTTTCAACTACCCCATTCTGCTGTGGAGTTCTAACAGCTGATGTCTGATGTGTGATTCCAGCATCTTCAAAGTAGGTTCTTAACTCCTGATTAGTGAATTATGTGCCATTGTCTGTTCTTACAATCCTTACTGGAGCTTGAAGTAGAACTTGAATGCGCTTCAAAAAGGTGATGATGATGCCTGGTGCTTCGTCTTTTGACCTCAGAAACTTTACCCATGTATATCTTGAATAGTCATCGACGATAACAAGAATATACTTCTTCCCATTAATGCTTTCAACTCTCATTGGGCCACATAAGTCCATGTGCAACAAATGTAACTTATCCACCGAACTGGGTATGGTTTTAGGTTTATATGTTGCCCTTTTGATTTTTCCTTGTTCGCAGGATGGACATAAGTGATCTTTGGTATATTTGAACTTTGGGAGACCGTTGACGATGTTGTCTTTGGCTAGCTTGTTGATGTTGTCGAAGTTGAGATGGGATAATCTTCTGTTCCACAACCAGGACTTAGTTTCGCATGCTCTTGTCATGAGACAAATTGGTGATGAAGAGGCCATTTGGTTTATGTCGATGGTTTATGTCGATAGCATATCAGTTGGTGCCACAATTCCCAGTTAAGAGATCATTTTCAACTAAATTTCTAACGAAGCAAGTGTTTCTCCTAAATGCAACCTCTAAATCTGTATCGCAAAACTGTCCGACTGAAAACAAATTGTGTCCTAACCCTTCGGCATAGTAAACTCGAGTAATTAAGTAGTTCCCAAACTGAAGATCTCCATAACCCAGAATAGCTGCTACATGATCATTTCCAAAGCGTACAGTTCCCATGAACTTCCATACAAAGTTGATCAGCAGCTTTAGATTCCCGGTCATGTGCTTGGAGCAACCCGAGTCGACGATCCAAAGACATATTTCGATAACCTGCCAAGAACAAAAGATTTTTCATTTGGAAATCGTTTAACATTTGGTTCCATGGGGTTAGGGGTAACAAACGAATCACACTCATAGAAGGTTTCTACTGGTTCTTTTGGAACCACTTTTAATTTGCCATTCTTAAGTATGAATTCTCTACCCGTTGGTTTTCATACGCACAACTTAAGATAGTTCCTAGGCAATATACTATTAGTGGTTGACCTAGATGCTGCAATTAGTCTTTTAACATATCTAGTCCTAGCACTAGTTCCTGGAGGAACATCTTTCTGTTCAGGCATTGCATTCACATTCATATTCTTAGAAACATTATCATCACAAACATGTAACGATTTCTTGCACATTAAACAAACAGGGTCATTACATGCACTAGAAACAGTACTTTTAACATTACATCAAGATGACATATGTTTCTTATTAGAAAGCGATAAATTCCTAGTGTGTTCTTCTACTTCTTCATTTTTATTCTTGCATTCACTCTCGGAGACAGGCGAGACTCTATTGTTCCTTGTATTGCTCCTAGGCTTTAGTCTGCTGCTCCTAGAAGTGCTTTCTATTCCTGTAGAAGGTAAGGCACACACATTAGGATTTATCTTGTTGTCCTTTGAAGTTGTTTTAGCAGTCCTAGACTCTTTTGGATTATCTTTAATGCTTTTGTCTATCGCTCTATATGTTTGAGATGTAGAGGCAGACGCAGTAGTGGGACTAATCCTATAAAGGCCAGGTGCTATCACATTTGATGTTTCGACAACTGCTTTTCCTTTTTCTTTTGCATTTGACTTGGGCAAGGGTGTTGGAGTGACTGTTTTTGTCAAGTCAATTATCACATCAACTGTTGGAACAACTTGAGAAATCGACATTTTTGGTTTAACAACCGGTTTGTCCGAAGTCGATGGTTTTGCAAACTTAGTTTCCTCACCCTTCCCTTTTTGACTCTCCAGCTGAGACTTCAAATGATCATTTTGTTCTTTCATGTTTTTGTATGCACGCTCATACGATAATTTGTCATACTTGCATTCTTCTTTCTTTCGATCAAGTTGTTTAAAATATATTACGTTTTCTTTTTCAAGTTTTGCAAGAGCATTTTCATATTTTAAAACAATTTCAGAAGTCTCAGCTCTTAGTCTTTCATCGTCTTCAACAGAATATGTTTGGTAAATAATGGACATAATATCGGTCGACAAAGCTATTTCGAAGAGAGTGTCATTATGTTTTTCCAAAACTTTAATGTGTTCAATGTTTTCATTAGCTTCCTTTACCAGGGATTTGTGGTCCTTGACAAAGTCTGTTGTTTCTTTTAAAAGAGCATTTTCAACATTAAGTCCTCTCGCACTAATGGCATTTAGTGGAGGAATAATTTCTGTGTCAAACATCTTTTTCTGTTCTGCATGAAAACTTGAATGCCAGTTGTTAATACTGATATTTGTTTTGGATGCAACAAGACTTTGAAAATTTTCCATTCTCTTTTTAAGATCATCCAAATATCTTCTAGCTTCACTTGTGTTAAAAGGGTTGCTAGAGGACATTTGTTCCACGTTTGAAAGATTTTTAGAAACAACTTTTTGTTTTGTTCAAACAACTGGTCTTTTGAAAACCTTTGGTGTTTGTTGTTGTTTAACAAAATTTACTCCAGAAAGTATGTTAAGCTTATTATAATCAATTGGGTTTTTGGATTGTTTTTGGGTTCATTTGTGTCATTTTGATTCTACTCTCTTCGCAAGCTCAATTGTTTCATCAGAATCCCGAACCTCGGGAGGATCATGTTTAGCATATAGCACATTACCATTATATAACACATTCTGTTCTTTCTGAGCTTTCTTGAGAGTATAAGGGTTTTCACAACCGATAGCCATTTTCTTCATTGTGTGCAAAAGCGGGTTTGGATCTTTAATTAACATATGAATTGTTTGAGCAGAATGACCCGTTTTGACAAGCAAATCTTCCAACTTTTTTATTGTTTCTTGTTTATCAATGATTTCATCAAGAAGATCATTTTCTCGTTTTGAAAAATCTGCTTTCAACTGTTTCTTTTCTTTTTCAAGATCAGAACAAGTTAATTTTTGTTTAGAAAGTTAGGTTTTCAAATTTGAAACTGTTTTTCTCTTGAAACGGAGTTTTTGTAACCATTTTCTAATTCTGACTGTCGTGTTTTATTAAATTCAAAAGCTTTTTTATTTTCCTTATACCTCTCAAGCTCAGCGGTCAATTTCACATTCGCGGCCTTAACATCGCGATTGACCTTTTTGACTTTTTCAATTTCAATACTACAATTGTTCAATAATGATTCAAATAAGGCACGTGTTTCCTCATCATTCTCATTATGCTGTGACTCGAAGCCTCCATTAGGATCCATATCTGGAGTTGCCAAATTAATATTGCTACAACTTGGCGTGTCCATATATGTATCATAAGTGGGTGCTGGAGTCGCAGGATGTTGTTCATCATGAGGTGACATATCAAATATTTCATTATTGTGACATGTATTGAATGATGGTACCTCAGAGAATGCATTGGTTTTTTGTTTATCTATTTCCTCCTATGATTTTCTAAAGGATGTTTCTAACTTTTTTTTTTTTTTTTTTTTTTTTTTCTAGACGACCATTACCATAAGTTTTTTTTTAATATTTTACTAGTTATAAGTTTCATGCACACACTTTACACATTTGAATACAAGTTATTCAAAAAATTTAGGTTAATATGCAGGCATATAAGAATTTAATAGCGTCTAATATTTTGTAACTGTGATATTACACGCACGATGTTCAGACTATAAGTACAACTAATAATTTTATTTTAACTTAATTTGTTTGGTGTGTATTTATAAATCGTGCTCATTTTAATACTTATAATCCTGTGCATCTACAGATTTTTGGTATTACAATTAAATTATTTATCGTTATCCGTATTTTAGTTTTCAACCCGTGTATGCACAAGTTATTTAACGCGGATTTAAAAATATGATCAATTTTGTTTAATAATCTTATTGTTAGAGTAGTTTATATATGTTCTGATAGCGTATCAATATTAGTATCCCAAACCAATTATTTGCACGCCAAATTCAAGCCCATCATAAACACTTAACAAAATCCCATTATCAACACTTGATAAGCCCGATCACATTCCCAGGCCGCACATGGCCCGGGAAAGCCTCTCAGGCCTTGCAGCACACACGTTTGAGACAAGTTGTCTTCCAACTGTCACTAACAGTTAAGATGTACTGATATATGACAATGAGAGACACACTACCAAGAATATGGGAGACGGGCACGACCTTGTACGAGCTAAGGAGGAGCTGTCACCTGTCATTCTTGTCTACCCATTAGATGATCAACTTCTGACCTGTCTATAGCCTTTGATCATCCACATGAGGATCCTTAAACCACAGATAACTCTATAAATAGAAGGTATCACACACCAAAGAAGAGGATCATTCTCTTACACTTTTACACTCACTGTTCTCACACAGTTAACACACATTTACTGTTTGTTTGAGTGTTACCCATACTTTTGATTCTTGATCATCCCTTTGGGTCCTTACCGTTCTGTACGGGAAACAGAACAACACAACCATCTCAATCTACTCTTAATCACGAATTACATACTATACGTAAACATGGCGTCATCCGTGGGGACACGATACAAAATAGTCAAAAACTTTCACTATTTTTATTCATTTTCTCACCTAAAAAGCATATTGTTTTTCCTTTTTAACAAGTTTTAACTCAATATGTCTGATGAACAACCCCTACAACCTCTAATTTTAGAAATAACCAACAACCACCTCAAACTAGTCTAGGTGGAAGATCTTACTCACACTGAGGTTGGTCAACAAATACTAGAAAACAACGTTCACCAGTCAGCAAGAAACTTAACAGGAGGACTATCAATGGAGTTGCATGTAACAAACGATCATATCGGCTTACACACTAGTTTCCCAATAATGTCCTATACATTTTCAGGAAGAGCAACGGGTTTTCAGGATGGTTCAGGGTCTCGGGATTCAGTCTCAGGTGGTAGATTTTCAAACGCCGTTGTCAAGCAATATATTGGGTGCTAGGGTACAATATGAGGAAAGACAAACATTCAGGTTACGCCAGCTGTCGCAACTTCCTGGAGCAAATTATAGCAAAAAGCGGGACAATTTACTTTCAGGTAAACACATACCCATCTACTTACACTCCTCCACATGCCCATAGATCCGATATTTAGAGCACACGACCACCTAGCAACAACTCCAGGATAACATCACCCTGAATCCAGCCCAAAAGACATCCTATTATCGTTACTTGGTTTATCCTCTCGGGGTACCCCTTATTATATCCCATCACTAGCCTAGACACCCTATGATGAGGGATACTTTGCGCAGGCTATAAAGAAAATAGCCAACAAAGATCCTGAGGAACCAATGGGACAAACCTGTATGATCCAGACATAAAAACCAGGTATCAAAAGAAATAGTGAAGTGATGAAAGACTGGCAATGGGTCCAATTGAGAAGAGTTCCATGGGATTCATGTAAGGTTTCGTTTACTGATTATAGTTAATTAATATTATTTAATATGCGGAATTCGAGTTCCGACTACCAACATTATTACCTTTAGTACTTTTCCCATTCACCACAATGAAATCATCATTTGGACCGTCATTCATCGGCATTTTAGGTAATTCTGGACACTGCAAATGAGAATGGCCAAATGTTTTACACGTACCACAACGAGGGGGTTTCCATTCATACTCAATACAGATGGTTTCTCTCGTGTAACCAGTATCTTCTAAATTTGGAACATGAACTACCAAATTTTCGACCAGCTCCACATTTACATTGATTTCAATCATACCTTTAGCGTAGCTACTACGCCCCCATGAGTCCAAACACATATTACTAGTATAAGTATCCAACATCATAGGCGTGCCCAGTTTAGTAGCTATCATGCTTTATCCATCTGAAGTATAAGTAGCCAACGGGACATCATGCATTTTAACCCACACTGGAACCTTTATATAAGTCTTCTTTAATAAGGCTAACAAAAAGTGACCACTTGTTAAGGAAAATAGGTGTACCCTGAATCATCCAAGGTCCATTTTGAATAACATTTTCGGCCTATTGACTAGACAAAAATTTAAAGAAAATGACCCTATTTGCATTTGTTGACACTTTTTGGACGCCATATTTACTCCAAGCATCACTATATATAGTTCAACAACCGGAAATGCCAACTTTTTGCCAATGAAATAACCAAAAAATGAGTTCTTTAACCTATTGTTTACCTCCTCCACCGATGCAAAAAGTATCCCAACATCGAAATCAGCACTACTAGGAACACTAGATTCCGGCTTCGTACGTTGTTTAGAAACCGGCTTCGTACGTTGTTTAGAAAGTACACTACCATTAGTCTAGAGGTGGCAATTTGTGCACAAAATAAAAAAAATGGGCTAATTTTGGCTACTTTGTAAAAGATTTGGGCATATTTAGCCTCCTTCTTTTTTTGAAATGCGCACATTTAGCCCATTGAAAAGTTAAATGGGCACAACGGGCACATATTTTCTCTCAATTAGAGAACATTATAATCGTTTTTTAAGAAAAACTTATATATATATATATATATATATATATATATATATATATATATATATATATATATATATATATAAAATATATATATATATATATAATATTTAATTTTTTAAATATAAATGGGGTATTACGTTTAAGGATTATTTCGTCATTTTCAGTCTTCTATAAAGCAATTTGTATAACATGTGCCCGCCCGTTTTGCCACCTCTACATTAGTCAAATTTTCAGCATTGATTGACTTGTCACAAATGTACCTTTCTTCATTTGTGGACTTGGTCACTTTTATTTTTGGTTTCGTGTATATATTAACAAATTTAGAAAAAGAGAAGGACTTATTTAGGTAAAAAAAATTTCATAACCTCCTCTGCAGGAAACCAAAGTCCTTATTTATTATTATTATTCTTGTTTGCAGTTTTCATCAATTTCCATCACAAAACACACACACATATAACACCAAACAACGCTACGATCAGCAAATCGTAAGGTATATAATGAATCAATATTCTCTGATTAATGTTAATGTTTTGTTTTTGAGTTTTTCATTAATCGTTTTTATCAAGAGTATAAAGTTTATGGATGCATCGATTATTAGAGATTAGGTTCATTCATTCATTCATTGTTTTTGGGATTGGCTTTTATATGTTAAACTGTAATAGTTTGTTAATGCTGGAATAGTTATTATCTTTGTAATGGTGTTTTTAGTTCTTTGGGTAAAGATATGATGCTTTTGTATCAGGTTTTTTCGTTGTTCGATTTTGTATCATGGTATTAGTTTTTAGATTAGATTAGCATCTTTTGTTTATCTGTAAATGTGGAGTGATTCTTTTTTTTAGGATTGATGCTAGTAGTACATCGATTTAATTGATTCGGATTAGTTCTGTTTGAGGTTTTGCTTGTGTTTTTAGGCTTAACCTGATATAACGACTATGTTTTGATAAGGTTTGATGTTTGTTTTTGAAAAGTTCTACAAGTTATTTGGATTAGCTTCTTTTGATTATATATAATGGCGATTAGTTGTTTTGAGTAATGAGCATATGTTGATGTTTTCTACCTGTATGACACGTTTAATAATCGTGCTTCTTTGTTCTGACTTGGGTAAAGATATCAGATATGATGCTTTTGTTAGGTAAAATATGGACGTTTGCTTTGATTATGTTAATCTTTACTAATCATACAATAATTTGACTTATGAACAGATTTGGAAGACTTTAATTTGGGAGAAAAGACAAATTCAGAATCACGAAGTACAAGAAAGGAAGTATAGTGGAGGTATTAGCTAAGGACGAGTTCTGTAACGATTTTTGGCGTTGTGCGCAGATAGTTTCTAGGAACGGGCACAATTACACTGTCAGTTATGACGTGTATCCTGGTTTTACTGATGAGGAAGATGTGGAGCATTTATCCGGGAAGTTTATTAGACCTTGTCCTCCTATGGTGGAAGTTTCGGAATTTTGGGTTCCTGGTGATGAAGTTGAAGTGTTTCACGATCTATCATGGAAGATGGCGATTGTTTTGGAGGATTGTTCTTGGAACCGTTATGTAGTAAGAGTTGTTGGGTCTTTGGAAGAGTTGGAAGTAACCAAATCAGAACTTCGTGTGCGACAAACATATCAAAATGGTGAATGGGTTGATGCAAATTGTGCCGAACAACGGAAGTGTTATGGTGTATTACCTAAAGCAAATGCTGCAATATTGGATTTCTACTTGAAAGATATTTGCTTTGATACTCAGAACAACCACCACCTGATGGAGTCGGGCATTGTTTCTTCTAAAACGCGGAAACGAGCATCACCCTGCTGTTATACTCAAGACGAGGAGAATCAAGAACGTCCCCTGAAATTCAGAGTGTCTGGAAAAGAAGGTAGGCGTCTAATAGTTCTGAAAACATCAGCGGAAAAGGTAGATGATGTTATTAATAGTAAAGACATGAAAGAAGTAATAAATGGAATCAATGGATCTGAAACTGATAGTGTCGTGAGTTCTTGTGGTAGTTGTAGCACTAATGGCTATAAGCCGTATGATATGCATTGTAGAACAGGTCATGACAGTGATGCAGAGTCTACTTGTCAATCGGGATATAATGAAGACACTGGGATTTACCATGAAGACACTGATCAATCCAACACCAACGAGGCATGGGCGGATGAAATTCATAGACAAGAGTTGGATGCATATCGTTCTACATTGGAGGCTTTTTATGCATCGGGACCTTTAACTTGGGAAAAGGAAACAATGGTAACAGACCTTCGTTTGTCACTCCATATATCTAATGATGAGCATTTGTTTATGCTAAGAAACTTAATATCTGCATCTAGTAGTTGTCATGGTAGGTGACAGGCAAACCGGTTGGTAAAATTCAATTTTTTTTTTGTTGCTTCCCTTGACATATTGTAAGAAGCGTATGTAAATTTCTCTTTTAGTGTTATAGTGAAACATGTGTATTACATAGAGAATGAAATTAATGATTTTGATAAGCTTGGTTGTCACCCAGATTTACGTTATTTAAGGAAGTCATTTAGTTTATGCCTGTATGTCGCTAGTTATTTTACTTGTTAATTTGGTCTGGATTTCTTGAATATAAAGTGGGATAACTCAATAATATAAGATGATTTTACCACTACCATAAGGCATCATTTATGGTTCATTTTTTGGGATATTATTGATGCATACCGTTCATTTTCAGGGCCAAAGTACTGGCTTGAACACCTTGCTTCTGCATCAGTTAGTTGATGTCGGGACAATGTGAGAAGGGCAGAGTCACTTCTGCTACATTTGGTATGATCCGGTATATTCTCACACTATTAACTCTGACTATAAGTGTAAGTTTCAAGTATCTTTTTCTTGAGAGGTACAGGAGCAAGATTTCATAGTTACTGATGATGCTCATGTATGGAAAGCGTATTTGAGCTGAACAGGTAAGTTTAAATTTTTTTTTACACTCTATTTGAAATTGTGTTATCTTTGCTTTAGTTAAGTTCCTTCCAGCCAGAGTTGGCTGGGGGGCTGGTTATTGGGTCAAAACTTAAAATGAGTTATAATGGATCAGGTCATGTTAGGTTGACCCGGCACTTTCGTCCAATCAAAGCAAACAATGATTTTGTTACATATGATTAGAAAAATTGTGTGACTATTTAGGTTATATACTGTCTATCCATTTGTATTACACGTAGGTGATTTTTGACCCGTTTGACATGTTCTTGTTCAACCCATCTGCCTAGTTCTTTCTTTTAGCTAAGTTTTTGGCTTTTCCTTTCGTTAGAGATACAACTAACAACTAACCACACTGACCCTTTTGTGCGCAAGCGGATCGAGAATGACATATCTAGTACAAGCTGTTATATTACATGTGTTTGTTCTTGTGCTTGCTCAAAGTAAGAGATTATGAGATCTTATCCTATCTTTGTGTATTCTCCATTGACTCTTTTAAGTTTCAAGCTATACGTAAGCTTTCTGACCTGCACAGCAACCAAGTCTTGTAATTTATGAATTCATATCAAGAAATGTGAACACCACCATGGTCCATGTATGTTGGATTCTAGAGACGAGGAACTTCTGTTGTGCGATTGTATCCATGAAGAAACTTGTTGATTAAGCTTAATGTTGTAAGTTTCGTGAAGCAAGCATAAAGATCATATGGTTAACTGTGCAAAATATTCATGAACATTTGCTCAAACACTGATGGGTGCTTGTAATGAATCGAAGATCATTATTCATATGATTATATATATCTTTCTTATATAAATGTTTCTTTTGTAAAGTATACGGCGCTTTGCTTTCTGATGTTGTATGTACATGGTTCTTAACTATATCTTAGTTGTCCGCTGTCAGATGGTGTGAATCCTTGAAATCAAACAACCAAACAAGTTATATGGTACACCTGTCGGATAAACCAAGAACACACCGAATTTATCATGTGTTTAACCACTTAATCTCATGCTGCTAGGCCAACTTAGTTAAAATGATTTTATCAGCCACTTTGTATTGCGATACCATATTCAATAAAGTAAATTGGAAAATTCGTCCCCGTAATATGTTCAAATTGCATGCGCAGTGCTTATCTTTTCGTAAGTGCAGACGTCGTCCTTGTGGGAAACCTTTGGTGCGGATTTCGTTTCTGCCTCAAAGTAAAATGACTAAAATGCCTTTGATTTTTGTGAGACTATGTCTTTCACTTTGGGGCATTTTAGTCATTTCACTTTGAGGCAGGGACGAAATCCACACCAATAGTTTCTCACAGGAGCGACGCTTGCACTTTCGAAAAGTAAAGACTGTACTTGCAATATGGTCATACCACAAGGACGATTTTTGCAATTTTAATGGTTATCTACTTATCGATTCTAGAAGAAAAGTTTTTGATACACACTCATGAAACTAGTAAAAAGCTTCAGGGACAATTCTTCAATTCCTCAACTTTCTAGTAGTACACTAAGTCAACATTCAAACAACGTAAAAGTCAACCCTCATACATATTCAATATCCAACTAACCAATATATCAACCACCCAACTTACAAACCACCATTCATTAATCAATGGAAGATAGAACAGCCAACATTATAGCAATAGCATCAATCATAAACTTAGTAACACTCATCATAATCACAAGAATCATTTTCCATCTAACCGAGCCGTTTTTCTTAGTACTTGGTGCATCACTGGGTGGAATCATTGCAGTCGCGGTCATTTACATCCTAAGGCAAAAGTTTCACACCCGGAGACAAGTACTCGAGACTCGTATGGCGTCAGAAGGCAAAGAGCTTCGTATCGAGTATAGTTTCTTAAGAAAAGTGGCTGGACTACCTACAAAATTTCGTTTAAAAGAGCTAGAAGATGCTACTAGTAATTTCAATAAGCTTATTGGCAAAGGTGCTTCAGGGTCTGTTTTTAAAGGAAGGTTATCTGATGGTACGGAGATCGCAGTTAAAAGGATACAACATGGTGAGGAAAGAGGCGGGAAAGAATTTCGATCTGAAATAGCTGCTATTGCTAGTGTGCAACATGTGAATCTAGTACGTTTGTTTGGATATTGTGTTGAGAATAATAATGTTTATCATCTTGTTTATGATTTTATTCCAAATGGATGTTTAGCGGACTGGATATATAGTAGTTCTAGAGGTTGCTTGTCATGGAAGCAACGTTTGAAAGTGGCGTGTGATGTTGCTAAAGCTTTGGCTTACTTGCATCATGATTGTAGGTCGAAAGTGCTCCATTTGGATGTGAAGCCGGCGAATATACTAATTGATGAGAATTATAACGCGGTTGTTTCTGATTTTGGCATTTCGAAGTTGATGAAAAGGGATGATAGTAGGGTTGTGACGGGGTTGAGAGGTACGAGAGGGTATATTGCTCCCGAATGGATGTTGGGGTTAGGGATATCTGAAAAATCGGATGTTTTTAGCTTTGGGATTGTGTTGTTGGAGCTCGTTGGAGGGAGGAGGAGCGTGAAGACGATTGATGATGGTGGCCGATCAAAGAAGAGGTATTTTATTGCATTCGTTATAATGAAAAAGATCAAATAAAAGAAAGTGTTAGCGTAGAAACGATAGAAAGAAAATTGGGTTGCTACATGTTGATGATGCATAGCTTAATATTTTCTTCAAACTGGCGTACCTAGCTTGTTAAGTCATATGCATCAAGGTTTTCAAGATCGGATACTACATAGGATCGTTTTCGTCTTTGCAAGATCGTGATCGTAAGATCGGATCGGGATCTTAAGATCCTACTATAATGCTATTTTTTAATGATCTTTGTAATATTATTTAAATCTACAAATTATTATGTATTATAAACATGAAATTATATGAATATTTAATGAAAATGTTGTCATAAATTATGAGTATTGAATGTTTAAGAAGAATCATATGTTGTTTTTTAAATTATATAAAAACATAAACAATAAATTTGTAGTTTTTTAGTTTGCGGCTCGAGAAAAGTAAGATCGGATCGGAGTAGATCTTAAAATCCTATAGTCAAGATCGGGATCCTATAAGATCTCAAGCTTGTTAAGATCCTACGTATGATCCGAATCGTTTTTGCTTCGTAGAATCGTAAAATCGTAAGATCCTAAGATCAGATGATATGCATCATCATTCACATCTAACCATTTCATTATATATTCATTAGGTACGAATATTTACCAAAAATCGTGGTGGATAAGCTACGCTCGGGCAAGATCATGGAAGCAGTAGATCAACGACTACTAGACCAAGGAGAAATCGACGAAACTGAAGTCAAGAACCTTGTAAACATAGCCTTATGGTGCATACAACATAAGCCAAGACGTAGACCAAACATGGTCGACGTTGTAAAATGGCTAGAAGGGCGCGTTGCAGTTGAGCAAGCACCCGAAACAACCATGATTGTGGTTGATCTTTTGTCCATTGACAAGGACCATTTTGAAAATGGTGGATGGCAGAACCGTAATAAACGGCAAAAACCGGGGGTTATTGCTAAAGTAGCTTCTCAAGTTGGGTGTTTGGTTCCGGGGTCTATGTCATCGCCAAAGTCAAATTCATTTACGTATTCATTGTCTATAGTTTCTCCAAGGTAGATATATTTCATTTTCATTTCGATAATTTAATGCATGGGTCTACTTCATAATGGTTATACTTCTTAACCATACCGACATTTCACCTAATTTGGTGGGTAATTATGATTTTAAACAAGAAAAACGGATAATATATATTATTTGTTTGAGATAATTATCTAAAAATGTAACTAACTTATCATATTTTCGAGTGTTGTGTAGCCAACTTTAATTTTTGCTATTATAATATCAAAGTTTTGAATTCGAATCTTTGTGTGCATTTGCAATTATTTTACTCTACTTTATTTTTACCACCATATTAACAACAAAGGGTATAATGGTCATTGTATATTAACAAAATACACAAAAAAGTACGAATTCAAAGTCTTATTACTCAAAAAGTCCGAATTCAAAACTTTTGTGCTATAATAGCAAAAATAAAAGATAGCTACATAAAACTCGAAAAAGTGTTAAGTTAAATACATTTTTACATAACTCTCCTTATTTCTTTTTGAAAATGGTTGGAAGGCTAAACTCATGACCTTGTTTTTTGTCTATATATTTCAATGTTTGACAAATTAATTAGGGTTAAAGACATAAATTACCAACGTACTTTACAAAATTTTTAAATCTGGGTAATATACTTTGTAAAAAGCCATTAACACCATCCAAACTTGTTGGTACCGGTAAATATCAGAAAGGTTCTCATATGATTTTTCACGTCATTTTCTTTAAGTCCATGTGGATTTTTTTTTTTTTTTTTTTTTTCACCTGGGTTTATTATACCCAGTTTAGACCCATTGGGTCAGGTTTTCCCATATGCTTTAACAGGTCAATACATTAACAATGAATTAAACCCAAAACCTTAATAAAACAACAAATCATGTAAATCAAAATAAACTCGTAACATATAATCAAACAATAAAAAAACTCAACAACCTGACGCCATGAAACATATGCAGAATCATGAACCATCAACATATGCAGTAAAGATCCATAAATAAACTACTACTATCCAAAAATTAATTGTTATATACAACCCATACAGTTAAACTAGTATCATAAACTACTACTATCCAAAAGATTAATTGTTATATACTACCAAATACCACAAAAGCTAAAGATCTAAATCACTGCCTTCTTGTGACACATTGATTAGGTTCCCACCCCAACTCTGAGTTAACTATTTCAGAGTGTGGAAAACTAGAAGGGGAGTTGAATAGTTTTTACCGTTTTTAACTTTTCTTCGCTTTGAGTACTTAACGTGATTTCAAAGTAAAACAAATATTCAAGCAATATACGTAAAGAAAGTAAGGAAAGAACAATCAAACCACAACACGGATGTTTATAGTGGTTCGGTCTACAAGGACTCTCTTCCTTGCCCTACTCTACTCCTCGAGCCTCTAACTCGAGAGTTTTTCTTCACTAAGAAACAAGCTCCCTTCTAAGCGGAGAAAACCTTTACACGTCGCTTACTCTTTTTCCGGTACTAAGCTAAACACCGAGTTCTTTACAAGGGTACAACCACTCCCAGCGTCACTTAACCTTTTTTCGGTACTAAGCTAGATACCGAGTTCTTTACAAGGGTACAACCACTCCCGACACTCTATGTGTTTTGAGGACTAAAACACTAACCGATCACTACTGAATGTTTGGTATAAACAATGATGTGTGAACTACAAATGAATCACACAGTAACTATTCTAAAGGTTTACAACACTGTGTTTGAACCTTGATGCTTGATCTCTTTGCTACGAAAGAAAGATCTCTACAAATGAAATGAATGAATGAATGGGTTAGTAAACTAAGAAAGAATGTATATGCAATGTATGCTATGTAAGTGATGATTGTCCTTGAATGATCAACTTGCTATTTATAGGCAAAACTGAGCAGACAAAGGACAGATTTGGCGGACCCAAATATTTGGTTCCGCCCATACAGCTGTTTGGGTCCGCCGGGACATGACAGCTAGCTCTTACAAGATCTTACCAAGATCTTACACAATCCAACTCATTGCTTGAAGATCTTTCCAAAATATTATGTTAAGTCAACCAAGCTATCTAAATGATGTATGCCATGATGTCATGTATATATTTACATTTTAGGAAATAAAATGTAAAACATGTAAATGTATATATATATATATATATATATATATATATATATATATATATATATATATATATATATATATATATATATATATATATATATATGTGTGTGTGTGTAACATGTATCCTAGTGATCATGTAGCATGTATATGATGGGTTTTAAAAGCTTATTACTATAAATGTAAAAGACTTTAACTTATATTTATGCTTTGCTAAAGATAAACTTTATAATTGTCATTAACAAAATATAGCAAAGATCGTAAAAATATAAATAACGTTTTTAGGACGATATTTGTATTAATAATCTCCCCTTTTTTTGTTGATGACAAAACATAAATTTTATTTTTAAGCAAAGAAATAAGTAAAGTATAAGTCTTTTAAAAATGTAGATTAAAACTAGTTTTATGCAAATTTTGATGTCTTTTGAAATCAATTTTGTCATAAAACATGTATGCAATGTATGAGTTTAATCTAACTTATCTCCCCCTTTTTGTTGAAACAAAAAGAAGAAATGCATAGCGGAATGTGGAAATGGCCCTTGGTGATAACTCCCCCTAATTTGGAGTACCAAGTAGAATGCATGGATTTTGAGAACGTAAAAGCTCCCCCTTGGATAATACTCCCCCTAATTGGAGTGCCAAGGTTATGATGAATGATCCTACAAAACAAAAGTTAGTGTATGTAATGCTCCCCTTGATCAATACTCCCCGTTGCTAGGGTACCAACGTATGTGATTCAAGGATTATGAATGCTACAAAACAAGGATTAGTACATGATATGCTCCCCCTTGATCAATACTCCCCGTTGCTAGGGTACCAACGTATATGATTCAAGGATGAGAAATGCTACAAAAATAAAGGTTAGTTCATGATATGCTCCCCCTCGATCTATACTCCCCGTTGCTAGGGTACCAACGTATAGAGTTTGAGGAAGACAAATGCTATAAGACAAATGTTAGTAATGTGAGTTCAAACAAACATTGTAGTTTAACCCGTTTGACTTAAAAATTCAACTATGCATAAATTGATCAAACCAAGCTAATAGTTTAAATCAACCATCTAATAATGCAAGTGTTAGTAATTCAATCCAACCAAGATAATGCACACCTATTGATCACACACAAGCATAAACATAACATCCTTCCATTGAAAATTGTTTGTGATCAAAGTCACAAAACAAGGAGTTACAAAATAAAATGTCCTAAAAAAATAAAAAAAAAATAATAATAATAAGTCCTAAAAAGTCCTATGAAGTCCTATAAAAGGAGACAAAGGAGAAACTTCTAATATCTATTGCGGAGGATGGGATAGAGCATTAAGGCGCTCTAGGATGTGGTTCAAAATGAACCTCATTTCGTTTTGTAACTCATGAACCAAGATGTTGGTCCGTTGAGTCAAGTGAGCGGTCCTCTCGCACATGATACAACCATGTCTAGGTGGTGGAAGGGTTTGTTCATGAGTTGGTGGTGGTGGTGGTTGGTTGTTTGATGGTGGAGGTGGTGGAATGTAGTTTGGAGACATGATGGAAGCCATCAAAGTTGATTGCAAATCCATAGCCTCATGAAGGTGGGAATCCACCATATTGGAGAAGGCATAAAGGCGGTCTAACTCCTCATTGATTTCGCCTTGCCTTTGGGGTTGGTTAATCCACATTTCCTCATCAATGGCATTGAGGGTGGACCTTGGTGAAAGTGGTTGAGGTTGCGGTTGTGGTGGTGGTTGATCACGGTAGAGAGGACCGTGAATATCTCGATAAATGGGATGGAAAAGGAGCGGTTCTTGACCTTCAAAAGTCAAGGGTGGTGGATTTTGAGACCTTGGTGGAAGGTCTTCAAGGGTGTCTAAGTATGGATGTGGTGAGGTTGGAGGAGTAGTAAATAGCTCCATTGGACGGAGTTTTGGTGAGTGTGGAGGTGATGGAGATCTAGTTGGTTGTGATGGAGCGGGTGGTGGTGTGGTAGCCACTGGAGTGATTGTTGGTGGTGGAGTGTTGATGACCACATTAGGTGGTGTTGGTGTTGAGAGGGTGAGAAAGTTCTCATTTGCTATAGGTGATGAAATGTTAAGGGGTGATGACTCTTCTGATGAAGAAGCTAGATTCACAAAGCAAAATGGTCTGACACTCATACAAGCTGTTCTTCTTGGGGGTCTGTTGGTTGATGAGTTGTTGGATTTTGTCATAGTTGAAATGAGAAGAGTTGCTCTAAAGTACAAGAGTAATGCTTAGAGATGATGGTGAAAGTGTGAATTGTGATGATCCTAAGGTTTCTAATTTATAGACAGTAAAGTTTATTGAATTTTGTATTTGGATTTGATGTTGAGCCATTGAGGAATGTTGGTTCCTAATGATTTGGAGGAAGATAATGAACTTTTCAAATCACCAAAGTCAATCCATAGAAATGGAGTTGAGTGAATTTGGGAAGATATGCAGTAAATGCAAAAGGTGAGTGGGAAATCTAATCATTTGATTGTCCCACGGATTTCAAGGAACCAAATGGAGGATTCCTTGCTTGTTACAGAAAGGTAACTTGGATGAAAATTTGAATTTTCAAATTTTTGTGGAAAATGGATTTCTTATAGTTCTAAGTGTGCCTAAGTGATCCTAATGTGCCTAATGATCAGTATAATGATCCTAAAAATCAATGATCTAAGGAGCGGGATTAGACGAGAAATTTGAAAAAGTTACTGTTGGAATGGCGGATCCAAACGATAACAAGTACGAAATCAAATTTTTTGTTCTGCAGGACTAAAGTTGGCAGAGCCAAAGTATTCAACCGACGGAACCCAGAAATTAGTTCCGCCATTTCCGCCGAATGGAATTTCTTAACAGTGAGTATGCTAAAATCCCGAAACCCGTTCAATTCCCGAAAATTTTCCTAAAACCTATGTAACTACTTAGTTATGATTGATTAAACACAAAAAAACAGGTTCTAACACATGTGTACATATAAATCAAACCAAGGATATTGAACTTACCATATAAGTAAGTTAAGCCAAACGGTGGCTTAAATACGGAAAATCGATAACATCACGTGTTATCATCCTGCATAGTTATGTTAGTTCACATAAATGTATAATACCAACATAATATCCTATGAATACAATAATTCATCACATCATTGTTTGAAATTGTCTTATACCAAACACCCTAACCCTCATTTCTTGTTGAGCTTCTTGTTAAGCTTCACGATCCAACGTCCAATATTCTTCATCATTCCTCGTGTTTGTCGAAACTCCTCGGATTGGTTGTCGATGGGAGGAAGTTGACTCATGTATTCGGGTGGAGGAATCCTAGAATTTGGCAAACCATCATCTTCGCTAACCGATGATGATGATGATGATGATGAGGTTGGAGGATGAGCTCGTTTTCCTCTTGATATGGCTTGTTGGGAATTAAATATTCAAGAAGGTTAATATCGGGTTCTAATCAAAGAAATACTCTAAGTGTGATTCTGCTGCTAGTGCATTTGGTTCCTGCTGTTAATGTTGTTCCTGCTGCTAGAACATTTGATTCTGCTGCTAAGCGATAAATGATTCTGCTGATAGGCTTAACATTCTGCTGATGTTGATCCTGCTGCTAGTGTACTTGATCCTGCTGCTAGCGATGACTCATTGCTGCTGCTAATGAACATTCTGCTGCTAAGTGGATAAGTATGAAAAGATATTATTTGTATTTTGGTCAACAATATACGGTAGATAATATCTTACCCCATGTGCTTAGTTAACAAGATGTGTACACAGATACATGTTGTATCTTATGTACTGACACTCTCAAGTTAAGTTAACAAATAGGTCGGCTAGAATTTAAGCAATATTGAAAAGATCTTCTTGGACTATAAAAGAAGATCTTAGACTAGATATTAGTGTGTGTTATTATTAGAACTCATAACTGTTATGTAACGCCCCATACACGTTTAGACTAAAATTTAAAACTTTTTACGCGAAAATGTTTAACTTTTATGGACATCTGACCACTCTTTTGATGACTGACAAAAATGTATAATCATTCAGCCCTTGAGACTATTTTTAAATGAAATTAAACTCAATTACCTTCGAAACGATAGGTCATACGACCCGTTTCGACTTACGGATTAAAAGATATGAAATTTTGAAAATCGACAAAATCTGGAACTAGGCCCATACCGCCGGCCGGAAATCCCATACCGCCGGTATGGGTCCAAAAAGGCCCCCATACCGCCGGTATAAATCCATACCGGGCGGTATGGACCTTCTGTCCGAAAAATGGGATTTTTCCAAGCTTTTCCATGCCATTTTCGCTATAAACGACCCATACGACTTCCGTTTTACACCAAACTTGACCAAAAGCATTACATTAACATAACAAACATGCTCCATAGTAATTAATCCCATATATAAATCAAAATGGGTCAAAATGGCTTTGTGCCAAACACCCTTTTTACTACAAATTCATTGAAGATTACATACTACAAAGACCACATGACACTTAAACATTTAACCCAAGAGATTTACATAAACAAAAGATAACGTTTGACGACAAGACCACAATTTAACAAAACGACCACACAAGTTAAATAAACCAAGGCACAAAAGGGTACTTCGGCTTCCAACCTTCAAATTACTTGGTCCAAGAGTTATGGTCTTCTAAGTTAGCTTCTAACTACGCTACACTTCATTCCACTACTACCACTAGGCAAGATCCTTACCTTTGCTTCCTCCGCTAGAACCTACAAAACCATTAACATCTAAAACGTAAGCGAAAATGCTTAGTAAGTATACAAGACATAATCAATATCACGTTTACATAAGATTGGTGATTAACACCAATCGTAACATTAACAAGGAGCATCAATGAGATTATTACTCACCTTGACCGGGCAAGTAAATATATAACATTTACACAAATAGCATTGGATCCAAGCTAACATACATTCACAAGCTCCATAGAAACCACATTAACACCAACATAACATTAACATCATAACATTTACAAGGATTATACTCATATACTTACCTCAAGTCCTACTAGCTTCCTACTTGGCTTGATTGGGCTTCTATAAATGCTCCCTATAACAAGATTAACTACAATTAGCAACTATCTAACTAAGGAGATCATTATTTCACCACTTTTCACTATAATCATTAAAACCCATCACATGAACCCTAACTTTCACATTTGGGGAAAACCACTTACAAAGTGAAGATATTACAATTAATGATTCCTTAAAGCTTCTTGATCACTTCTTGATACACAATTGAGCTAGATGATCACTTGAAGTTTTTCCCTCCCTTTTCCTCTTGTGAAAGTCGACACCAACAACTCACCCACACCTTTTCTAGATTTTTCTAAAGTCTTGATCTTATTTAATTATTGGAGTTAGATGCATGTTTGGTTTATTGCTACTTATAGTCCTTCTAGTTCTAATCCTTCTATTCCATTCATACATTAAGTTATAACTTGATTCATGACACATAACTTATGTTTTCATGGCATAATATTTACATAAAAGGTACCTTATCGGGATACGGGTGTAACAATTCACCCCTCCTTGGACGAGAGTTCGTCCTCGAACTCTATTCTGGAAATAGATGAGGATACTTGCTCCTCATTTTTTCTTCCGTCTCCCACCTAATATTTGTGCCTTTCTGATGCTTCCATTGTACTTTGACCAACAGTATTTCCTTGTTTCTTAATTGCCTCAATTTTCTTCCTAGTATGGCTTTCGGTTCGTCCTCTTGAGAAAGTAACTCCGAATCAATTTCTATATCATTTAAAGTTACCACACTCGACTCGTCCGCCAAGCATTTCCTTAGGTATGACACATGAAAGGTATTGTGAATACCTCTCATTTCTTCGGGTAATTCCAACACATATGCTACCTCGCCTACTCGTTTCAAGATTTTGAAAGGTCCTATAAACCGAGGACTAAGTTTCCATTTGTTTTTGAATCTAAAAACGCCTTTCCACGGGGAAACCTTTAACATAACCAAATCACCTACCTCAAATTCGATTGGTCTTCTCCGATTATCGGCATAGCTTTTCCACCTATCTTGTGCCGCTTTAAGTCTTGCACGAATCATCTCTATCTTTTCCGTTGTAGCCAACACCACATCCGTGCTTGCCAATTCTCTTCTTCCGACTTCTTCCCAACACACGGGTGTTCTACACCTCCTACCATAAAGCATTTCATAGGGTGGCATATCTATACTCGCATGGTAACTATAATTATAGGCGAATTCAACCAAAGGCAAATGATCGTCCCAATTGCCTCCAAAGTCGATCATACAAGCTCGTAACATATCTTCCAAAGTTTGAATCGACCTTTCGCTTTGCCCATCGGTTTGAGGATGAAAGGCCGTGCTCATATGAAGTTTCGTACCCAATTCTTCTTGGAAATCTTGCCAAAAATTTGAGGTGAAACGTCCATCTCTATCGGAGACTATTGAAATGGGTACCCCATGACGTGCAATTATCTCGTTGACGTAAATCTTGGCTAACTTAAGAACGGGCATATTTTCTCGGATTGGAATAAAATGAGCACTCTTGGTTAAGCGATCTACTATGACCCAAATCGGGTCGTTCTTCTTTTTCGTCCTTGGCAATTTCGTAATGAAATCCATCGTGATCTTTTCCCACTTCCAAACTAGAATGTCCAAAGGTTGAACCTTTCCATACGGTTTTTGATGCTCGGCTTTAACCTTTAAACAAGTTAAACACTTCTCAACGTACTTTACACAATCTCGTTTCATACCCGGCCACCAATAGTTCTTCTTCAAATCACGGTACATCTTTGTAGCTCCCGGATGAATAGAATATTTCGACTTGTGTGCTTCCCCTAGAATTAATTCTTTGATGTTACTACAAAAAGGGATATAAACCCTTCCATACCGAGTCTTAATTCCTCGACTATCTTCTTCGAGATGCGGAATGTGGGAAGTGATACGCTCACCTTCCCTATTTTCTTCTTTCAATGCCTCCTCTTGAGCTAACTTGATCTTATCAAAAAGGTCGGTTGTGACAATCATCCGTAACGAATGAACCCTAGTAACTTCATTTTGATCCTTTCGGCTCAACGCATCCGCCACAACATTCGCTTTACCGGGATGGTAGCGAATTTCGCAATCATAATCCTTTAACAAGTCTAACCATCTTCGTTGTCTCATGTTGGGATCTTTCTTATCAAGGAAATATTGAAGACTTCGATGGTCGGTGTAAATTACAAACTTGACACCATACAAGTAATGCCTCCAAAGTTTTAAAGCAAAAACCACAGCCGCAAACTCAAGATCGTGAGTCGCATAATTTTCTTCATGCTTCTTTAGTTGTCTCGAGGCGTAAGCAATCACTTTTCCCCTTTGCATGAGAACACATCCAAGACCGGAATAAGATGCATCACTATAAACCACCATATCTTCGGTCCCCTCCGGCAACACTAGAACCGGTGCTTCACACAACTTCCTCCGTAGAGTACAAAAGGCTTTGTCTTGTTCTTCACCCCACTCGAAGGTAGCATTCTTCTTAGTAAGTTTTGTTAGAGATGACGCGATTTTGGAGAAGTCTTGAATAAATCTTCTATAATATCCCGCAAGGCCAAGAAAACTTCGAATCTCACCAACATTCCTAGGTGCATGCCATTTCATTACGGCTTCTACCTTTGAAGGATCGACTTTGATACCATTGGCATTAATAACGTGACCGAGGAATTGAACTTCTTGCAACCAAAATTCACACTTTGAGAATTTAGCATACAATCTTTCTTTTCTCAAAGTCTCTAAAATCTCCCACAAATGTGTGGTGTGTTCCTCCTTACTCTTCGAGTAAATAAGAATGTCATCAATGAGCACTATGACGAACCTATCTAACATCGGTCTACATACGCGGTTCATAAGGTCCATGAAAACCGCATGCGCGTTCGTGAGACCAAAAGGCATAACCGTAAACTCGTAATGTCCATATCGGGTCCTAAAGGCCGTCTTAGGAATGTCTTCTTCTCGAACCTTCAATTGATGATAACCCGAACGGAGATCGATCTTGGAAAACCACCGCGCACCTTGAAGTTGATCAAAGAGGTCATCGATTCTTGGTAACGGATATACATTTTTCACCGTGACTTTATTCAACTCACGGTAGTCGATGCACATCCGCATACTACCATCTTTCTTTTTAACGAACAAAATTGGAGCTCCCCATGGCGAACTACTAGGACGAATAAAACCCTTGTCAAGCAATTCTTGAAGTTGACTCATCAACTCTTTCATTTCGGATGGAGCAAGGCGATAGGGAGCTTTAGCAATAGGGGTAGCACCCGGAATAAGATCAATACGGAATTCGACTTGCCTTTCGGGTGAAATACCCGACAAGTCTTCCGGAAAAACATCACGAAATTCATTCACAACCGGAACATCATCGATAATTTTCTCCTCAAAGCTCGTATCTACCACGTGAGCCATGAAGGCATAACAACCATGTGATAAATATCTCCTAGCCTTCATTACGGAGCATAACTTTAGTTCACCTTTTCTTTTATCTCCATAAATAATCATTTCACGGCCGCTAGGATTCACAACTCGAATGATCTTTTGGCTACAAAGGATAGCCGCGTTATGTTTGTCAAGCCAATCCATACCAATAACAATATCAAATTCCCCGAGCATAATGGGAATTAAGTCGATCTTAAAGACACTTTCATCAATCTCTATCTCTACGTCTCGATATACATTAGTCACAACAACGATTTTACTATCGGCTATTTCAACTTCTAGGGGTATCGGGAGTTTAGCTAGTGGGGAAGTTATTTGCTTGCTAAAATCATAAGACACGAAAGAAACACTAGCACCCGAATCATACAAAACCCGAGCGGGTATGGAATTAACAAGATGAATACCTGTGATGACATCGGTCCCCGATTTGGCTTCTTCGACACTCATTTGATAGACTCGAGCTGTTGGTTTTGGAATCTCCACTTTCTCTTCCTTGACGGTTCTCAAAGGCTTTGCTTCAATCGCCTTTGTTTTCGGGCAATCCTTCAACCTATGCCCTATCCCGTTACACCCATAGCATACTATCATCGGCTTGGTACAATCTTTGCTTTGATGATCTAAAGCTCCACACTTGTAACAACCCGGCGTATTACGCCTACATTCCCCAAGATGGAACTTACCACACTTAGAACATGCTACCTTAGCTTTGTTTCCCACACTCTTCTTGCCATGGTCAAATTTGGCTTTCTTCCCATCCCTATCCGCAAACTCTATCTTCCTTTTTGGTTCTTTCGCCTCTTTCTCCTTCCTCCTAAGTAAGTCCGCTTCCCTTACCCTAGCTCTACTCAAAAGATCCTCCAACGTAGTACATTTGAATGGTGAAATCACCTCACGAATATCATCCTTGAGCATCCTTTGGAACTTGTCAACCTTAAGCTTGTCATTCCCGAGATACTCGGGACAATAAGGAATCATGTCATTAAACGTCTTCCACAACTCATTTACCGTTTCGTTAGTTTGAGTGAGAGATTGGAATTTCTCTCGAATTTTGTCAACCTCCTCAATCGGAGCATACTCGGCACTAAACAACTCCTTGAATTCTTTCCACGTACAAGTCTCCACCCAAGGTTCACCTTTCTCACACACCTTTCCTTCCCACCAAGTCTTAGCACTATCACGAAGAAAGTTAGTAGCATAGATAACCTTCTTCCTTTCTTCGCAACCACTAGTACGAAAAGCGCCTTCTACCGCCGTGATCCACCTATTACTAACAATGGGGTCAAGAACACCGGTAAAACGTGGCACATCACAAGCCGTGAAGTCCCGATAAGTAGCTTTGTCGTTCTTAGGTTCTTTTGCCACTCCACATTCTTTCTTAAACTCCTTAAACTCTTCCTTCATTAGCTCCTTAAGATTTTGCGTCATTTGTTGAACATAGTAGGGCATTGCTTGCTCAATAGCCTTACCCACTCTTTTTGCTAACATTATGTCTAGGGCTTTCATTTCATCTCCCGTGAAGCCTCTAAAGTCAGGGCCTCTGGAGTTTGAGGAAGAACTTTCATTATCCTTATTAGCATTACCCGGATCACTTGCCGAAGTTTCGGCATGCTTGGAAGCCGTGGCTTTCGCGACTTCTTTTTGGTGAGGAGTTTCCATTTCTTCTTACTGAAAATTAGCAATTCATAATATCAAGCACAACCATATACTTAATCGATGCATGAATGACATTTTATCTTTATACTAACACCCTAGCTTGTCACCCATGTATGATCTAAATGATTTCAACTTCACATATGTTCCATATTTTTATCACTACGGTGGCCAGGCGTAGTCATGAAAATATTGAACATATGGGTCCTCAAAATCATCCAAACAATACACAATTAACAAACACTAGCTCTAAACGCATCTATACAAGGCCCAAGTCTAGGAAATCCTAAAGTGAAATCCTAAATCTCTTAGACCGAAGCTCTGATACCAAGTTGTAACGCCCCATACCCATTTAGACTAAAATTTAAAACTTTTTACGCGAAAACGTTTAACTTTTATGGACATCTGACCACTCTTTTGATGACTGACAAAAATGTATAAGCATTCAGCCCTTGAGGCTATTTTTAAATGAAATTACACTCAATTACCTTCGAAACGATAGGTCATACGACCCGTTTCGACTTACGGATTAAAAGATATGAAATTTTGAAAATCGACAAAATCTGGAACTGGGCCCATACCGCCGGCCGGAAATCCCATACCGCCGGTATGGGTCCAAAAAGGCCCCCATACCGCCGGTATAAAGCCATACCGGGCGGTATGGACCTTCTGTCCGAAAAATGGGATTTTTCCAAGCATTTCCATGCCATTTTCGCTATAAACGTCCCATACGACTTCCGTTTTACACCAAACTTGACCAAAAGCATTACATTAACATAACAAACATGCTCCATAGTAATTCAACCCGTATATACATCAAAATGGGTCAAAATGGCTTTGTGCCAAACACCCTTTTTACCACAAATTCATTGAAGATTACATACTACAAAGACCACATGACACTTAAACATTTAACCCAAGAGATTTACATAAACAAAAGATAACGTTTGACGACAAGACCACAATTTAACAAAACGACCACACAAGTTAAATAAACCAAGGCACAAAAGGGTACTTCAGCTTCCAACCTTCAAATTACTTGGTCCAAGAGTTATGGTCTTCTAAGTTAGCTTCTAACTACGCTACACTTCATTCCACTACTACCACTAGGCAAGATCCTTACCTTTGCTTCCTCCGCTAGAACCTACAAAACCATTAACATCTAAAACGTAAGCAAAAACGCTTAGTAAGTATACAAGACATAATCAATATCACATTTACATAAGATTGGTGATTAACACCAATCGTAACATTAACAAGGAGCATCAATGAGATTATTACTCACCTTGACCGGGCAAGTAAATATATAACATTTACACAAATAGCATTGGATCCAAGCTAACATACATTCACAAGCTCCATAGAAATCACATTAACACCAACATAACATTAACATCATAACATTTACAAGGATTATACTCATATACTTACCTCAAGTCCTACTAGCTTCCTACTTGGCTTGATTGGGCTTCTATAAATGCTCCCTATAACAAGATTAACTACAATTAGCAACTATCTAACAAAGGAGATCATTATTTCACCACTTTTCACTATAATCATTAAAACCCATCACATGAACCCTAACTTTCACATTTGGGGAAAACCACTTACAAAGTGAAGAGATTACAATTAAGGCTTCCTTAAAGATTCTTGATCACTTCTTGATACACAATTGAGCTAGATGATCATTTGAAGTTTTTCCCTCCCTTTTCCTCTTGTGAAAGTCGACACCAACCACTCACCCACACCTTTTCTAGATTTTTCTAAAGTCTTGATCTTATTTAATTATTCGAGTTAGATGCATGTTTGGTTTATTGCTACTTATAGTCCTTCTAGTTCTAATCCTTCTATTCCATTCATACATTAAGTTATAACTTGATTCATGGCACATAACTTATGTTTTCATGGCATAATATTTACATAAAAGGTACCTTATCGGGATACGGGTGTAACATGTTAAGACATAGAACAAACCCAAAAATATCACAAGTTATAAGAACATAAGATTCAAGGTCTTTGTAACCCTAGTGATAGAAAGATCACTCGTATTATTTTGAATAATATTGAATCGTTTTGGTGAAAAGCTTTCATTGTTTATTGTCATATAACTAATCATAACCGTTCCATTTCCATAACAAAAATAACATTCTAAGTGTGATTAAGTAAATTCTGCGTATTTAATCATATTAACTCAATATATCATACAAACAAAGTCACAAGGTTTAACCACCTTAACCGTGTGTCGAATCCTATCAAGTGGTATCAGAGCTAGGCTGATATAGTTGATTTAGAAGCTAAAATAGAAATGGATGTACAAGATGCTCAGGTTTCAAATGTTGCTGCAAAGTTGCCCATGATCAAACAGAATGAGTTTGAGTTATTTAGGATGAGAATTGAGCAATATTTTATGGTTCAAGATTATACTCTTTGGGATATCATTATGTATGGTGATTCTTTTTCACCAAGCTATTCAGATGTTGTCCTAGAAGGCAAAACACTTAGGAAAAGAAATACTGGACCAGTTTCTAATGATGAAAAGATACATAAGAGAAATGATCAAAAAGCAAGAAATTTGTTGCTTATGACCATTCCTGGTGAGCAGATGCTATCTTTTAACAAGTATCTTGATGCAAAAACTCTTTTTGAAGAGATTTGTGCATGGTTTGGTGGTAATGAAACTACCAAAAAGACACAGAAGACATTGTTGAAACAACAATTTGAAAACTTTACTGCTTTTAGCAATGAAACTCTTGATAAGTTGTTCTCAAGGTTGCATAAGCTTGTCAGTCAGTTAGCTGTGTTGAGTGTTGAGATAGAGAAGGAAGATCTCAACATGAAGTTTTTGATAAGTCTACCTGATGAGTTCCATACTCATGTTATTGTTTGGATGAACAAGCCAGACATTGAAACCATGAAACTCAATGATTTGTACAACAACTTCAAAATTGTTGAACAAAGTCTAAAGAAGTCTGAAAGCTATGGTACTAGTTCTGGGAATGCTGCACTCTTATCATTTCCTAGTATCAGTAAGTCTGAAGAGGTAGATGAAGTTGAAAGTATTTCTAATGCTACTTATGGTGGTCCTTCTACTAGTTCACAAAAGGATGTTGTTGGACTTGGAGATCCAACATTTTATGCCTTTATAACCAGTCAATCTAGTGGTTCTCCTCTAAATCATGAAGACCTTGAGCAGGTAGATGGTGATGATTTGGAAGAGATGGATATTAAGTGGCAGGTTGCTTTACTTAGCATGAGGGCTAAGAAGTTTTGGCAAAAAACTGGGAAGCAAATTACCATAAATGGTAATGAAACTGCTGGGTTTGATAAGAAGAAAGTGGAGTGTTTCAACTGTCATAGGTTAGGACACTTTGCTAAAGAATGTAGAAGCCCAAGGAAGCAGGATAATAGGAACACATGGTATAAGCAAGATAAGAGAAAGGAAGTAATAGTTGAAGAGCCAAAGGCTATGTTGGCTATTGATGGTGTTGGATATGATTGGAGCTCTATGGCTAATGAAGAGGATGCACCACCAAATGTTGCTCTTGTTGCCAATGAGATTGCTCTAATGGTCTTTTCTGATTCAGAGGTAAATTCTATCATAAATTGTACTGAATCATGCTCTAATCTTAAAGCTTATGAAGACCTTAGTAAGAGATTTGATGCTCATCGAGAAGACCTACTTAATTCTCTTTTTAATTTAGCTAATCACAAAAGAGGTCTAGGTGTTCTAGAAAAACAAGTCTTACATTTTCAAAAAAATGAATCTAGTTTTGTGAATGACATTAATATACTTAAAAATGACATAAGAATCAAAGATGAGTGTATTGTTGAGCTGAATGAGTCATTAGCTAGACACAAAAAGGAAAAAGGAAATGTTAAGATAACTGTAGATGCTTTAGCTCAAGCCTCAGAGGGAGTTAATAAGCTTTTTGAAGCTCAAGTAACCAATAAAGCTAATTCTGGAGTAGGTTATAATACTGTTCCTCCACCATATAGAGGTATTCATTCACCTCCGGGTATTGACCTAGCACACACAGGTTTAGCTGAGTTTCAAGAACCAATCATGGAATATGGTTCTAAGGCTAGCAAGAGCCTTAAGGTAGAAAAGATAAGTAAAAGTTTAGATAAAACTTTACTTTATCAGGACAAGGTGTCCTTTGTTAAGAAAGGAGATGCTATAGTTGTTGAGGATTGTATAACTGATAGTGATGATGATGAAGAACAGGTTATGTCTAAACCTGAAGTGGTTAAGAAAGTAGGAACAAGTCTTCCTAAGATAGTCAAACACAATACTGATAGGCCTAAATCAAACATTAAGCATGTTAGGCAACCAGTTAGATATTGTGAGCAATATAGAACCACCAACAAGCCCAGAGGCAACCAAAGGAATTGGAATGGCCTTAAGTCTCACCAACTAGGTGATGACTTTGATTTTTATAACAAAGCTTGTTACACTTGTGGTAGTTTTGACCATCTTGCAGCTTTCTGCAACCAATGGGTAACTGGGTATGAAAACCATAGAGTGAACCACAAAAGGCAAACACCTAAGTCTCACTCTCGTTCTAGTGTTAAGAGAACAAACCCCAGAGTAGTCAAAAACAAGTCTGGCTCAAACTCAAATCCTGCTGCTAGACTAATGGTTCCTGCTGCTAGACAATTTGTTCCTGCTGCTCGACCATTTATGACTATTAACTCAAAATCAACAGCTAAGGGTGCAAAAAAAACTTTCAAACATGCATCAACAACTGTTCTAAGGCCCATTCAAACAAAAGCAGTGGTCCAAAAACAAGTTTGGAAACCAAAGGGTAGAACTAAAAAGCTAGCAGTTCCTGCTGCTAAGCAATCAGTTCATTCTGCTGCTAAGGGAAACAGGGCAAATGTTGTTAAGGCCTCAGCATGTTGGATTCTTAAATCCAATGTTGCATCAACTGTTCTCAAAAGATTTCACTTCATTGATGCAAGAGGCAGATCCAAGTCAGTAATAGCTTGGGTCCCCAAAAGAAACTAACACTCTTATTTGTGTGCAGGAACATTCAACTGATAAACAAGAAGATCAAGGATTCTCAGATAGTGGATGTTCAAGGCACATGACAGGCAACATGTCTTATCTTTCAGATTTTCAATCATTCAATGGAGGATATGTTACCTTTGGAGGGGGTGTTCGTGGCAAAATTTCCGGTAAAGGTACCATTAAAACTGGAAATTTAGATTTTGAAGATGTGTTCTATGTAAAAGAGCTAAATTATAATCTTTTTAGTGTCTCACAAATGTGTGACAAAAAGAACAATGTTCTTTTCTGTGAGACTGAATGTCTTGTACTTTCTCCTGATTTTAAGATGCCTGATGAAAGTCAAGTACTTCTTAGAATTCCTAGAAAAGGCAATATGTACAGTGTAGACATGAAGAACATTGTTCCTAAAAAGAATTTAACTTGCCTTGTTGCAAAGGCCACATTGGATGAATCAATGAAATGGCATAGAAGGCTTGGTCATATTAATTTCAAAACCATAAATAAGATTGTCAAAAATGGTTTGGTAAGAGGTTTACCTCATAAAAGATTTGAAAATGATCAAACATGCATTGCTTGTCTTAAAGGCAAACAACACAAAGTCACTTGTAAGCCCAAGATTTTTAACTCTATCAATCAATCATTGTTTATGCTGCATATGGACTTATTTGGACCTGTTTCAGTAATGAGCATAATGCATAAGAGATATTGTCTAGTTATTACTGATGATTATAGCAGATTTACATGGGTTTTCTTTTTAGCTACTAAGGATGAGACATCAAGCATCCTTAAGGATTTCATTACACAGATAGAAAACCAAGTAAGCAAAAAAGTAAAAGTCATTAGATGTGATAATGGGACAGAGTTTAAGAATAGAGTTATGGATGATTTCTGCAAAGAAAAAGGTATTAGGAGAGAATTTAGTGTTGCTAGAACTCCACAACAGAATGGAGTAGCTGAAAGAAAGAATAGAACACTAATTGAAGCTGCTAGAACAATGTTAGCTGATTCTAAGCTACCTATAACTTTTTGGGCTGAGGCAATTAACACTGCTTGCTATGTTCAAAATAGAGTTTTAGTTGTGCAGCCTCACAATAAGACATCATATGAACTTTTTAATGGTAGAACTCCTGCAATAGGATTTCTTAGACCTTTTGGATGTCATGTGACCATTCTCAATACCTTAGACCATTTAGGAAAATTCGATGGTAAAGCAGATGAAGGATTCTTTGTTGGATATTCTCTTAATAGCAAAGCATTTAGAGTTTACAACACAAGAACAGAAATTGTAGAGGAAAACCTACATGTGGAGTTTTTAGAAAACAAATCCAATGTAGAAGGTCAAGGACCAAAATGGCTATTTGATCTAGAGTATCTAACCAATTTAATGAATTATGTGCCTTTTGTTGCAGAAACTAATGATTTTGCAGGTTCTTATACAACAAATGAGGCAGAGTTAGAGAAAGATCAAAATGATGTGATAATGCCAATAGGGTCAAGTACAATTGTGGAATCAACTTCAACAACTGATGAATCTTCTTCTGGCAAGGCTAAAGAAGGTGTTGAAGATGAAAGCAAAGAAGATGGAACTCAGGAACAACAAAATGTTTCTGCTGGTAGCATTTCTGTTGCTGCTGGTAGTGTATCTGTTTCTGCTGGTGATTCTGCTGCTAAGCTTACTGATTCTGCTGTTCGGCCAACTGATTCTGCTGCTGGCCCTTCAGAATCAAAAGAAGCAGAATTCTCAGATAATGAGGTGGATTTCAACAATCTTCCAACAAATTATCAAGTTCCTTCTACTCCACAAACAAGAATTCACAAAGTCCACTCCCTGGAACATGTGATTGGAGATGTACAATCTGCTGTGAAGACAAGACATCAATTGATGACTTCAGACCAACAAGGGCTTCTTGATGCCCTTTATGCTTCAAAACAGCATGAGCTTTCAAACTCTTGCTTGTTTATATGTTTTCTCTCACAGGTTGAACCAAAGAACATTCTTACGGCCCTAGATGATTCAAGCTGGTTAGAGGCTATGCAAGAAGAGCTTCTTCAGTTCAAGATTCAAAAGGTTTGGGTGCTAGTTGATTTACCTACAGGTGTGAAGGTAATTGGCACTAGATGGGTTTTTAAGAACAAAAGGGATGAAAGGGGAATAGTGATTAAGAATAAGGCTAGATTAGTAGCCCAAGGGTACACACAAGAAGAAGGAATAGACTATGATGAGGTTTATGCTCCTGTAGCAAGGATTGAGGCAATTAGGCTTTTCTTAGCTTATGCTTCATTTTTAGGCTTCACAGTCTACCAAATGGATGTCAAGAGTGCATTTTTATATGGAACAATTGAAGAAGAGGTGTATGTTACACAACCTCCAGGCTTCATTGACCCTGACCATCCAAACAAAGTGTACAGAGTAGTGAAAGCTCTATATGGCCTTCATCAGGCACCAAGAGCTTGGTATGCAACACTAGCTTCCTATTTATTAGAAAATGGATTTCAAAGAGGAAAGATTGATCAGACACTTTTCATCAAACAGCACAAGAAGGATCTTCTGTTAGTGCAGGTGTATGTGGATGACATTATCTTTGGATCTACTAGGAAAGAGATGTGTTTAGAATTTGAGAAGCTTATGAAAGATAAGTTTCAGATGAGTTCCATGGGGGAACTTACATTCTTTTTGGGTTTGCAAGTTAAGCAATCATCTGAAGGCATATTTATTAGACAAGACAAATATGTTGCAGAGATACTTAGAAAATTTCAATTTGCTGATTCAAAAATAGCAAGCACACCAATGGACTCTGAGAAGCACCTTCTGAAAGATGAAGATGGAGAGAGTGTGGATGTACACACTTACAGATCTATGATAGGCTCTTTGATGTACCTTACATCATCTAGACCTGATATCATGTTCCCTGTTTTTGTTTGTGCAAGATTTCAAGTAACTCCAAAGGTTTCTCATTTAACTGCAGTCAAGAGAATTTTTAGATATCTCAAAGGTCAACCAAGGTTGGGTATATGGTATTCTAGGGAATCTCCTTTTGACTTGGTAGCATATTCGGATAGTGATTATGCTGGTGCTAGCTTGGACAGAAAGTCAACAACTGGAGGATGTCAATTCCTTGGGTGTAGACTTGTCTCATGGCAGTGTAAGAAGTAAACAAGTGTGGCAAATTCAACAACTGAAGCTGAATATATAGCTGCTGCAAGTTGCTCTAGTCAAGTTCTATGGCTTCAAAACCAACTTCTTGATTATGGGTACAATTTCTTAAACACTGTTATTCATATTGATAATAGTAGTACAATTTGTATTATTAAAAATCCAGTGCAACATTCTAAAACAAAACACATTGAAATTAGACATCACTTTATAAGAGACTGCAATGAGAAAAAGATAATTCAAGTTCTTAAAGTTGCTTCAGAACACAACTTTGCAGATCTGCTAACAAAAGCTTTTGATGTTTCAAGATTTCAGTACTTGGTAGCAAGTATTGGAATGCTTAATCTTTGAATTTTCAATCTGATGTGTTTTTGTAAATAAATTTTTGATTCTGCTGCTGGCTTTACAAGATACTACTGCTATTACAAAAGTTTGTGCTTCTAGTACAAATTTAAATTGTGTTATTCATACAGTTGGTCTTATGATTATTCTAATGCAAGACAAGTACTTTGTACTTTGTTCTTTTGTTTTTAGACTAACAATTTCAGGTATGAATATGTGAACACAAAGGAAATTTCAAGTGAAATGGAAGCAACAAAATGCTGATATTGGCTGCTGCCATAATAGGTTTATGATGGACTGAGTTTGGGAATTTAAAACTCCTTAAAACTACTTTCTTGAAACCTAGTTATGATATTTCACATTGAATTGATGACTTAGTTGATCAGATAGTAACTGATGCAACTCACTTTCTATCATTTTATACTTTTAAGTATAATGTGCAAGTCTAAGGACATCTGATAGAAAGAACAGCTAGTAAAAGTGAATCTAACACTTGTGTTAGAGGTAACAATTACTATGAGCTGGAAACCCTGTCAAGAAAGCCTTTTGAATAGGTTTATCTTCAAACAGGCAGTTATTTATAACTGAAAAACATTGGTTCTCACACAACCAGAGGTTGCTTTAAACCGAAATTTTGATTAAGTGTCTGTTATACACTTGATCCCTTCAAAATGGTTGAAAGCAGTATGATTTTTCAATTCTAAAATCATGAACATACTGCTAAGTCAAACAATTTCTTAAACAAGGATTTTTAAAGGATTCACAAAAACCATCCATTGATGGACCATGAGTCAAATGTCCACTGATTCACCTCTCATAGGAGTTAACACGCCTAGAAGTGATGAGGGCAGCAAACTTAAACTCTTAAGGAATTGATGGCTTCATGTACAACATTGTCTGACAACAAGTTCTAAATGATGGATCAGATGATAAGGAAAGATATATTTTGGTACATAGTGAGATCTTCCAAACAAGGGGAGGAAACAAAAGTTATTTGTATCTCAGGGGAGGTAACAATCTCAGGGGAGAAAATAATAGCCCAGAAAAGGAAGATAATCCAATAAAAGGAAGGAGAAGACAAGAGCATACAAGATGATGACATGGAGGTTGAAAATGACAAGAACATTCCAAAGGAGAAAGTTCTATCTAGGTCAAACGAAGAAAAGTTTCAATTTCAGTTTACCACGTTTGTTCATCACTTGCAAAGACATGCTGATAGATGATTTCACTTGTTGAAACAAGCATCCAAGATACACAGCACCATTGCCTCTTATAATTCCTCCATCCAAGGAAATTGCACCATCTTTTAGTCCAAGATTGGAGCAATGTGTTGATATTGTTAAAGTCAAAGAACAAAGCAGATGAATTACTGAGAAAGATATTTAATCTTTAAGAACAGAAGTGTTTGAAAGATCTTCAATCCATAATTTAATTCAGAAACATGTTGAAATGGATTTACATGTTTAGGGGAGGATTGTTGGGAATTAAATATTCAAGAAGGTTAATATCGGGTTCTAATCAAAGAAATACTCTAAGTGTGATTCTGCTGCTAGTGCATTTGGTTCCTGCTGTTAATGTTGTTCCTGCTGCTAGAACATTTGATTCTGCTGCTAAGCGATAAATGATTCTGCTGATAGGCTTAACATTCTGTTGCTGTTGATCCTGATGCTAGTGTACTTGATCCTGCTGCTAGCGATGACTCATTGCTACTGCTAATGAACATTCTGCTGCTAAGTGGATAAGTATGAAAAGATATTATTTGTATTTTGGTCAACAATATACGGTAGATAATATCTTACCCCATGTGCTTAGTTAACAAGTTGTGTACACAGATACATGTTGTATCTTATGTACTGACACTCTCAAGTTAGGTTAACAAATAGGTCGGCTAGACTTTAAGCAATATTGAAAAGATCTTCTTGGACTATAAAAGTAGATCTTAGACTAGATATTAGTGTGTGTTATTATTAGAACTCATAACTGTTAAGACATAGAACAAACACAAAAATATCACAAGTTATAAGAACATAAGATTCAAGGTCTTTGTAACCCTAGTGATAGAAAGATCACTCGTATTATTTTGAATAATATTGAATCGTTTTGGTGAAAAGCTTTCATTGTTTATTGTCATATAACTAATCATAACCGTTCCATTTCCATAACAAAAATAACCTTCTAAGTGTGATTAAGTAAATTCGGCATATTTAATCATATTAACTCAATATATCATACACACAAAGTCACAAGGTTTAACCACCTTAACCGTGTGTCGAATCCTATCACGGCTACTCTATGATCACTAAGAGGTACAAAGGTATGTTCAATTTCGGAGTAGTCGGGAACGAAACCTCTAGCGTTTGGAGGAATGGGTGCAAAAGCTCTATAAAGACGGGTAAGGAGCATCCCGTAAGGCATGGCGGTGGTACCTAAAACTGGAATATCGGCCATTCTCTTGGCGATATAATAGGCTAGGTTGAACGGTTGGTGGTTAGACACACAATAGAGCATGTAGCAAAGGCTTGCGTTGACATGATCCCTATTTCCTATGGTGCTAATGACGTTAGCCCTAAGAACTTCTTCTAGCTTCTTGAATTGGGGCCTAAGCTCGTTTAGCTCCATGCCAAACGGATCTCGATCTACCTCTCTACCTCGACTTGTCCTAGTGTGGGAGGTCCTAGGTACAAAAAGATGAGCACGGATGGTCTCTTTTGGTGTTAATGGTGTGTCGTATGGTGGCATACGATCAAGGTTAGAATCTAGGATGGACAATGACCATTTGTCCGAATAAAAGCAAGCTCCTTGACCCGGAATTCCTAAGACTTCCGCAAATTGGTCCAAAGGGATGTTGAATTGGGTTTGGTTTACTTTGAAGTGGACGTTCATGTAACCATAGTCATTTGAGCTAAGACCGACACTAGCATAGAATTCTAGTATGAATCTAGGAATTATGGGTTCATCGATATCTAGAAGACAATCGAATTGGATGGCGGCGAGTTGTTCTCGGATAATGGTTCCTTCTAAGAATGAGGGGTCTACGGTTCTACCCTCGTGAACATAACGTTTTTCTAAAGCCTTAAAGATTTTGACTTGGTCATCAGTGAGTCCTTTTGTCTTATGGTGTTTGGGTAGGTAATTAAGGGTTTCTTTGTGATCATAGTATGTCGCGGGAGGCATGATTATCCTAGACACGAAAATTACATAGTTTAGTTAAAACTATCGAAAATACGTATATAGATTTCTAGTGTGTGCCTATATGGGGACAATGTGGAGGTGCGGTTATCTCGACTCCTTTTGATGCATGAAAATTTCATTTATGCAAGTTTTATAACAAAACAAGAGATAACCCAAACACTCCTACTTCAATGTAGCTACGATTGAATGTACCCGAAAATACATATTAGTTATGTATTCCCTTTAGCATTCAAGAGACATTATGCAAGTGATGTTTAAAACATTTTGTATGTGTATGAACAATGTGCAAAAACCAAACACTCCTACTTCAAGTGATGTTTAAAACATAACGTTTTGTATGTGTATGAACAATGTGCAAAAACCGTTTTTCCTAGTCGTGAGAAGATTTTTATAAAAATTTCTCATGGAGTTTTTGATGAATTATGATAATGCCTTATGATATTCAATTCCTAACTAAGGAAAACATGATTTGTTATGCAATTCAGTAAATATGCTTCATGATTTTACAAAGAAAATATGCATAACCCCAAGTTTTGATTTTGTGCATGAAATAGAAATCCTAGACTCAGATCAGGAATGTAGATATGATTAGGATACTTACAGAGATGTTAAAAGCACAAATTGGTTGAAGGGGATGACCTAAATTGTGAGTTTGGTTGATTTTGAGTCGAGTTCTAGTAGTTGGTATGTTTTTGGGGAATGTGATACACAGTACAGGGTGTTTGTTTAATACTCCCTCCGTCCCAAAATTATTGTCCCCCGACAAAAAACACATTCTTTTAGAAAAATGTCACTATCACTACTTTCTCTCTCTTACTTTTTTGCCAAATGACAAGTTTACCCTTAACCAATTAATTAACACTTCTTTAAAGTTTGTAATATTAATTTCAACCAAGGGTAATATAGTAAACTTTACCAAACTCCACTACCTATTCACTTTCTATTTTTGGTATGGGACAATAATTTTGGGACGTCCGAAAAAGGAATAAGGGACAATAAAATTGGGACGGAGGGAGTATACAAAAAAAAAAAAAAAAAAAAAAAAAAAAAAAAAAAAAAAACTAACTTAGGAACTCGCGGATCTGGCGGAACCAAAACAAGGGGTCCGTCCTTGTTGTCGTTTGGTGCCGCGGGATCAGGCTTGATTTTTGGTTATTGTTGTGTTTGGTTAATCTAAGGTTCAAGCTAAGGTTCTAACTACACATTTGGTTCCATTAAACCTAAACCAAGTCTAAGGAAGTTGAAGGGTGCTCTCTTAAGTGGTTTTGTGAGAATGTCGGCAATGTTGTCCTCTGAGGATACTTTCTCGATTGAGATGTTTCCCTTCTGAACATTGTCGCGTAAGAAATGGTGACGTATTTCTATGTGTTTGGTTCTAGAGTGTTGGACTGGATTTTTGCTAAGGTCGATAGCTCCTTTGTTGTCGCAAAGAATGGGAATGTTGTTGAGTTCAATTCCATAGTCGACGAGAGCTTGTTTCATCCACAGTGCTTGTTGACACGCCTTTCCTGCAGACACGTACTCGGCTTCGGTTGTTGAAATTGCTAGAGTCATTTTGTTTCTTTGAGAACCATGCGGTAAGACAATGTCCAACAAAAGTACAAATACCACTTGTACTTTTTCTATCAACATAGTCACCGGCATGGTCTGAGTCGGCATACACTATGGTTTCTATTCCCGTTCCTTTGGGATACCATAATCCTAAATGTGTAGTGCCTTTGATGTATCTAAATATACGTTTGACGGCTTCAAGATGGGATGTTTTGGGATCTTCTTGAAAGCGTGCACATAGACAAACACTAAACATAATGTCGGGTCTACTAGCCGTTAGATAGAGTAGACTACCGATCATTCCCCTATATTTAGTGCTATCTACGGATTCACCTTCTTCATCCTTCGTGAGTTTGGTTTCGGGGGACATGGGTGTTTTCATGGGTTTGGAATCTTCAAGACCAAATTTCTTAAGCATATCCTTTATATACTTAGATTGGTTGAAGAATATCCCATCATCTAATTGTTTAATTTGGAGTCCTAAGAAAAAGTTTAGTTCCCCCATCATACTCATTTCAAACTCATCATGCATAATTTTTGAAAAATCATCGCATAACTCTTGACAAGTTGATCCGAATATGATGTCATCCACATATATTTGAACTATGATTATATGTGATCCCTTTTTCTTAGTGAAAAAAGTGTTGTCTACTAGGCCCATGGTATACTTATGGTCAACTAGGAAAGTCTTAAGTCGATCATACCAAGCTTTTGGTGCTTGCTTAAGTCCATATAAAGCCTTTTTAAGTTTATAGACATGATTTGGTTTTTCAAAATCGGCAAAGCCGGGAGGTTGTGCAACGTACACTTCCTCATTAATAAAACCATTAAGAAATGCACTTTTGACATCCATTTGAAAAAGTTTGAAGTCATGTGCACATGCATATGCAAGTAATATTCTAATTAACTCAAGCCTAGCGACGGGTGCGAATGTTTCATCGTAATCTATTCCTTCTTGTTGATTGTAGCCTTGAGCTACTAGCCTAGCTTTGTTTCTAGACACTACCCCCTTTTCATCCATTTTGTTCCTAAACACCCATTTAATTCCAATTATGGTTTGACACTTTGGTTGAGGGACTAAAGTCCAAACGTCGTTTTTAACAAATTGATTAAGTTCTTCTTGCATCGCTACGACCCAAGATTCGTCTTTTATTGCCTCATTTATATTTTTAGGCTCAATAGTTGAAACAAAAGAAAAGAAATTATTTTGATTTTGAACTCTTGATCTTAAGGTTCTTTCATTAATTTCTCCTATGACGTTATCTAATGGGTGACTTCTAGATTCCTTGATGTTGACTATTTCTCTATTCAAGGGTTCATCTTCTTTGTCATTTTCTAAATTTTCTTGGTTTTCAACCATTTGACTTTCAACTAAGTCATCATCTACCAAAGGTGATGTAGAGACCAAGATCACGTTCAGGAGGTCGGAGAAACTCGAAATAATGGTTAAACATGGTAGAATTAGTTTATTGATTGGGGGAGGTGTGTATGTTTTCTAGAGAGAGAAAGTAAAGAAAACACACACACCTCCAAGTAACAATGAGAATCCCACCTTCCTAGTTGTGACTAGGAAGGTATTTATTACAACAATACAAGTCTAACTTAGCCCTATTGTCTAAACTAGCCCTTGTAATTAAATGCTATTGCAATTCCCGACTATAACAAAACTTTAAAGGCTAACAACCTCTCCCCAAAGTGATGTTATACGGGAATTGCTTACAACGTTCCCTACAAGTAAAATTCAATACAAAACATGAGAATGGTCTTCAAACTTCATTACTTCGTTCAGCTTGCAGAATCTTCTCAACTGCCATTTCTTTACTTGCAGACGAACCATGCGAGCAAATCTAATTAGGGATCAATTATGACTTTTTCACTCTCCCCTAATTAGTGCTCTCCCCTAAACTGACAACCTTTCTGATGATTGCCATGAATCTGAAGAAGTCTTTTGATAATTAACTGCATTCAGTCTTTAGTCTTCTAACACGCAGCGAAAAATTAGGAATAGACTGTAGACTCGACCTTCTTCAAATTTGTCCATTCGGGGGAATATAGTATCAACATCTTCATCTCACTAAATGCATCCCAATTATCTTTCATATGAGAAAGCAGTCTGTAACGTACACATGAAATGATAAAACCAAGGTAACAAGTTGACCCATATCGTTGGTCACAGGTAACTTGTTGGACGATTTCTCTCCCCCGAAGTTGAAACCGTAGCACCAGAATCAATTAAGATCCGGAAATGCACTTTTCTTGAAACCGTAGCACCAGAATCAATTAAGATCCGGAAATGCACATTTCTTTCTCCAGGATAGTTCCATCATCACGGGTTTTTACATATTTCTCTCCCCTGCTGGTTACGATTTATCAGAATCAGCATACTGATGTATACGTGAAGTATGTACTAGAAGCATATTTTTCATTAAACATATAGCCTGTGAGAAGATGTAGATAGACCCAATCTACTAATAATACCATCTAAAATATCTAACTCTTTATCAACCCCCTGTATAAAAAACAACAGCTGTTTGTAGTGACTACTGATAGAGAAAACCCACTATGACGAACTTGAGACTGAAGTAAAATAACCCAGACATGTGACTTAAACTTGCACGTTAGTGTGACAAAGAACCTAAACTTGCACGTTAGTGTGACAAAGAACCTATACTGAGCACTACAACGTAACTCCTTAAAGCATAGGTCGTTTCATATACCCATCCATCCTTCCTTAACTGTATATGAACCTCTCTTGAATTATCCACATCTTTGTGTGACACTGAGTACTACAACGTATCTCCTTTAAGTGATAGTTAACTAGGTCTTCGTCCATCCACCCCTTGACCTATGAAAACTAGATAACGCAAGACTTAATCACTACTCCCATGAGTGTCCAAACAAGGATCTCGAAGAATCATGCATCCAACCAACCCCAATATCTTCAAGATACTAAGTACACGTACCCATGATATTCCACTTCAACTTCAAATAAGTAATAATGAATCATCATTGTAGTCGCAGTTGATAACATTTAGCCATTGTCATGATTGTGAATCTTGATCAGGATCTTTTAAGCTATACGTGGCGATGTTGAAGGTGTAGGCCAATAATATCATTTGTGATTTTGGTGTGAAATATGCCATAGAATGCAATTCTAAGGATACAGGAAAAATTTGAGTTTGAAAAATTTTTACGCCAAATTTCACCGAAAAAATTCGAATTTTGACCAAAAAATTTGAATTTTGGGCCAAAATTTTCACTCTTATACCAAAATTTGAATTTCGCGTAAAAATTGAACGTTTAGTCCCCTGTAAAAATTAAATTTTACTCAAATTTTCCCGCCAATTGCGATAGAGTTGACTGCAGAATTGCGAAAGGATTGCGATAGAGTTGACTGCAGAATTGCGATAGAGTTGACTGCAGAATTGCGAAAGGTTTGTCTTAGACAATTGCGATAGAGTTGACTGCAGAATTGCGATAGAGTTGACTGCAGAATTGCGAAAGGTTGACTGCAGAATTGCGAAAGGTTTTTTTTTTGAAGGATTGCGAAAGGTTTTTTTTTTTTTTTTTTTTTTTTTTTTTTTTTTTTGCAGAATTGCGAAAGGTTGACTGCAGGATTGCGAAAGGTTTTTTTGTTTTTTTTTTTCGTTTCTTTGTTTTCTTTTTTTGTTTTTTTTTTTTTTTTGAAGGATTGCGATAGAGTTGACTGCAAAATTGCGAAAGGTTTGTCTTAGACAATTGCGAAAGTCTTTGAACAATTGCGAAAGATGACCAATTGCGATAGAGAGGACCAATTGCGAAAGGATCAGAATTGCGAAAGATTCCAGAATTGTGAAAGATCACACAATTGCGATACTTTACAGAATTGCGATAAGCCTTTGACTTTTTCGACCCTCCAATAATTGAGCCAATAATTGAGATCCAACCACTCTTATCTAAATTCTTATACAAGAATTTCTGTGTAGCAGCAGTTCGATGAAGATCCCAAAAGCAAGTCGCTAACAATCTTTGAATCCTTTTTATTTTTTTTATTTTATTTTTTTTTTCACGATCAAAACACCTCAAAAATCCGTAAAAACTTATAAAGATCAAACCTTGATCGCCTTTTTTACTTATCCACTATATTTCGATACACGATCTAACCTTTTAACGCTATAACACAAGATTTTTGAAGATAGGATTCGATGAAAAACTACAAAAAACTCGGCTGATGAACAGTAACCGAGATAAAACACACCATAAATCACATTTTTTACCTCAAAAACACCACGATTCGCCCCTGGTTATCTCTGATACCAATTGTAGAGACCAAGATCACGTTCAGGAGGTCGGGGAAACTCGAAATAAAGGTTAAACATGGTAGAATTAAATTATAGAATGGGGGAGGTGTGTATGTTTTCTAGAGAGAGAAAGTAAAGAAAACACACACACCTCCAAATAACAATGAGAATCCCACCTTCCTAGTTGTGACTAGGAAGGTATTTATTACAACAATACAAATCTAACTTAGCCCTATTGTCTAAACTAGCCCTTGTACTTAAATGTTATTGCAATTCCCGACTATAACAAAACTTTAAAGGCTAACAGGTGATGTCTTAGAGGGAGGTGGACTTTCGTCGAATGTTACGTTCAACGATTCATCGACTATTGAGGTTTCTTTGTTTAAGACAATGTTTGCCTTACTATTTTGCGAGTATCCAAGGAATACACCTTCATAAGACTTTGGGTCAAACTTGGTGAGATAATTCTTAGTGTTTAAAATAAAGCACTTGCTTCTAAAAGCTCTAAAGTATCCTAAAGTAGGATTTTTGCCTCTATAAAGCTCATATGGTGTTTTCTTCAAAAATGTCCTAATTAAGACTCTATTTAGGATGTATGTTGATGTGTCTACGGCATTACACCAAAACTTTTGTGGTATATTTTGTTCGTTTAGCATTGTTTGACTCATTTCTTGGAGTGTTCTATTCTTACGTTCTACTACACCATTTGATTGAGGGGTTCGAGGAGCCGAGAAATTATGTGTTATGCCATTAGCATCACAAAAAGCTCCGAATTGGGTTTCGTTATCAAATTCACGACCGTGATCGGTTCTAATTGACACAATGCTATTTCCTATTTGATTTTGAATTTTCTTACTTAGAAGTTCAAATTTATCAAATGCTTCGTTTTTAGTTTTCAAAAACTTAGTCCACGTATACCTAGAGTAATCATCGACTATTACCAAAGTATAGAAGTTTCCTCCATAACTTTGTATAGTGGATGGACCAAATAAATCCATATGCAACAATTCTAGACACCTAGATGTAGACACCATGTTTTTAGCCTTATGGCTATTATGAACTTGTTTCCCAATTTTGCAAGCATCACAAAAGTGTTGGTCGTATTTCAACTTGGGTAGGTTCCTAACGAGTTCCTTAGATGATAAGGATTGGATGAGTCTCATGTTGGCGTGACCTAAACATCTATGCCACAGAGTTGAGTTGTCGTCTAAGGAGGTGAGACAAAGTTTGTCTTTAGATGTTTTGTCTAATTTCATAACGTAAACGTTATTCTTCAAAACACCTTTTTCCTACGGTTATGCCATTTTTAAGTATCTTACTTTCGTTTTCACTGAAAAGGACGTCATACTTTTTACGGCATAATTGACTAATACTAAGCAAGTTAAAACCTAAGTTATCTACATGAGCAACATCATCAATAGTGAGAGAGTCATGAGAGATCGTACCTTTTCCGATGATTTTACTTTTAAGCTTGCTACCAAACGTAACATTACCTCCGTCGTACACTTGGTAGGTTGAGAAAAGGCTTTTGTTTCCCGTCATGTGTCTTGAACACCCACTATCTTTAATCCACTCGTCCGGTTCTAACCCGACTTTCAAGCACACCTAAGTTAAAGAGAAACTCAAGCGTTTGGTCCCCAATATTTCATGGGTCCATTTGGGTTAAACATAGCATTATCTTGATTCATGTATGGAAACGTCGAATATGGATTCCATGGCATGTAGTTGGGACCTTGATAGTTTCTAGGTATGTTTGGGTTCCAACTGTTTTGATAATGATGTTGAGAGTTGTAGTTACTCTTTGGAAAGGGGCGTTTGGGAATAGAGGTTCTAGGTCTGTGTTGAACCGTTTTTGTCCTAAACTCATTTTTAACTTTTCCTAATCCTACAGCAACTGCTGGTTTTTGTTTGTTAACAGTTGTACTAGTGCTAGGTTTTCTTGTAACTTTTACAAATTCAGTACGGTCCGAAGTACAAGCCTTCTGTTCATCAACAGTACCCGCGGAACCTTTGGCCAACACTGGCGGAACCAAATTTTTGGTTCCGTCAGATCCGTGGGTGTCTGAACTTGTTGGAACAGTTTCTTGTACTTTCACTGTTTGTTTCTCAAAGTCACTTAAGTTTCCTAGTTTCATAAAACCTAGTCCGGTTTTATCATGAGGCAACTTTTGAACTTTCATTAGATCATCTATACAACTAATGTTTTTATCAAACCTTTTAAATTTAGAATTTTGTTTGATAAGTTTTTCCTGTGTGGACTTAAGTGTTTCTATTTCTAGTTTAAGTTTCTGACATGAAACACATGTTTCTTAACATCTTTACCCTTTTCTAATCGTATAGATTTTTCTTTTAACCAATAAACTTCGTTTTTCAAAAACTCCTTTTTGGTTTTTAGAAACTTATTTTTGTTTATGATTTTTAGGGTAATTTCACACAGTTTGTTGTATTCTATTTCTAATGTGTCATCATCAATAGAGGAGTAAGATGAGTCAGATTGTACCTCGTTAGAGTCATGAGCCATAAGAGCAACTTCGTCATTCTTTGGCTCTTCGTCATCATCTTCACTGTCACTCCAAGCACCACTAACAAAGGCTCGTTGAGTCTTGTTCGGACAATCTCCTATTAGGTGACTAGTATCACCGCACCTAAAACACTTCCTATCTACTTTGCCTTTCTTGTCATCACGGTCTTTTCGGAGGGATTTCCTTTCTTCTCGAGGTTGTCTAACAAACTTTCCTCGTCTTCTGAAGAACTTCTTGAAATCTCTCACGGCCATGGCATACTCTTCGTCTTCGCTATCTGAGCTAGACTCTTCATCGTCACTTGACTCTACCCTAGCTTTTAAGGCAATGGACTTTAACTTCTCCTTTTTGCCTTTGACTATCTCAGAATCTTTTTCCATGACCATCTCATGAACTTTGAGATTTCCTATGAGCTCGTCAAGTGGCATGCTTGAAAGATCCTTGGATTCTTCAATGGCCGTCACCTTCGCTCTCCACTTCGGATGAAGTGCTCTAAGAAATTTCCTGACAAAGTTCTTACTAGAAAAAGAATCGTCAAGTGCTTTAAGAGAAGTAACAATAGTATTAAACCTAGCAAAAGCACTATCAATGGTCTCATCTTCAGAGATAACAAATTGTTCATATTGTTGAACAAGAAGATCAATTTTGTTATCTTTTACTTGTGAGTTCCCTTGATGAGTGATAATTAATGATTGCCAAATATCTTTAACGGTTTTACACATAAAGACTCTTTCATATTCTTTCCTAGGTAAAGCATTATAAAGCATCATTTTAGCTTCATTATTTTTGGCAATCAACTTCTTTTGCTCATTACTATGACGAGTAAGAGAAGTACCCTCATCCCGACCACCTGATATATCCTTAACTATAGGTTTATGGTCACCTTCTACAATGATGTACCATAGATCTATATCCTTTGACTTCACATAAGTTTCAAAGCGATTTTTCCAATATATAAAACTATTTGCTTCAAATAGTGGTGGTCTTTGCATAGACTGCCCTTCTTTGTAGTTTTCAAAATCCATTGATCGTTTCAAGTTTTAAAATACAATATATTTTGAAAATCTTGAGTAACGTAGCTCTGATGCCAATTGTGGAAAACTAGAAGGGGGGTTGAATAGTTTTTACCGTTTTTAACTTTTCTTCGCTTTGAGTACTTAACGTGATTTCAAAGTAAAGCAAATAATCAAGCAATATACGTAAAGAAAGTAAGGAAAGAACAATCAAACCACAACACGGATGTTTATAGTGGTTCGGTCTACAAGGACTCTCTTCCTTGCCCTACTTCACTCCTCGAGCCTCTAACTCGAGAGTTTTTCTTCACTAAGAAACAAGCTCCCTTCTAGGCGGAGAAAACCTTTACACGTCGCTTACTCTTTTTCCGGTACTAAGCTAAACACCGAGTTCTTTACAAGGGTACAACCACTCCCAACGTCGCTTAACCTTTTTTGGGTACTAAGCTAAATACCGAGTTCTTTACAAGGGTACAACCACTCCCGACACTCTATGTGTTTTGAGGACTAAAACACTAACCGATTTGAGCATTTTATACAGATTATATATGATATAAGGAGCAAGAGAAAAATATCAAAATGATTTTAGAACGTGTGATTTGATCGAATGGATTTAATACCTCACGGATTGAATAATCGACACAAAAGAATTGCCCACGTTCGAACCAAGCTTCTACAATCCAATTCCTATTTTTCTTAGCTCCTTTACACCTTGATAAACTCCAGAAAATTACTAGATGGTGCCCAGAAATCGTATGGAAGTGGTGTCGAATTTTGTTTTGTCGAGTATTTGGGTTTCGGCAATTAGGGTTTTAAAAAAAATAATATGGTTTGTATTTATAATTATAAACCGACATATGGGGGGGGGGGATTAGGTCCAGAAATTCGGCCAATGAGTTGCAGAAATATTAGGATTGTGATTTGGTATATTTTCCTAATTTATTTTGATATTTATCTATTTTTAAAAAAGGTTTTATAAATATAATTAATTTGAATAATTATTTTCGGACCATGTATTATGCATAAATATTTTTTTGGACATTCACAATAATATAATGTTGTCCCAGAAATTAATTTACTTCATATGTAGTTCGTTTTCAGAAATTTGGAATCATTTCAGAATTTTATAAGTTATGTATTTAGGTTTTATGGTTTCAGGGGTATTTTGGTCATTTACATGCTTTCTAAATTTTAGGTATTACACATCTTCTAGTCGTTTTTCAACTGACTCTTTCACTGTCACTTGTGCTAGAAACATCTGGCACCCTTGCTCAATGTACCTTTGAGCCTTGATACGAGTTATGATTTTTAATTGGGACCCATCTCTATCACCTCTGATTTGTAGTGTTTTGTTGTTATGTGGAATACGAACAACTTTTTCACCACAGACAATAACCGTGTTTAGATCGGATAACCAATCCATTCCAATAATGACATCAAAAGTACCAAGTTCAATTGGCATGAGGTCAATACTAAATGGGTGGTTCGCGAGATTTATGGTACAACCCTTTAGAATAGAATTTGTACTAACCAATTTCCCATCGGCTAATTCGACTTCATAACTATAGTTTAACTTAACTGGGTTAATATTTATCAATGCGCTAAAACCAGTTGACACAAAGCTTTTGTCCGAACCCGAATCAAATAAAACTTTAGCATAATGATTATTAAGAAGAAACGTACCCGTCACGACATTCGGGCCTTGCTGCTCTGCATTTCCCATCACATACACACGTCCACGAGCATTTCCATCTTGACCTTTCCCCTTCTTCGGGCAGTTGCTACTGAGATGCCCTTTCTCCCCACAGCCATAACAAGTTATGATTGGCTGTGCGTTAGCACCAGTAGCTATAGCCTTACCCTTACAGTTTTTCGCTATGTGTCCCTGTTTTCCACAACTGCTACATTTCGCACTACAGTAGCCAAGGTGGTGCTTATTACAGCGATTGCAGAAAGGATGAGGTCCATTGTAACCACCTCTTCCAGTTGGGGCTTCAGTCATTGCCCTCACATTTTCTCGCCTTCTGTTCTGCTGCTGATGATGATCATTGTTGCGGCCTTGAGTGTTGTAGTCGTTTCTCCTCTTATCATCATTCCACTTTCTCTTGTTTTGGTTGTTGTTGTTAGCATTGCGAGCCGTCTCATCCTCCACTACTTGTGCCATAAGTTTCTGAGTAACACGAATGGCTTCATCCAGAGTGTTAGGATTTGCGGCTGTCACGTTCCCCTTAATGCTTCGGGGAAGACCCTTAAGAAAAGCTTCTAATTTCCTTTCAAATTCAGGTAGCACACTTGGACACAGAACTTCTAGCTCTTGGAACCTTCTAATGTAAGTTTCGATATCATTGCCTTTGACCGTTAGATAGTAGAATTCCGTCTCAAGTCTTCTTATTTCACTCCGAGGACAGAACTTTTCAGTCATCTTTTTCTTGAGATCGGTCCACGTTGTTGCATAAGCCGCTTCAATCCCAATGGGTTGAGCATAAGAGTTCCACCATAATTTGGCGTGTTCTTGTAGAGTACCTGTTGCATACTTGACTTTACATTCCTCTGAGCAGTTACTAAGCATGAACGCAGTTTCACAACTTTCAAACCAATGTATCAATGCAACCGCCCCTTCAGTTCCCTTGAACTTAGTGGGATCACAACCCAAGAATTGCTTGAAGGTACAACCACGTGCCGCAGGGTTACCAGCAGCCCCGTCGGCTCCAGCATCGCCGCCAGCAGCCCCATTAGCCCTTATAGCACGATCCTCGACTAAAGCCGCAGCCACACTATCAGCAACTAACTTTCGGATAGCTGCGTCGGACATTCTCTTTGGTGGCATGATTCTATCACAACACAAGAAAATTTTGATGAGTAATCATACAATGACATAGATATAATCATGTACGAGTAAACCGAATATTAAAGAGATTATAACAATATAAAGTGGAGTTTAAGAAATGACAACTTCATCATTACATACAAAAGATTAATACATGGTTCGATCGTATTACAAAATTTGACAAAGTCATCATAATTAACGATAATAGTTCTACTAACTGATACATTCAGTTTAGCAATTACAAGATGAAGAACAACAACGAAATACAACGATAGAAATAAAAATACATAGAATACTAAGAGTCACAAGGGGATCCTCGTGGCTCGGGTGGTGGGGTCTCCCCAAAAACAGCCAACACATCAACAACATCACATGACCTCTCATTAATCATCCTCGCTCTAAGCACCTCCTCCCAATGTGAGTAGGCCCAGCGCCTCATTTCATAAAAATCCTTCTCAAGTCTTTCATTATACATATCAGCAAACATTAAGGCCAACCCCTTGTCTTCCAACTTATGTTTCAATCTCTTATTTTCACTTCTAAGACCTTCATTATCTAATTCTCGAACACGCTTACCCAACATAGCCATTTCACGGTCTGTCTTGTCAACATGGTGTTCTACTACCCCCAAATCAAAATCAAGCAAATCCATACGTCCATGCCCAATTTTGTCTCTAGATATAGCACTAGCACCCTCGAGCTCTCTTACCCTCATTTTGCTCTCTAAAAGTCTAACTCTACCATGAATGGAGTTAATATCTCTCCTCATATACCCAGGTACTAAATCCTCGGGTTCATAAGCAGTGGGAGCAGCCGAAGATGATCCACCCCTCTCGTGGATAATCCTAGGAAATCGGCGTTCCAAGAGGGGAACCTGTCTAATGGTGCCAACAGTGGCAGCCTCTTCAACCTCAGGTTCTGAATCAGATGGAGTGTCAGGTATAGATGGTGGTGGATAAGGAGAAGCAGGTGCCTCATAAGGATAGATAAGTTCAGGTTCATCACCCTCTTCATCTGAACTCGCATTATGGAGTATCAACACATTCCCCTCTTCTTCCTCTTCTTGTTCCTCTTCCTCTTCCTCTTCTTCTTCTTCTTGTTCCTCTTCCTCTTCTTCTTCTTCTTCTTGATTTTCAAGATCATTATTAGGGAAGCCGAATACGTGATTAGGTGATGGAGGAACTGGTAGAGGTTCTTCCGGTGCAAGCTCGGGTTGAGCTGGCTCGTCTTCCGGAATGTCTACCTCGTGATCAGGTGGGAGTGGAAGTGCCATGATGAATCTGAAAAATCATATATATACATATAATTAGTATTAAGAAAAGAAATATTATCATGGAAATAATATTTGTGTAAGTAAGTGAGTGAATAATGATGCTTTGTGAACAAGCAAGATGATCAATAAATATTACATATACAAATGATAATATTTATTTTACGCATACGCATAACAACGGTGCAATCAAGAGATGTGCATAAAGTTTTTGAATAATAAACAAAATAATAATAATGTTTACTAATAGCATAAATAATAAGAAATCTTGTGCATAAAGATTTTTATATTTATAAGTGATATTTCGCGGATTAACGGTAGAGTTAAGAAATAATTATAATGTTTATATAATTATTATAGAATGATCAAGATATATATATACGAGGGAGAATTAGGAAGCTCGGGAGTAGGCGCGCATGGATATCGATCAAGATGATGGAGGCTCATGTTTTTGAAGAAAAGTATAAGTAAAAATGATTATAGTCTAGGTTTTTAAAACAAAAGACCTAGTTCACTATAATTTGTGCTCTGGTACCAATCTATAACACCCCCATTTTAGCTATGCAGCGGAATACCACATAGGGTGCTATATGTCACACCCTGAATTTACCTGTTAATGGCAGCGGATATGAATACCTTGGTGTGACTTTCATGGCGTCTCATACAATGGATATATTGAACGACCTAAAGTGTCGTTTTGAAAATACACGTTTGATCATAATTAAAATCAGAGTTTACAAAACATAGGTCCCAAATGATGTTGCAAGTTTATAACAAAACCATAGTAGATCAAACGTTTACATAAGTGCATGAAAATAAGTGATGCAAGTCGACCCCGCGACTCCAAAATAGCCAAATGCATGTCCACACGCTAGCTAATTACCTGAAAATACATTGCTAAAAACGGTCAACATAAAGTTGGTGAGAGATCATAGGTTTAATAAAATGAAGGTATACGATAGCCACAAGTATGAAGTGTATGACATAAGTCACATAAAAATGGTGTACAATAGACTTAAGCTCATGACCCCGAAACTATGACTGAATCTGTGGTGCCCCTCAGAGTGTTTTGCCAGGCACTCTAATAAAAAGACATGAAATGCATCCGCTATCGGTTGTTGGTCAAAGCCAACACGGATGGAGGCGTCACCCTCGATAGATCTATCCACTCACTCTCGCTTACAGGTAAATTAACGGTTCATGATATAGGGGACTTTCATATGGCAACAAGGTAACTTAATCTATGTACCAGGAATTTGATACTAGGGCTCGCATATAAAAATGGTTGCAATGTATTCTCCCCCGTGGGATTTGAAATGAAATAATAAATTGAAAAACGGGGCTATGAAAACTCACCTGAAGTGATGGTACAACAATGCTACGAGTATGCGATGAACGGGAACAACAAGGCGCGTACACTAGCCGCTACCTATCATGAATGAGCATAATCTACTTAGATTATGAGGCAATGTAGTGCATGTACATGTATATGTAACCTATACCACTCGTACTTTGAAAATAATAGTTATCATTAATATGTAAAGTTCTTCCAAAACTTGATATAAATATGTTAACTTGTTTCGTCAAAACTAGTCATGTAATAAAGTGTATAAAACGTTCGTGTTAGTATCGGCGTTTTGAAAACATGAAATGCAATATGATAGTTGTGTTAATAAGTCTTTGATCGTACGCGTTCCAACGGGTAAGAATTACGGTTCTCCATAGTCGTTACGTGAAAAATATAGTTTCTAGTACGTAAACATTTTCTAGTTAAAAAGCTGTCAAAATGAAAGGTATATTATCGATGTTTAAACGCGTGTATCTTGTTCGTTATTAGCTCGTTTTCGACGTTCTTTATATCCGTGGTTTCGTATAAACATGTACTAATATATTTTCAGTAGCTCGGGTCATCTAGGTCGCGTTAAACGCCTCAGTTTGTCCGTCGAAAGTCGCGTAACAGCATGTTATTTTCTAAAAATTAGTTTTCGTCGTTAAACTTTGAAAAATCATATCTCCTTCGTTATTAACTCGTTTTTATCCCCGTTTTCGGCCACGGCTTCGTCTCGGAATGTATTTTCTAAATATTTGGCCAAAAATTATCTCACACCTACTGATTTTCTCACGTTTCACTTTTAAGGACAGAATGTTTTATCTACTTGTTAAGACTTGATTTTCTAGTTAGTAACTTGTCCAAAAATGTCACAAACAACAACCAATCATTCTAAAACTTACCATATGTCTTTTTAAGGTGTCAAGGGTCCTAAACATCATCATCCATGTAGATCTAACAAGGATCTAAGTATAAAACACTTCTAGGGCTCATAACTTGCAAAAAGATTTAAAAGGAGTGGTATAACTAACATATACATATAGATCTTGCATAAAAATGATATGAACATTATATTAACTTGGTAACATTATGAAAATGAGTTTTGACAACTTACTTGAAAGATTAGTGATAAAAAGATGATGAAAACCTAAGAAACCTTTGAGTTTGTATTTCAAAACCCTTAAAGGAATACTAGATGGACTTGATTATGGATTGATCTTGAAAGTTTGATGTTTTCTTCCTCTTGTTCTTGTTTTGCCGAACACACACACACACATATAGAGATGAGAGAGTTTACTTGAGATATTATGTAAAATGAAGTGAATTATGGAAGTTAAGTATATATATTAGACAAGATATGATGTGCATTAAATGAGATAGGAAGTTTACCACTTTTGATGTGTTTTGGGGTGCTCATGGGCGGCGCACAAAGGAACAAGGGGGGGGGGGGGGGCCTCTTGATTAAACCATGTGATGATTACATATGTTTAAGTGTGATTAAATTAGTTTTAGGTGTAACCGGGTACCGCGTTTGCTAGAAATAAAATTTAACGGAGTTAGTCGGGACTTGACGAAGTCATAAAAATTACAAAAATATGTTGGGTACAAATATTGGGTGTTCGGGTAATTATCGTTTAGTTTTTACGAAAACCGTCGTAATTATATTAAATGTACGATATAAATTAAATAAATTCGCAAAATACCGGGTAAATGAATTTTATAATTTTCTTGACATTAAAATGAGTATAAAAATATATCGGGACCATCGTGGGGATTGTCGGACGTGTTAGTCACATTTATTGATCGCGCGTTAACGTTTTAATTAAAAGTAATTATACGTAAAACGTCAAATGTAACAAAAATATTAATTTGATAAACCTACGAGTGGAATAGTATGAAAATGTAAATATGATGATATGCAGACTATTACTAGTCCGTATGCAATGATCCTACTGATGATGCATAATTTTTGCAGCTAAACCAAACCGGTTACGCTGAAATGAATGATGAATGATGGACATGAATGGTGATTTGTCGAGGTTAGGAAAGTGACCTGAAATTACGGGTTGTGACAGTCGCCCCTCCAAAAGGGAATTCAGTCCCTGAATTCAATTGTTGTTGGTTTCAGAAGCAGGTTCAGGAAAAAGGTGTGGATACTTGCGTCGCATTTGGTCTTCTCGTTCCCAAGTAAACTCGGGTCCTCTTCGAGAATTCCAGCGAACCTTCATGATAGGAATTCGACTCTGCTTCAATTGCTTGACCTCACGGTCCATGATTTCTACAGGTTCTTCCACAAAATTAAGCTTGTCATCTAGTTGAATTTCTTCAAGTGGAATAACGGACGACTCGTCGGAAAAGACACTTCTTGAGGTTTGAAACATGAAATGTGTTATGAACGTTGCTGAGTTCTGGCGGAAGTTCAAGTTTGTAGGCTACCGGACCAATCTTTTCCAGAATCTTGAATGGCCCAATGTATCTCGGGTTCAGCTTCCCGCGTTTCCCAAATCGGATCACGCCCTTCCAAGGCGAAACCTTCAACATGACTTTATCTCCAACTTGAAATTCCAATGGTTTGCGTCGAACATCTGCATAGCTTTTCTGTCGACTTCTAGCTGTTTCGAGCCTTTCTCGAATTTTAACAATCTTCTCGGTTGTATCTCGTACCATCTCTGGACCGGTTAATTGTACTTCACCAACTTCGGCCCAACACACTGGGGACCGGCATTTACGACCGTACAATGCCTCAAATGGTGCGGCTTTGATGCTCGAATGGTAACTGTTATTATAAGAAAACTCGATTAATGGCAAATGGTTAGCCCAACCATGTCCAAAATCAATCACGCACGCCCTGAGCATATCTTCTAATGTCTGAATCGTCCTCTCACTCTGACCATCGGTCTGAGGATGATAGGCAGTGCTCATGTCTAATTTGGTGTTGAATGCATTTTGTAGTGACTTCTAGAAATTTGAAGTAAAACGACTATCTCTGTCGGAAATGATGGAGACTGGTGCACCGTGCTTTGAGACTATTTCCTTGACATAAAGTCTAGCGAGTTGGTCCATGGAATAAGTCTCTCTAATCGGTATGAAATGGGCTGATTTGGTGAGACGATCTACTATGACCCAAATAGCGTCGAATCCACCTGAAGTCTTAGGAAGTTTAGTAACAAAGTCCATTGTAATACGCTCCCATTTCCATTGAGGAATCTCTGGCTGTTGAAGTAACCCTGACGGTTTCTGATTCTCGGCTTTCACTTTAGCACACGTAAGACATTTGCTAACATACCTCGCTATCTCTGCTTTCATATCGGGCCACCAATAAAGTTGCTTGAGATCCTGATACATCTTATCAGAACCTGGATGAATAGAGTACTTCGACTTGTGCGACTCATGCATAATCAACTCTCGTACTCCACCATAAAGGGGTATCCAACTTCTGTCCTTGAAGCATAACACTCCATCGGACCTCTTTACAAAACCATTCTTGTTCTCAGGCATACCATAAATCTTCTCGTGTGGTCGGTTTTCTTCTTTGAGTGCTTCAATCTGAGCCTCTAAGATTTTTGATGGTAAAGGTGAAATAATTGTCATTCCCAATGACCTGACCCTCAAAGGTTTGGGTCGTTCTTTCCTGCTAAGAGCGTCAGCTACAACATTAGCTTTTCCCGGGTGATATTGGATCTCACAATCGTAGTCACTAAGCAACTCTAGCCAACGACGTTGCCTCATATTGAGTTCCTTCTGATCAAGTATATGCTGTAAGCTCTTGTGATCGGTATATACCACACACTTGGTGCCATAAAGATAGTGCCTCCAAATCTTGAGTGCGAAAACTACAGCACCCAATTCCAAATCGTGTGTAGTGTAATTCTTCTCGTGTTTCTTAAGCTGACGTGACGCATAAGCAATCACCTTCTCGTTCTGCATTAACACGGCTCCAAGCCCTTTGTGTGATGCATCGCAATATACCACAAAATTTTCAATTCCTTCTGGTAGTGCTAAAATCGGCGCACTACAAAGCTTCTGTTTCAACAACTGAAATGCGGACTCTTGCTTATCTCCCCATTCGTACTTCTGATTCTTCTGTGTCAACTTGGTCAGCGGCTTAGCTATCTTAGAAAACCCTTCTATGAACCTCCTGTAATATCCGGCAAGTCCTAAAAATTGGCGAATTTCTGTCGGAGACTTGGGCGTAGCCCAATCCTTAACTGCCTCAATCTTTGCTGGATCAACTTGTAGTCCTTGGCTATCAATGACATGACCAAGAAATTGAACCCTTCGTATCCAAAAATCACACTTAGAAAATTTGGCATACAATTGCTCCTTCTTGAGCAGTTCTAGAATCGTTCTGAGGTGTTCTTCATGCTCTTGCTTACTCTTGGAATAAATTAAGATGTCGTCGATGAATACAATCACAAACTTATCAAGATACGGCCTACACACCCTATTCATGAGGTCCATGAATACCGCAGGTGCGTTAGTTAATCCGAACGGCATCACTTGAAACTCATAGTGTCCATAACGTGTTCTAAATGCAGTCTTCAGGATATCCTCCTCCCGAACTCTAAGCTGATGGTAACCGGATCTCAAATCAATCTTGGAGTAATAACTAGAACCTTGCAACTGGTCGAACAAATCGTCAATCCTAGGGAGTGGATAACGATTCTTCACCGTCAACTTTTTCAGTTCTCGGTAGTCAATGCACATCCTGAAAGATCCATCTTTCTTCTTCACAAACAAAACCGGTGCTCCCCAAGGCGAGGAACTCGGTCTAATGAATCCCTTGTCCAGTAATTCTTGTAATTGGTTCGACAACTCTTGCATTTCGGAAGGCGCTAAACGATACGGTGCTCTTGCAACAGGTGCGGCTCCTGGCACTAAGTCGATCTGAAACTCAACTTGACGCGTAGGTGGTAGTCCAGGTAATTCTTCCGGAAAAACCTCGGGAAAGTCCTTAACAATTGGCACATCCTCAAGTCGTTTCTCATCCGACTTCTTCTCAGTAATGTGAGCCAAAAATGCATAACAACCCTTCTTGATGTACTTCGCGGTCTTGATGCATGATATGATACTAAGTCTAGTTCCGCTTCGCTCTCCACGAACAACTAATGTCTCCCCATCATAAGGAAGATGAACAACCTTCTCATCACAAATAATTTTTGCACGGTGACGGGACAACCAATCCATGCCGATGACAATGTCAAAACTACCAAGTTCTACAGGCATAAGATCTATGTTGAATGGATGATTAAGGAAATTGATGGTGCAATTACGGAGAACTGTATTGGTGCTAACTAAAGACCCATTAGCTAGTTCAACTTGAAATGAAATGTCTAGTGCGGTTGGTGTAATATTGAGTAAAGGTGCAAACGTAAGTGAAACGAAACTTCTATCGGCTCCCGAATCAAATAAAATAGAAGCATAACGATTATTGACAAGGAACGTACCCGTGACAACCTTCGGGTCTTCGCGGACATCATCTCCACCCATGACGTAAGCTCTCCCTCGAGCTATTCCGCCTTGATTCCTTACCTTCGGGCAATTGTTCCTAAAGTGTCCCACTTCTCCACAACCATAACACGTTGGCGGTGGATTCTGATTGTTTCCCCCAGGAGCAGACCTACATCCATTAGCTTGATGACCAACTTTCCCACAATTTCGACAAGGCCTAGGGCAATCTCCCGGGTTATGATGCGTTTGGCACTTGTTACACTTTGGTAGAGTACCGGAGTAACCTTTCTTTTCTGTCGGACCTGCAGCATAGGCTTTTGCAGTCTCTTGCCTCTTGGGTGGTGGTTGGTTGGCGTTGTTACCTTGGTTGTTATCCCATTTCCTTTTGTTGTTGTTGTTATGGTTGGTGTTGTTTCGGTTATTGGAGTAGTTGTTGTTGTTCCGGTAATTGTTGGTGTTATTGTTGTTGTTACGGTTTCGGTTGGAGTTATTGTTGTTGTTGTTGTTGGCGGGTGTCACTTTCTTCAGAACTTGAGCTATGAGCTTTTGAGACATCCTGATTGCCTCATCAAGAGTTTGCGGATCAAAAGAAATCACATCACCACGGATGTTTTCGGGCAAGCCACCAATGAAATTCTCAACCAACTTTTCATTATCAGGCACCATAGATGGGCATAGAGCGGCTAACTCTTGGTACCTCCTAATATAAGTCTCGATATCATTCCCCACGGTTACCAGATCATAAAACTCTACCTCTAACTTCTTCACTTCAGTTCGTGGGCAAAACTTCTTAGTCACTAGCTTCTTGAATTCATCCCACGTGATCTTGTAAGCATTCTCCATCCCTATGGGCTTCGCGAAAGAGTTCCACCATGATAAGGCTTGATCACGGAGTGTACTAACGGCAAACTTTACCTTGGAATCATCCGGACAGTTGCATAAGATAAACACGGATTCGGTATGTTCGAACCATCGAACCATGGCAGTAGCCCCTTCAGTACCCTTATACAAAGTAGGATCCCCACTCTTGAAATCCTTGTACGTACATTTCTTTCCATTAGCCCCGTTGCTAGCTTCTCCCGATGTCTCTAGCTGAGAAGCATCTTCGGCAGCTTTTGCGGAAACAGCGGCTCTTTCAATCTCTAGAGCTTCGGCTATACTATCCCTAACGAGCTTCCTGATAGCAGCTTGAGTCATATCTGGGGTAGCCGTTGCAGCGGCCTTGGATCTTGTTTTCCTGGGTGCCATAATTCTGGTACATCACAACAGAATACATCAACAACAATCATACTAGAAATGATTATCGCACAAAATGTATACAACCACAACCTGTATATATTTTTCCACAACGAGTATAAATATAAACACAACATGTATAAATACAACCACGACATGTATAAATACAATGAAATCACGATGAGAGCAACCACAACATGAAATTTCATAGAATAATCACAACACATGAATATCATACATGAAAATTTCGGCCTACGTGGACCGATATCATAATAGCACAACCAAATCCTACATAGTAGAGTCATACTTGATACATTTTGTTTGTACTACAACCAAAAGACAACAAGTTCATAACTATGTCCCACACCCCGGGACTAGGATAATAACAGTACAAGCTACATGATAAAATCTAACACTAAGCACTCCCTGGTGCTCCACCTGGTCCACCTGGTCCACGCTTCCAAAGTTTGACCACTTTGGACATGGAAATAGCAACCTTCTCCAGCTGCTCCACTCGCAACTGAAGATCGGTCTCTCTGCTCTGTGATGCAGTCAAAGCAGCTCTAACTGATGCCAACTCAATAGCCTGGCGGCGTAGCTCCTCCTGAGTCTGTTCGGCTCTGTCCCGAATCTCTGGTAACTCATCCCTCAACTGGTCTATCAACTCCTGATGCGCTAGCTGACGTGTCTCCAGCCCATGGTAAGACACATCAATAGAAACTCTACCCTGAACCAAATCCTCTACATCCTCCTCAACCACATCTAGTCGAGGCGCAAGGATCTCATCTACTCGGTAACTCAATCTAGCTAACTGCCCCTGCTGATCAGTCAGCTGGGCATCCAAGGTAAGAGCAGTGGGTACCCTCGCGGCAGCAGCCCGCGAGCTCTCTCCAATGTGGTAATGTGCAGGCGGTGGTAAATCTGAAATCTGAGTAGTGGGTAAGGCTGGGGTAGTGCATCTTGCACGCTTTTTAGGCGGCAAAGATAGAGCAGGTGAAGGAGTAGTAGCAGGTGTAGTAGTGGGTAAATCTGATGATGGTGGTAGTGTAGGAATGGCTGGTGTCCTGAATGTAGTGGTAACACGACGCACGCTCTTACGAGCACCAATGATCGTCTTGCGACGAGGAAACATAAGAACAGGTTCGGCTGGAACTGATGAAGTATGGGATGATGAGTCTGTCAGAGGACGGGTAACAAGAGTGGTGTGCAATGGGTGAAATCTGAGGAGTAGGAGCAACCTCATCCTCGTAGAAAGCCTCGGTATCCTGTGCCAAAGGTGGTGAAAGTGGTGCAGGCTGAACAGGTGTAACCATGGGTATAGTGGAAGACATAGCGTCCTCAATGTCCACATCGGAAAGTATGATAATCGGGCGGGAGTTAGAAGACATATCTCTGGGGAAACAATGCAAAATGAAATGAATAACTCATGTAATGAAACTCATAAATAATAAATATGCACTTATGATGAAATGATGAGACGCTACCGTTGGGGTAGTTATAGTCTAGGGTATGAGGACAGCCTAGTTCGCTATAACCATTGCTCTGGTACCAATCTGTCACACCCTGAATTTACCTGTTAATGGCAGCGGATATGAATACCTTGGTGTGACTTTCATGGCGTCTCATACAATGGATATATTGAACGACCTAAAGTGTCGTTTTGAAAATACACGTTTGATCATAATTAAAATCAGAGTTTACAAAACATAGGTCCCAAATGATGTTGCAAGTTTATAACAAAACCATAGTAGATCAAACGTTTACATAAGTGCATGAAAATAAGTGATGCAAGTCGACCCCGCGACTCCAAAATAGCCAAATGCATGTCCACACGCTAGCTAATTACCTGAAAATACATTGCTAAAAACGGTCAACATAAAGTTGGTGAGAGATCATAGGTTTAATAAAATGAAGGTATACGATAGCCACAAGTATGAAGTGTATGACATAAGTCACATAAAAATGGTGTACAATAGACTTAAGCTCATGACCCCGAAACTATGACTGAATCTGTGGTGCCCCTCAGAGTGTTTTGCCAGGCACTCTAATAAAAAGACATGAAATGCATCCGCTATCGGTTGTTGGTCAAAGCCAACACGGATGGAGGCGTCACCCTCGATAGATCTATCCACTCACTCTCGCTTACAGGTAAATTAACGGTTCATGATATAGGGGACTTTCATATGGCAACAAGGTAACTTAATCTATGTACCAGGAATTTGATACTAGGGCTCGCATATAAAAATGGTTGCAATGTATTCTCCCCCGTGGGATTTGAAATGAAATAATAAATTGAAAAACGGGGCTATGAAAACTCACCTGAAGTGATGGTACAACAATGCTACGAGTATGCGATGAACGGGAACAACAAGGCGCGTACACTAGCCGCTACCTATCATGAATGAGCATAATCTACTTAGATTATGAGGCAATGTAGTGCATGTACATGTATATGTAACCTATACCACTCGTACTTTGAAAATAATAGTTATCATTAATATGTAAAGTTCTTCCAAAACTTGATATAAATATGTTAACTTGTTTCGTCAAAACTAGTCATGTAATAAAGTGTATAAAACGTTCGTGTTAGTATCGGCGTTTTGAAAACATGAAATGCAATATGATAGTTGTGTTAATAAGTCTTTGATCGTACGCGTTCCAACGGGTAAGAATTACGGTTCTCCATAGTCGTTACGTGAAAAATATAGTTTCTAGTACGTAAACATTTTCTAGTTAAAAAGCTGTCAAAATGAAAGGTATATTATCGATGTTTAAACGCGTGTATCTTGTTCGTTATTAGCTCGTTTTCGACGTTCTTTATATCCGTGGTTTCGTATAAACATGTACTAATATATTTTCAGTAGCTCGGGTCATCTAGGTCGCGTTAAACGCCTCAGTTTGTCCGTCGAAAGTCGTGTAACAGCATGTTATTTTCTGAAAATTAGTTTTCGTCGTTAAACTTTGAAAAATCATATCTCCTTCGTTATTAACTCGTTTTTATCCCCGTTTTCGGCCACGGCTTCGTCTCGGAATGTATTTTCTAAATATTTGGCCAAAAATTATCTCACACCTACTGATTTTCTCACGTTTCACTTTTAAGGACAGAATGTTTTATCTACTTGTTAAGACTTGATTTTCTAGTTAGTAACTTGTCCAAAAATGTCACAAACAACAACCAATCATTCTAAAACTTACCATATGTCTTTTTAAGGTGTCAAGGGTCCTAAACATCATCATCCATGTAGATCTAACAAGGATCTAAGTATAAAACACTTCTAGGGCTCATAACTTGCAAAAAGATTTAAAAGGAGTGGTATAACTAACATATACATATAGATCTTGCATAAAAATGATATGAACATTATATTAACTTGGTAACATTATGAAAATGAGTTTTGACAACTTACTTGAAAGATTAGTGATAAAAAGATGATGAAAACCTAAGAAACCTTTGAGTTTGTATTTCAAAACCCTTAAAGGAATACTAGATGGACTTGATTATGGATTGATCTTGAAAGTTTGATGTTTTCTTCCTCTTGTTCTTGTTTTGCCGAACACACACACACACATATAGAGATGAGAGAGTTTACTTGAGATATTATGTAAAATGAAGTGAATTATGGAAGTTAAGTATATATATTAGACAAGATATGATGTGCATTAAATGAGATAGGAAGTTTACCACTTTTGATGTGTTTTGGGGTGCTCATGGGCGGCGCACAAAGGAACAAGGGGGGGGGGGGGGGCTCTTGATTAAACCATGTGATGATTACATATGTTTAAGTGTGATTAAATTAGTTTTAGGTGTAACCGGGGTACCGCGTTTGCTAGAAATAAAATTTAACGGAGTTAGTCGGGACTTGACGAAGTCATAAAAATTACAAAAATATGTTGGGTACAAATATTGGGTGTTCGGGTAATTATCGTTTAGTTTTTACGAAAACCGTCGTAATTATATTAAATGTACGATATAAATTAAATAAATTCGCAAAATACCGGGTAAATGAATTTTATAATTTTCTTGACATTAAAATGAGTATAAAAATATATCGGGACCATCGTGGGGATTGTCGGACGTGTTAGTCACATTTATTGATCGCGCGTTAACGTTTTAATTAAAAGTAATTATACGTAAAACGTCAAATGTAACAAAAATATTAATTTGATAAACCTACGAGTGGAATAGTATGAAAATGTAAATATGATGATATGCAGACTATTACTAGTCCGTATGCAATGATCCTACTGATGATGCATAATTTTTGCAGCTAAACCAAACCGGTTACGCTGAAATGAATGATGAATGATGGACATGAATGGTGATTTGTCGAGGTTAGGAAAGTGACCTGAAATTACGGGTTTGTGACACTATATATTAGTCACATTGTACAATTATAGTAAACAACTTTAAAACAAAGTCGTTTTTAAAACATTCATGTTAGGATTTATTTTAAAGTGATGGTCATTTGTCATTGTAATAGTTTAATTAAGTGTGTCGTTGTTTGAGTTAGTTAGTTTAATCAACGGGCTTGGGCTCAAGCTTGTTAGTTAAATGTTATGATCATGTAATCCTTGTATAAGCCCATCTCAAGCCCAAGCCCACCCAAGTCATGAAAACTATAAATAACACCCTTCCTCTCACTTGGAAGGGTTGGATGTGTGTGTTATTCTTTCTCTTGTATCTCTTTCTTATGTTTCTCCTTAATCTAATATACACCATTCTCATTTCTTATCTTTTATCTATTATTCTCATATTGTGTTGTGTATGATAAAGGATCAATATTAAGCTTTAACAAGTGGTATCAAGAGCAAAACTATTAAAGATCTAGGATTATATACGGTTATTCACATGTTACTGTTTCATATATTTTTTTTGTCTCGTTACTGTTCCATTAGGATTGCTATTGTTACATTGTTTTTGCTTCATATATTTTGTTTTTATCTCTACTATTCTCTAGCACCATCTTTCATCAAAGCAGTATCAATATAGTCGAACGAGGAGGTTTCATCGAACGAGCAATATAGTCGAACGACCAGGTTTGATCGAACGAGCAATATAGTCGAACGACCACTTTGATCGAACGACCTCTTTGATCGAACCAAACTTCATCGAACGAGAACTTTTATCGAACCAACCTTCATCGAACCAAACTTCATCGAAGCAACCTCATCGAAGGAGCAGTCATCGAACGAACAAAAGGGTAGTCGAGTTAGACTTACTCTTCCAATTGATCGAACGAACAAGTTGATCGAACGAGCATTTTGATCGAACGAGCAAACTTGATCGAACCATCACATTTGATCGAACAATCAAATCTGATCGAACGAACAACTTTGATCGAACAATCAAAACTGATCGAACGAGCCACTTGATCGAACGAAGTAACTTTGATCGAAGGACCTATCTTGATCAAAGGAGCTAGCTTATCGAAGGAACAAGCTTATCGAAGGACTCACATTATCGAAGGACTTACCTTATCGAACCAGCCTATCGAACAAATAACCTTGATCGAACGAGTTTAAGCTAGTCGAACGAGCTCTTAGTCGAACGAGCAATAGAGTTAGTCGAACGAGCAATATAGTCGAACGAGGAGGTTTCATCGAACGAGCAATATAGTCGAATGTGAAGGTTTCATCGAACGAGCAATATAGTCGATCGAGAAGGATAGTCGAACGACCAGATAGTTAGTCGAACGAGTTAACATAGTCGAACCAAAAATATAATCGAAGCAACATATCTAGTCAAACCATTTTTCTTTCATCGAACCAACTTCTTCATCGAACCACTTCATCGAACTCACTTCATCGAACCATCTCACTTCATTGAACCACTCATGTCATCGAACAAGTTGGTTGATCGAACCAACATCTAGTCGAAGCATGTTCTAGTCGAACCACTCTCTTGTCGAACCAAGTATCTAGTCGAACGAGTATCAAGAGTTTGTTGAAGTTTGTTGCGTTTGTTGAGTTACTTCATCTATAGTCATCGAAGCTTATATTGTTTTTGACATTTAAAGTTTGGTGAAGAGTCTGTTGAAGTTTATGTTTTGAAGTCAAGAAAATGAATCTCACTATATTATATAAGTTAGTGAAGATGTGTTTTGCATTATAATAAGAGTGCTTGACGTGTTTGCATGCATGGGTTGCATGTGCTTTTGACGTGTTCTAATATATCAAAGACGTGCTATTGAGTTTGCGTATGTAGAGTATAACTTTTGCGTGTGAGTTTGGTCTTTTGACTTATGCTATTGATGTGAGTTCATCATCTTTCATGTGACTTATTAGCTGTCAACTTTATAATAGTGTCGACTAATATAATACTAAGGTTGCTTTATGTACTGTTATTGAATTCAGCTTTATGAGCTTTTATTGTTGTGTCTACAATATATTACACTATAATAAGAGTTGGTGACTTTTATAATATTGAATTGGTGAATTGTTTTCAACTTTGTGAGTAATTTTTCAAGCTTATCAAGGATTATCAAGTTTCTCACAAGTTATCAATTTTCTCGGTTTATCAAGTTTCTCAACGACTATTCAAGGACAACGACAAAGGACTTAAACCAAACAAATCTCGTGAACCGTAACCAACCGTATCCTAGTTCTTTAACCGATCCAACATCATCTTTATCATACAACTTCATCAATGGCCGCTCACCAAAACAATATCACAACTGATTTGGCACATGCGTTTGCATTAATCACCAAAGCATTAAACATCCCACCACATAACAACAACCAATGGAACTCACCGTACACTGACAACATGCAGTCATATATAGGTCAAGAAGGACAAATGGTTGACGTTATCGGGAATCAGCAAGGAAATGCTACGGGTATTCAAATGGGGAATCAAATGCAATATGCTGGGCAGAATACGGGAAATCAAATGGATCAGTTTGTGAATCAGAATGTGGTCAATCATAATGAGAATTATTGCTTAATGACTTCTTCCGCAACCCAAAGGAGTGATATAGGTAGAGCTGGAAATGTCAATACAATGGATAGGGTAGAAAAGCTCCAGTACATGTTGATTCTAGCCAGAAAGAGAGACTCGGGAATACCATTGACTGCTGAGGAATCCGACTTCCTGCTTTCAACCAGAATCAATGATAACTCTACAGAAGTCACTGGAATCTCCGACCCTATGCCTAATCAGCAAGAATCAACATCATGCAGCGATTCTGACATTCCTCCTACTTATGACGTAGAACCACTCCATGAGACATCAATTTCAAGTAATGAGGTTAATCCGTTTGCTCAACAAAAGCCACATTCTGTGCCTCTCGAACCTACTTATGATACATATCCGGACACGCCAAATTGTAGCAATATTAATTTGGCAACTCCAAATATGGATCCTAATGAAGTTCAAGCTGCACAAAATAATGCTAATGATGAGGAAACTCGTGCTTTATTTGAATCATTACTGAATAATTGTCGTATTGAGATTGAAAAGGTCAAAAAGATCAATAGCGATGTTAAGGCCGCTAATGAAAAATTGACCACTGAGCTTGAGAGATACAAGGTGAACGAAAAAGCTTTTGAATTTCACCACAAACGACTGTCAGAACTTGAAAATGGTTACAGTGATTCTGTTTTAAGGGAAAAACATTTGCAAATCAAATATGACACTCTTGATGTTAGACTGAACATGCAAATTAAATCCTTAAAAGCGGAAATTTCTGATTTAACCAACCAACTTTCTAAACAAAAATCAACTTCTTCTAATCTTGAAAAAGAGAAGAAAGAGTTGCAAGCAAAGTTTTCAAAACGAGAAGACGAACTTCTTGATGAAGTTCTTGATAAACAGGAAACTATTAAAAAGTTGGAAGAATTGCTTGTAAAAACGGGTCATTCAACTCAAACGATTAATATGTTAATTAACGACAAAAACCCGATTTTATATACAAGAAAGAAAATGGCTCTCGGTTGTGAAAACCCTTGTTATCTCAAGAAAGCTCAGCAAAAACAGAATGTGCTATTTAATGGTAATCTTATAAATGATGTGCATGATCCACCTGCTTGTTATGATTCGCATGAAACGATTGAGCTTACGAAAGAGAGTCGAAACAAAATGAGACAATTGAATAGAGAAATCAAACCGATTGATTATAATGAAGCCAACAAACTTGTTGGTGTTCATCTTGTTAAAAAAGAGTCACCTTTGTTTTTCAAAAAACCAGTGGCTGCCTCAAAGTTCAAAGTTGTGTCAAAACACCTTTCTAACATCGAACAAATGTACTCTACCGACACTTCCGCAAGTGAAGCTAGAATACTTTTGGCCGATCTTAAAAGGAGAGTTGAAATGCTTCAAGATGTTGTGGCAACCAAAACAAATGCTAAAATCAACGATTGGTTCAAAAGCTTTGAAACTGAACAGAAAAAGATGTTCGAAACAGAGATTACTCCCATTGTATCTGGCATACATGCAAGAGCAATTCATGTTGAGAACGCAATTATCAAAGAAGTAACTGAATTTGTCAAGGACCACACATCCTTGGTACTTGAAGCCAATGAAAACATTGAAAAAATCAAAGTTTTGGAAAAACAAAATGACGCACTCTCTGAAGAAGCTCTTTCAACTGATATTATGTCCATTATTTATCAAATATACTCTGTTGAAGATGATGAAAGACTTCGAGCTGAGACTTCCCAAATTGTTTCAAAATATGAAAATGCGTTTGCAAAGCTTGAAAAAGAAAATGTTACATATTTTAAACAACTGGATCGGAAAAAGGAAGAATGCAAGTATGACAAACTGTCGTATGAACGTTCTTACAAAGAAATGCAAAAACAAATTGATCTTTTGAAGTCTCAGCTTGAAAGTCAAAAAGGGAAGGGTGAGGAAACTAAGTTTGCAAAACCATCAACTTCGGACAAACCGGTTGCAAAACCAAAAATGTCTATTTCTCAATCTATTCCAAAAGTTGATGTGAAAAATGATTTGACAAAACCAGTCACTCCAACACCCTTACCCAAGTTTAATGCTAAAGGAAAAGGAAAAGCTGTTGTCGAAACATCGAATGTGATAGCACCTGGCCTTAATAGGATTAGTCCCACTACTGTGTCTGCCTCTACATCTCATACACATAGGGCGATAGACAAAAGTGCAAAAGATAATCCAAAAGAGTCTAGGAAGGCTACTACAAATTCAAAGGACAACAAGTTGAATACTAATGTGTGTGCCCCCAGGAATAGCTCACCAAATGTGACCACAAATATTGTTAAAGAATCTGTTGGTTCAAACGACATGGTCCACAATCAATATCTAGAAAAAGCTAGGCAAAAGGCACAGATTCGAAAAGATGGAATCTTAGGAACACCGTCTAGGGTGATGCATTCTACAACATTACAAAGCAATGCTAGTAGTAGTAAACCACAGCCTAGGATCATTCAACTAAAGTCTAGGGATTGGCTTGCATCTAAGAGTAGTTGCTTAAATGAAAATGCTGTGCACGTAGAATGCAACACTATGAACTCAAATTCCTCTTCGAACAACAATGGAAAATCAAGTGCTACGGCACAATCCACTGAGACAACAAATAGAAACAAACCCGTTGATAAGAAGAAAAAGACTAACAAACCTACTAGGTGGATCCCTACAGGACGTAGTTTTTCTAAAAATAAGACTTCCGCTGCATCTGATAAGAAAACTACTCCTAGATCTTGCCTTAGGTGGATTCCCACGGGAAAAGTTTTTAAAACAGTTGGTCTTAGATGGATTCCCACATGAAAGATTTTTGATAGTTGCACCAAGACAACGAATAGTGACAATCACCAACAGGAAGTAGAAACCGTTACAACAGTTGATAGTCAACACCCTCAGAGTGATGATTCATGTACTTCTAACACTGTTATTTGTGACATCTCTTCGTCTTTGGTTACATGTGATTCAACTATCTCAGAACCCAGCTCATCAGAGGGTTCTAATTCTGTAAATTCTTCAAAATCATTCTCTCTTTCTTCTATTTTTGATTTTCCATTTCTTTTATAAAAACAAAAACAAAATACAAAATTTGAAAAACCAACAAAAGCAAAATACAAAAATAGAAAATTTTCAAAAAATACAAAAACAATATAAAACTCAAAAATCCAAAAATATTCTTCTCACGACATGTCTCTCGTATAATCGATATTCTGTACGTACCTAGAAATGTCATTTAACAATGATACGGGCATGTACAGATGCTTGAGCGAGAGTTCATTTAAACGTTTTCAAAACATGTCGTTCCTAAAAATCTCAATGGCTTCTAATCATATCGGATTAGGACCCGCGCCTCAAAGAAAGGAAAGTGCTCATTCAAAATAAAGGTTTTAAATATTTTTCGAGCACTTATCCTAAAAATCACAACGGCTTTCGTACATTTCAGTATGAAACCCGAGCTACAATGATGACTTCTGATTATTTCTGATCAGGACTCGCATTGTTAATGGCAAAACAAAACAAACCTTGAGCACATGATCAAGATTTTTCAAAAAGATTTTTCAAAATCTTTCTCAAATTCTGTGCTCAAGAGAACTCCCTCTATACCCTTAAAAGATTTTAAACTCAAAACGTTTAAAAATATGCTTTATTTAAGGGGGAGTATAAAAATTTCAAAAGAAAAAATGTTCCAATTTCATGCTAAAATCCGTCGTTCTCTCCAAAAGGTTTCATTTTAATCAGTTGATATCAAAAATATCAATTCATGCTATTTTTGAGGGGGAGAAGACGTGATTAAAATGTGATCAAAAGGTTTAAAGTTCGTGGAATCTCAAAGTATGCTCTCCAGACAGACTCAGTTCTAACCCTCGAATTGACGAAATCTAAATGTCCGTTATCGAAAAGACTTGTCCGGGACGGGTAATAATTTCAAGATGGTTATCCATTGATGTAAACGTGTCTCGCAAAGGACTTGTCTGAGTAGAATGTACCAATTCGAGAGATGATCATTGAATATGACCGGGACGGGTAATAATTTCAAGCTAGTCTAACTAGTGATGTAAGCGTGTCTCGCGAAGGTCATGTTCTTTGAAATTCGATCAATTCAAATGTGCGAACTTTACCCAACATGTTCAAATTTATATAAAAAATGCATGAGCACATGTGAAGGGGGAGTATTTCAGAAAATGCAAAACTCTCGAAGTGTTATCAAAAATGTGTTTATTCATAAACACTTTGAGAGATTTTCAAAAGGTTTTATGGCAAATCTAGGATAGTCATGGAGTTATAAGGTGACTAAGGTTAGGAAAACCGTCCTATGATCCGCCAGAGCCGGAGGGATCTACCCAAGGACAATTCCAATAGATTAGAATTAGAAGTCCTTAGGTAAGATTGAAAAAATGAGTAAATGAGAAAGGAGAAAGAAGGGGTTGAAGAATGAAAAAGAAAAGTTTAATGTAAGGGTGAAAAGAAATAGCCCTCCATGAAAACTTAGGGCAGAAACCGGGTCAATACATCTGCTATCGGTACTCACTAAGGTGATACTGATATTGAAGACAAGATGTCATGGACCCAGTGACGCACTGCACCACCCCTCCTAGCCACTCAGATATCTCTCAAAAGATATTTGTTTCATTTCTCACGGAGAACACTACATAATCTATCGGCCTCTCATTCCGAGATGTGTTGATATTGAAAAGGTGGCACTCTGCTCCATGCCTCTGACGACTTAAAACCAAAACGCACAATAGAGTCTAGAGCCATGAGATTCATCAAAATATCTCGTTAGGAACACTTCCATTTGATACACTTGTGTTCGCCAAAAAGGACACAAGTTGTAAGAGTCTTAATGAGATCCAAGGATCTTGCCATTTACATCATGATGGTTACGTGCTTCAAACGGTCTACAGTCGTGGGGTGATCTCCAGCGACTCACTGAATCGTGGGTGCACTTCGGTGTGTCCGTTGTAAGCCCTCTCGGGGGTATCCGGTTCAAAACGGCCTGGGTTTGAATTAGGGAAATCTTCACACTATGCTGTTGACAATCTCAAAGTCCCAACCTGTAAGCGCTGGATGATTATTACTAACGGTTTTATGCAGCTACCTATAAACATCCATTAACCATCACCACATACATCAATCATCTTCACCTCAGCATACTCATACTTATGAAGAACATCTCCAACTAAGCTCAAGTGTAAAAGTTCAAGACAAAAGGATCAAGTTAAAGACAGAGTGTAACGACAAAGTCAAAAGGCTAATCAAGATGTCAAGAACAAGTTCATATATCAAATGATGAAAGAAAAGGGGAGATTGTTAGCATAAGTATAAAGTTCAAGATGTATGAGTATGTTGGAGGTCACGACGTCATAATCACATGAAGATGCTGATCGAAGGCAAGAACAACCTTAAAGACGATACTTTGAAGATCACATAGCATGAAGGAACCAAAAACAAAAACTGCTACATCGGCACACAAAGCTCAAGATAATGAAGACGAAAGACCATCTCTCATGGAGCATCATTTGAATGACCATCCCTTAGGGGGAGATTGTTAGGATTTATTTTAAAGTGATGGTCATTTGTCATTGTAATAGTTTAATTAAGTGTGTCGTTGTTTGAGTTAGTTAGTTTAATCAACGGGCTTGGGCTTAAGCTTGTTAGTTAAATGTTATGATCATGTAATCCTTGTATAAGCCCATCTCAAGCCCAAGCCCACCCAAGTCTAGAAAACTATAAATAGCACCCTTCCTCTCACTTGGAAGGGTTGGATGTGTGTGTTATTCTTTCTCTTGTATCTCATTCTTATCTTTCTTCTTAATCTAATATACACCATTCCCATTTCTTATCTTTTATCTATTATTCTCATATTGTGTTGTGTATGATAAAGGATCAATATTAAGCTTTAACAATTCACATTCGATAATTTATCAAAGTCAACAAGGTCCCAAAAGTTTTTGACATAGTCAAAAGATACATAAGTTTTAGAAGTTTAGAACATTATCGAATGAAAACTTTTATTTAAACATGAGCCATCATATAGATATCCATTCCTTGCGTCGCCCATCCAAGCCGAAAGTCACTTACGGACCTGAGATAAAACATGCTAAAAAGTCAACATAAAGTTGAGTGAATTCATAGAGTTTAATAAGTAATAAGTTGAATACAAGTATTTTTCATCGGGCGACAAGTAATGCATATACAAGTCGTATAATATGATTATAGTATCAAGCTCATGACCCCGAACCTTGACAATATTTAATATGCCCTAAGGAGGTAAGTTTGCCAATTTACCTAAATCTCTCAATATTATGCTACCCGTTGAGCATGAGCGCGACTCATCCGGACAGGCTTGTCAAACCAAATATGCATATTCATAATATTAGCGTTTCCCACGGAATTAACGGTTCATGATGTTAGGGACTTTTAATGGCAAGGCTACTCAAAAACTATAATCATGTAATCGGGTCCAGCATACCAAAAGCTACTTGTATTCAGTTTTAAAAACTAGCATGTATCCCCCTCGCGAGGTTTATAAAACATTAAAATGAGTAAAGGCGAGGCTATGAACTCACCGTGAATAAAGGAAGTAGTGTACAACAAACAAGTGGAGAAAATAGTCACGCAAGCTCTACGATGAACCTAAAATAGATATACGCTTGTCTTAGGTTTATAAAATAAACATTGATGCAATTTAGTTATATAAGTTATGATCTTAATTATGCTTGGTACATAATTCCTAGATATTACAAGTTTTATTTTAGCATTTAAAAGTTATCAAAATTCAAGTAAATATCCTATACTTGTCCCTAAGTCCAATCATGTGTTATAAAAGTCCAAGATTAGCCTAAGGTTTAATTTTTAGCCTATGGGTCAAGTTTTAGCCAAAAAGTTCACATTAAAACTGAGGGTTCAAAAATATATTAGGTGGTCCAAAAATGTATCAAAGGTCCAATTTTTATAAAGTTTAAAATATGTTTATACTTTTTATACCAATGCTGATGGAAATTTTAGTAACTTGTTTACTTCCAAAAATCCGTTACTTGCAAACCGTAAGTCGAAAAATTAAGTTCTTTATATCCCCGGAAAGGTATTGATCTGTACTAACAAGTTTTGTGGGTCCCACTTGGTCAAAAATTACATAGCAGTAGCTAAATTATCAATTTGTCCATACTATTCAGTCCAGCAGTTTTCATAATTACAACAGTCTCACTAAAAATACAATATCTGGAGTTCTACAAATCAAAATGATCCCATTCTTGTGGCCATGTTTAAGTTAAGATGTTATCTACAACTTTTATTCTTTGAGTAATAGTGGGTTATTCACAAAAAAAATGACTTTTGTACGTTTCAAATCTGTTACTCAGGTTGTGACATGTTTTATGAAAACATTTCTAATTTAATCATCGTAATGAGTTATTTAATGAAATTCCCGTCAAAACGACCGCAAGACATAGATTAAAACCTCATATTTTTATTTTATGTCCAATGTTTACTGATTAGTACAGTTTACTCCATCTTTGTCGTTGGTTCAGAATCACAGTTTGCAGGTCTAGTCCTTTAGGGTTTTCATTGTGTTTTAAACCATGTACCAAGCCTATCTAAGCATAACAACTTATATAATGTTCAAATACACCAAGATATATAATTTTTACAGTAGTGAAATGATAAAAATAAATAAAGTTGGTGAGGAGTTTCTTACAAAAGTGATGAACAAGATTTGATAACAAGAAGAAAGGACTAGTGGTTTTCAAACAACACCACCAATGAGTAATCTTTGAGAGCACCAAAAGGAGAGCTTTTAAAGGATCATGGAGAACTTCAATCTACAGCCACAATATCACTTTGTGAGCCAAAAATATAGTAGAAAGAAAGATCTTGAAGGATGATAAATAGAGATCAAGATTTAGGTTACAATACTTGTACCTTTTCTCTAATTCATGATCACTAATTTTCTTGTCACCAACACTTCTTGGAAGATCTTGAGTACTTGAAAACTTGAGATTATTCACCAACAAAACTCTTGAAGTGAATACCTACAAGAAGCAAAAGATCAAGGATTGAGTTAGCATCCATAGATCACCATTCTTGTACAAAATTTTCAATAGAAAAATCAAGATACAATGGTCCTTGTGAGCTTGGATACCCGTGGCACAAGAGAGGGCAAAGGTGCAGATTTTTGATCTTCTTTGCATGTAAAAGTGGTAGTGGGAGTGAGATAGTGGAAGTGTAGGAGCTTATGGAAGTTTTTAACTTAACACTTGTACTAAAACTTGGACATGTGTTGAGGCTAGGGCTCATATAGGCGTTACATACTATGTAACTAGATACACAATGCAGATTTTTGGTAGTGGATGCAATATAGAGTGGTTTGTGTAGTGTTGGTTGCTCCCGATACTCAAACGTAGGGTTTTTAAGACACGTAACGCAATACCGGGTAACGTAAAAATATAAAAACTTCCAAAAATATTGAAATTTGTTTTCAAGACATATTTTTGTAATTTAGATGAGTGGTGAGATCATCGGAAGGTTTAGATGTGGTTAGAACATAAAAACGAGGGTTTAGAACGCGTAAGACATAAAAGGTGCAAGGTTTACGTAAAAATGGAAAAAGTGAGAAGTGACTTTTTAAATTAGGATAATAATGACATGAATTTACGAAAGGTTACAATTAGTAAACTAAGAAAGAATTTATATGCAATGTATGCTATGTAAGTTATGATTGTCCTTGAATGATCAGCTTGCTATTTATAGGCAAAACTGAGCAGACAAAGGACGGATTTGGTGGACCCAAATATTTGGTTCCGCCCATACAACTGTTTGGGTCCGCCGGGACATGACAGCTAGCTCTTACAAGATCTTACACAATCCAACTCATTGCTTGAACGTCTTTCCAAAATATTATGTTAAGTCAACCAAGCTATCTAAATGATGTATGCCATGATGTCATGTATATATTTACATTTTAGGAATTAAAATGTAAAACATGTAAATGTAATATATATATATATATATATATATATATATATATATATATATATATATATATATATATATATATATATATGAAACATGTATCCTAGTGATCATGTAGCATGTATATGATAGGTTTTAAAAGCTTATTACTATAAATGTAAAAGACTTTAACTTATATTTATGCTTTGCTAAAGATAAACTTTATAATTGTCATTAACAAAATATAGCAAAGATTGTAAAATATAAATAACGTTTTTAGGACGATATTTGTATTAACACAGAGCTCTATCCCTTTCTTTCTCCCAACGCCGTTTAGCCGGGTCTAGTTTACCTCTCACCCGAAAAAGATTTTTTCAAACTACCATAAAAGATAAAGGACAATAGTTAAACAACCATCATAAAATTTTCTTTATAATGGCTTCGAAACAACTCTGTTTCTGACCCGAGCTTAATAAAATGGCTTCTGGATAAATCAGTTCAGGACCCGCGCTTCAAAGAAAGGAAAGTGCTTATTCAAAACAATGGCTCTAAATATTTTTCGAGCACTTATCCTAAAAATATCTATGGCTTTCGTATACTTCAGTACGGAACCCACACTTAAATGATGACTTATGATTATATCAGATCAGGACTCGTGTTTTCAATGACAAAACAGAGAATTCTTGAGCACATGATCAAGATTTTTCAAAAAGATTTTTCAAAATCTTTCCCGAAATTCTGTGCTCAAGATAACTCCCTCCAGACCCTTAAAATTAAAAATATGCTTTATTTAAGGGGGAGTATAAAAATGAAAAATAAAATTTTCCAAATCATGCTAAAACAAATCTGTCTATCTCTCCAAAAAGCTTTCATTTAATCAATTGATATCAAAAATATCAATACATGCAATTTTTGAGGGGGAGAAGACGTGATTAAAATGTGATAAAAAATGTTTAAAGATCGTGGATTAAATCTCAAAAAGAGCTCTCCAAAAAGACTCAGATCTAAACCCTCGAATTGACGAAAACTAAATGTCAGTAATTGAAAAGATTTATCCGGGACGAGTAATACTTTAAAGTTGGTTCATCCAGTGATGTAAATGTGTCTCGCAAAGTACATGTCTGAGTAGAATGTTCCAATTCGAGAGATAATCTTTTGATATGACCGGGACGGGTAATAATTTCAAGCAAGTCTAACTAGTGATGTAAACGTGTCTCGCGATGGTCATATTAAATGAAAATCGATCAATTCAAAATGTGCGAACTCTACCCACCATGTGCATACTTATCTCAAAAAATTGCATAAGCACATGTGTAGGGGGAGTATTTCAAAATTGCAAAAACTCTCGAAGTGTTAACTAAAATGTGTTTATTCATAAACACTTTGAGAGATTTTCACAAAAGGTTTTATGGCATGTGATTAACAAATCTAGGATAATCATGGAGTAATAAGGTGATTATGGTTAGGTTATGTCCTATGATCCGCCAGAGTTGGAGGGATCTACCCAAGGACAATTCCAATAGATTAGAATTAGAAGTCCTTAGGAAAGATTGAAAAAAGGAGTAAATGAGAAAGGGAAAGAAGGGGTTGAAGAATGTAAAAGTAACGCCCCGTGCCCGCTTAGACCAAAAATTAAAACTTTATACGCGGAAACGTTTAACTTTTACGGACATACTGTCACTCTTTTGACAACTGACAAAAATCCATAAACATTCAGGACTTGAGACTATTTTTAAATGAAATTACATTCAATTACCTTCGAAACGAAAGGTGGCACGACCCGTTTCGACTTACGGATTAAAAGATATGATTTTTCGAAAATCGACTAAAACCGAAAAAAAGCTGGAAAGGTACCATATGGCTGTATGGGAAAATACCATACGGCCGTATGGCCACCTGAGCCTTATGAGGAAACCACCATACGGCTGTATGGTAAAAACACCATACGGCCGTATACCCCTTCTGTCCCAAAAATCCATTTTCGCTATCCCCGCTTGGAAACCCGACCTCCCGAACTCGTTATCCAACCAAACTTTCCAGATTTACTTAGCCTATCAATGAGCTCATTTTCATACAAAAACATTTACCGAACGACTTCCGGAAATAGTACTTTACAATTTAGACGGGTTATGCAAATAACCTGTTTTGACCCGTTTTCACCACAAACAACCCATACGACTTCCGTTTTACACCAAACTTGACCAACTTCATTTATTTAACATATCAAACATGTTCCAACAATACTTGACCCGTTTACTACCCAAAATGGGTATATTTACAACCAAACCAAACGCCCCTTTAAACATTTACCATAAACCATTTAACACACTTAGACGCACCGTTGACTATCCAAACTTTACGACGACCTCGACACACATTATACAAACCAAAAGAAAGACTCTCGGGGGTTCAACCTTGTCTCGAGCTCGGTATTCTACCTAGCTCTTAATACTTATTATCTTCCAATTCCACTTCCAAATCCTTATGCTATAATACATAAACCTTCCTTCCGCCGCACCTGAACCTACAAAACATTGACAACTAAAGGAATAAGCTTACGCTTAGTAAGTAACCCAACATAAAACATATCTCATACACATATTTCCACATAAGCATCATAATCACATAAAAGCCTCTAGCTACATCATACCACTCATATCATACACAACTTCATAATATAAACCAATACCAATTCACCATAACCATAACCAACTACATACCTTAATTAGTCCAAGCTAATAAGCTAACTTACTCTTAGCCAAAGTCACTAGCCACCTATTTCCAACTCATAACCATTCCAAATCCAAGTCTCCTATTCTTACACAATCATAACACATATATGATAAATACATACATAACACATGTTTTAGGGAGAGTTACTTACCTTGGTCCAAGCTAACAACATCAAAGTCATCATCATCACCACTATCATCCATCATCATCATCAATCTTCTACAACATATCAAACCCTAATAACATAACAATCAATAACATAACAAGGGTTAACATAACCCATTAAACACACTCATCTATCTTTCTACATCACCATATGATCATATCTTGATCATATGATGAAACCCACTTAACTCACTAACACTTCATTAACATCAAGAACATAATTACTTACTTGTGATGATCCTAACTAGGAAGGATTATAAGCACTTGGTCTTTATCTCCCTCATCTTCTTCCTAGACCACCATCTAGCTTTTCCCTCTCTTTTTCTTCTCTCTAAAATCCGGCCTTCACTTATCAATAATGGAGGAAATGTCTAGAATTTCCTAGATAAGCTTAGTTAGGTGGAAACTTTGGCCTTTTGACATAATTAGTCCCTCAAGTCCCTTTTATTCTATTCTAACCACAACTAACTTATAATATATTGAACACTTGGCAACCTAGGTCCCTTTAGTTATGCATCATATTTTATATTACTACATTAGTCATACTTTGACTATTAGTTTGACTATCGGGTTTGACTTTTTCACGTAACTTCATTGACCAAGCAATCACATTAAGTCTTTATCCATTTTCATCTAGGGTGGGGTCCCAATACCTGAGGAACGGGTGTTACAGAATGAAAAAGAAAAGTTTAATGAAAGGGTGAAAAGAAACCGGGTCAATACATCTGCTATCGGTTATCACCCTCCATGAAAGCTTAGGGCAGAAACCGGGTCAATACATCTGCTATCGGTTATCACAAAGTTGATACTGATATTGAAGACAAGACGTCATGGACCCAGTAACGCGCTGCACCACCCCTCCTAGCCACTCAGATATCTCTTAAAAGATATTTGTTTCATTTCTCACGAAGAACACTGCATAATCTATCGGCCTCTCACTCCGAGATGTGTTGATATTGAAAAGGTGGCACTCTGCTCCATGCATCCGACTACTAAAACCAAAACACACATTATCGAGTCTAGAGCCATGAGATTCATCAAAAATCTCTTAGGAACACCTTCAATATAATACACATATGTTCACCTAAAAGGACAAAAGGTGTAAAAGGGTCTTAATGAGATCTAAGGATCTTGCCATTTTATATCATGATGGTTAATTTGTTAAACGGTCTACAGTCGTGAAGTGATACTTCAGCGGCTCACCTGGTTTGTGGGTATACTTTGGTATATCTGTTGTAAGCCTTCTTGAGGGCATCCAATTCAGGAACAGCCTTTGTAAGGATTAGAGAGGGTTTTCACACTATGTTATTGATTCTCTCGAAGTCTGAGCCTGTAAGTGCTGGAAATCCCTCCAAAGAGATTCCTTTCACGAAGTAAGTCCTTATGACGTGGGTCTCTACTTGGATTTATCCATAGTAGTGATAACTGTCCCTAACGGGATTATGACGACTGATTTGCCCGACCAAGGTGAATGAAATCAAGACATTCATCGGTAAAACAATCGTAGTGGTCAATTCTCTAAGAAAAGTCCACCATGATCGATTGGTGATTTCGACTAACGATATTTATGTAGCTACTGATGTAAGTCCCCTTGGAGAAAGACCGTACACCATCATCTCATTCATCATCATCTTCAACTCTGCATGCTCATACCAATATCCTCATCAAAGATCAAGTCATAATGTTCAAGACAAAGTTTTACTTCAAAGTCAAAAGATCAAGATGTCAAAGAACAGATTTAAGAAAGAAATGAGGACTACATTAGTATGAAGATCAAAGTTTTAACAAGAAGTATGAGCATGTTGGAGAAAAAAATACTAAGACAAGATATTTGAAGATGTTGATCGAAGGCAAGAAAGATCAAAAGTCTACGATTGAAGATCACAAAGCATGAAGGAACAAGGAACCAAGACTATTCTACAACGACACACAAAGTTCAAGACAATGAAGACGAAAGACCTAATCACTGGGAGCATCATTTGAATGACCATCCCTTAAGGGGAGATTGTTAGCATTAATTAAAGTGATGGTCATTTCGTATTTAACAACTTTGTATTGTGTCGTGTGTAATGTATTAGAATAGCAAAAGGGCTCATGGTTTGGTCAAGCTAATTGACTAAGTGTTAAGTTATCTAGTCCATGTTTAGTATAAATAAAAGCCCAAACGAGTCCGTCACAAAGCCCATAGGGCGTCTCTTGTATCACTATATATAGCACACTCTCACAACATTTGTATGTGTTCTTTAGAGGTGTAAAGGTGGGAGTGTGCTTGCGCTTTGTATTCTTTCTCTCTTCTCTTATTAATCTAATATCATACGAGTTGCATACATATTCTCTTCTTCTCTATTGTGCCGAACTCTCCATCTCTCTTTAGTACCATACGATTCTCATAGTTTGTGTGTGATAAAGTTGAGTTCATACGTTTTAACACTTCTCCTAGACCATCTTTCTTTTTTTCCTTTTCCTTTACTGCCTGCAACTGCTCCTAAACCTGTGGATTTTCTTATTCCAAAAGTCTTATTACCAATAGAACCCCAAGTCAAATTTGCTGCAAGGCCTAATACTATATCCCTGTCAAATTTCCTGCAAGGCCTAGTATGATTTCCCTTCTGAGCTAGAACATGAACATGTGTGGAACTGGAACCTTTTTTTTAGCTTGAATAGGATTGGAGCTGGAACCTTTTTAGCTTAAATAGGAACTTGGTCATCATCAGAACTTGAATCAGTAAAGCTTGTAGATCACTGGGTGGAAAATACCATGAAAGCATCTTTACTTCTCTGCTTGTACCATCAAAACTTGTATCAACTACTTCAGTGCCTGTATCAGAACTAATGATTATTATTTCAGCAAATAAGAAATGCTTGGTAAGTTTTTTTTGAAGAAAATGTGAAGATATATCACCATCAAACATAAAACTTTACAAGGTATACAAGGATCAATGTTATACTAGTGTAGAACATTCAATCCAATACTCATTTGCGTGGGCGAGTACAAAGTGTTCCATGAATGTCTCTTAATTGGTTCTCTCAGTGTAATCCCAAACAAGACTGTGTAGCTGCTTGCATAGAGCTTATAGGAGTGTTTGTCATAGCAGTCTTTGTACTCTCTTTACATGACATGCAATTTACCTAACAAGTGGTCTCTTATGGTCTTTCTAAGGTTGTTGAGTTTAACAGTGAAATACTATGGTCTTTCAGTATGTCTAATGTGAACACCAATACTACATGTTTGTATCAAAGATAAACCGAAACCTATTTATAGCTAGTCCTTCTTTGTATCAAACACATATGTTCATGGTTCTGCATATGGGTTAAACATTTAATCAAACACATTACAAGCATCACAAATACTAAAAACAAAGCGTAAAAAAAATAATAAAAAGCATCACAAACACCATGTGGAGAAGCAATAACATAACCAAAATCAAGATAAAATTAGCAAATTGATAATCACCATAACAAACCTCACTTAACACCAAACGAACACACACAAAACAGTAAAATCTTAACCCAAACAAACCCTTTTTTTTTACATTTTTATAAAAAAATGACTTTTAATGCTAAATTAAATAGACCGAATGATATATCAAAAGATAAATAACACTTTCTCTAAGAATACCTGGACGATTATTAGACTTCATTGTTGTGAATTAAGGTTAATGTGTAATTAGAGTTTGATAGATCAATAAAGTGTGTGTGTGTTGATCGGGTTTAAATGGGGGTGGGGGGGGGACAAAAAAATGACGTGGACAAGTATTTTAAATGATCTGGAAATGTTTATTTATTGAAATAATAAAATGACAGGTTGACATGCTGAGGGGGATGGTTTTTGTACTTGGCAGCCGGTTACCTTTGAGAAAGTTTCTGACTTTTGAAAAAATCTAAAAGTTTTGATGGTATTAATGGAATTTTTTAAAGTATATTACCCAAATGTGATAATTTTGTAAAGTACGTTGATAATTTATGTCTTTAACCCATTTAATTACATCTATACTACATATAAAAAGAAAATAATTTTTCTTAAAACTTGAAAAAGTTAAAAATAAGTAATGTGTTATACCCAAAGTATTCTTTTTTAACTATATATACTTATAATTGCAAGTAGTGTTGCAAAAAAGGCCTACAAGGTCGATTAATCGCCGCCTATGTGCTACGGGGCCACTAACCTTTCCGATTAATATAAATCGGTCAAAAAAAGGGTCAACCGTGGTCAACAACTGTCAACGTTGGTCAAACCTGCCGGAAACTTCAAAAATCTTGCCGAAAATACCCAAAACTAATCGTAAACTAGTTTTAATCACCTATAGTCGTTGTCTATATCTATTGCAAGATGTTTTTTAAGGAAATTTTTTCCTGAAAACCCAAAACTCTTCGAAAATACCCTAAACTTGCCAGAAATGTCAATCCGATTAATCCAGCCTAGACCGATTACAAGCTACAGGGGGACCGACCGCCCGACTACCGATTCACGATTTTTGTAACCTTAATTGCAAGTATATCACTTGTAGAAAAAACTAGAAAAAAATATTGTAAAAAAAGATGGATGCTTCAACTCATTACATTTTGATTATTTTACGTTGTATGCATAATCGTTACACAAAACACGAAACCAAAATATTACACCTATAATTTGCAGCTATTAAATTACTTAGCTACAATGATCGTCTAGTTTATATAAATCATTGTTTATATTTCTTGCGTGTGGGATATGACTTTTACAGGACCAGTTTTTTTTTTTTTTTTTTTTTTTTTTTTTTTTGTTTTTCCTAAATTTTCATGTTTTGTTTACATCAGTCTTTAATATTAGAAACTAATCTTAGGCCCGCCCCGACGGGGCGCTAGCCTCAAGTCTTGTTGTTAAAAATAAAAATGTATTAAACGTATTATGTAAAAAATATAAATCCGTATATGCATAATGCTGACAGAAAAAAGTTTAACATAAAATGATATTTGTAAAAAAATATCCAGAATGAAGGTAAATAACAACAATAGCCTTCTATGAAGGGTTCCGCTCTCAAATTCAGACTCGTGAAATTGTGGATCGAAGTTGCGACCTCTAAGTCCAACAAACAAAAGAAATGCTTAAAAACTGGTTTAACACTTGAAGGCTGGTGGCGTGTTTTTAGTTTCTCCAGATCCGGTTCTTTTAGTGGCGTGATTTGCATGAATTAAGTTTGATATTGTGGTTATGAATTTGTTGAGGTTCGATTTAGAAAGCAACAACTTGTTGAATTTGGGGATGAACGATTTTTGTTGTATCAATGGGATGCTATTGAATGGTGTTTTGGGGGAGGGTTTTTTTGTGAGAATTTAATGCTATGGGGTGGAATTGAAGTACTTGTTTTATATAGGTGGGGATACCTGGAAAATACGTAGTATTCATGTATAACACTATAGTTGTAGAAAAGTATATGTAGAATAGTTTACGATTGTGATATTAATGGCACAAGATCATGCATCTCGAACATGTGAACATACACACATGACGTGAATATTTAAATGATGGAATGGACCCATCTTTTCTTAAAAATAATGTGACCCCAACGCCCAACCATATAGGAATTCAATATTATTGACCAATCTTTAAGATATTACACCAACCGGTCATCCTACTTTCCTACCAGACGAGAAATATTGAAAACATCACATACGTATGTGCAAATAGTACTACATTTAAACCTTAACATATGCTATTATTGTTTTTGATGGTCAGGGCCTCAGGGGCCGGAACCACAAAGCCCAATAGACCATATCTATACTACATACAAAAAAAAATCAGTCAAATCTTGAAAAATGAAATATTGAAAGTTAAAGATGAGAGAAATGTATGGTGTAATTAATACTCTTATTAAAATACCATTTGTTCACATTGTATAACCAATTAAAAACATATCTACCAAATTAAAAACAACCAATTAAAACACCATTTACTAAAAAGTACAATAAAATTTTCACAATGTACAATTTAAACAAGCTACAACATAATCCAAAATACAAAATAATTAAACACACTAATTAATGTTATTTTTAAAACACCCATGAAAAGTACATTTTATTATACGCATTATACAAATTAATAAAACACACAAAGCTTCATACACGCTAACAAGTTGATGGTACATATAATTTTGAAAACCGGACCAGACCAACGGGTTCAACCGGGGAACCGGTGTCGCCACCGGTTCGGCTAACCAATAAAAGCCATCCGAAAATGAACTAGAGAGGACCCGTTGAAACCGATACAAACTGGTGAATCAGGTCTCATCGAGATCTATTTTTCCGGTTAATCGTCATAGGGTACCCGCCACCGCAACGCGCGGGTACCCTGCTATACTATATATAAAGGAAAACCAAAAAGTAAAAAGTGAAAAGTTGAAACTAAAAAATGAAATGTTGAAAACATATATTTCAAAAGAAAACTATTAATACATATCGAAAACTGGGTTGACCCGGGACGCTTCAAACCCGGCGGGTTGACCTGGTTTAATTTGACCCGTTTTCGACCCAACCCGTCGGGTTGACTCGGTTTAAATCGACCCCTTTTTCGACCGAAACGGTTCAACCGGTTGAACCACCCGGGTCGAACCGGGTTTCAAAACATTATGTTTAATCCCCAAATCTTCAAACTTTTATTATTTTTCTTTTATAACCCATAAATTTTTTTTTAACAGAAAACGATCTGTCGCTATAAAATCCCGTTGCTATGCACGGGTGCTCGTCTAGTAACATCTAAAACGATAACATTTTTAGGGTTTTAAAGTTTTCTTTTTTGTTTTATCAGGTGACACCACTACAAAGACAACAACTTAGTTATTTGTGCCAAAAAAGAAAAAAAAAAAAAAAAAAGGTTAGTCTGGTTCACCGGTTTTCTTCAGTCTTTTCCGTTTCGTTGCCGAGCGGGTTTTAGCCGCTGACCGAACCGGTGGCCACTCCGGTTCCTAGTTAAAGCGGTTGAACCGGCCGGTCTGGTCTGATTTTCAAAACCATGTGTAAAAAAATAATAATAATAAAAAATCTATTGCAATGTACGCACAAAACACTTCACTAGATGTCCCATTACGTTGTAGCATTATCATGTTCAACTCATCTATATACTTTATTAGTTACTAGTAAAAAACTATTAGTCGTTGGTATTATTCTTAGGCCCATTTGTATTGTGATGTAATATGGCTTAGCCCATAATCTAGAATGCTCAGTTGCTCATTGTATCTTATATATTGACTTGTGATTATCAATAACGAGGTGGGCGACGACCGCCGCGTTGCGGCGGGGCGTTGTTTTACGTCGTTGATCATTGCGGTGGGGCTTTTTGATGCAGCTAAAAGAAATCTAAAATATAGCAACTGCACAATAATATTTTCTAATTACTCATCCATTAAACAGTAAAGTTGGCGCATACATTAGCAAACTACTACGTAATAGACCAATATAGTAGACCAGTATCTCCTTTCAGGAGTCACTAACTTCCTGAACATTATAGTATACTGATATCCTAAGCCGAAAAATGTCTAAAGAATTCCCGTTTATAAAACTTAAAAATGGCTGGGAAGACCCAAATCATTTGTTTACCCTTGGTCCGAGGAACTCGGCACCCAGTGATGTTTTTCTCCTGCTATCTCCACAGCCTGTAAACCATCCTCTTTATTAACAAACCTAATTTCTGCCGTCCTGCAACAGAAAAACGATTACGTCACCACCATATAATTAACTTCTAAGATCAAAGCTATTACCGTATACTTACCTGTTCAGTCTTTTGGTGTCAATACCTTTTCAAGGATCAATAGCACTATCATGGACAGGATCAACAAGAGCATCTTCAAGACGCCAATTCAGCTTATGTAACTGGTTATTGCATTCTGAACATGAAACAAAGAGGGTGTTAAAAGTCCTGGTCTAAGACATCATAACCATCTCTGATGACTTTAAAAACAGTAATTTTGGCCTTTGAGATGACCAATAAGCAATTAGCAGATAACTTATTGGACGTCGAAAAGGGTAGATTGAACATTTACCTAAATGATTCCAGTATGGCGTCGTGGATAACTAATTAGCTTCAGAAAATGCTTGATCAGGAATTACCGGAAAGGGTAGATTGAGCAATCCGACGTTCAGGAATTACCGGAAAGGGTCATACCTGGCTACAAAATGGTTGATCAAATATATAGACTTCTATATATTTCGGAATAGGGGATCCCCATTGGCAACAACCACGGTAGTAGTTGCGGAACTACTGGGCCGGGAGAGGACAACCTCTTGTTCCTGATCAAATATATAGACTTCTATTGTGAGGCAGATAACTAATTAGCTATCCGACGGTCATACCTAGCCACAAAAAAAGTACGTTCAAAATCAGTGATATGTATAAATATCACACGAATACCTAAAATAATAACTTCAAATGGTAGAAAACCACCAAATAATCTAATATTTCTTATTTACTACAACTTTTAATTTTAAAACAAAATCATTCTCTTGATTAGGAAGGTCGGTGACATATTCTTAAGAAACATGTACGCATATATGAACTAACTTGCATCATGTAAAATATAATGGTAAAATGAAACAGTTTTCATACATGCAAAACTTATCAAGGATGCTTTACTTACTAACTGCTTACGTGAAGGCCACTACCAACTATTGTTACCAGACGAAACAACGGAACTGGTCTCGGTCACATTAGCTTTTGATGCATCCTGACCTTGCAAACAAAAAATTATAAATTTTTTGAGAATGGGATGGTTAAAATTTAGGTAGTTGCACATATATCAGTCATCGCACATATAGCAGTCATTATTTAAGCGGCGATTACCTGCGACGGGCTGATGTGCAGTACCAACAGGTACCTGCGAGCCAAGTGAGTGACCATAGGTCTTTTCATTGTTTTTTCAATCCAGTAATAATAACGTACGTGAAATGCAGTGGACGTCAAAAAAAGGGCAATTACATGAAACATGTCGTCTGAGTTTCTCTTGTTTGGAACGTGTGCTTATCAACAGGTACATCTGACTTTGAATGTTATTTCAAAGCACTTATCAACACGTCATTCATTCCGGTCCGTCACATCAGCTAGCTTGAAACAGACATGTAAATTCAAGATAAAACCGAAAATACGATCAGTGGCGAAGCTTGACCAAAATTAGTGGGGGGTCGGGATCTAATATACCGAAATTTCACAATTAAAATGGGGGGGGGGGGGGGGGCGAAACCGAATATACCGAAATTTTTCTACACGAAAAATATATACCCCCTACATCGCAAAAAAAAATTTCGGGGGGTCGGGCGCCCCCCCCCCCCCTAAGGAAGCTGCGCCACTGAATACGATAGATGGTTAAATTTGAAAATAAACTTACCAAAGCAAATATTTTTTATCAGGATGTGCTTCCTTAAACTCCTTCCTAAAATAATTCCTGTATGACGACAATTTATTCTAATTAATTACATTAAACTAAAATCATCCCTGTACCACCGGCTTCTTTCATAGTGTCTAAATCTATATGTCTATAGATTAACTTACATAATCGCTTGTAAGACCAGCAGCGCCCAAGAAACCTGGTGTCTTGTCAACTTGGCTAGGCAGCTCACAGTACCTAACATGTCCAACCAAAAAGTCAAATCACTAATCACATTCAAATTAGGGGCAGATCCACATAGTCTGGAAGGTAATGCAGGTTATAAATTGAATACAATTTTTGTAGTGGCACATAACATTGATTAAAGATACAAAGATTTGTGTATACCATATTTTTACTTGCTTAAATGAGTAAGTAAATAACTTATTTTTAGAGATGATCCGAATGGTCCACGACCTTGGAAGGGGTCAAGCATTTACTGGTGCAAGAAGCGTTGGTGAAAGACAACAATATTTAAAAAGTTTTGATTAAAAATGGAATGTGTAGACTTTGATAAATCATTTTTTTTGGCAACCCAAACACTTTTTTTTTTTTTTTTTTTTTTTGCAACCCAAACACCCGACCAAAATGTGAACCCCATAAAACAGATCTGCTACTCCTATAACCTTCTATTTTAAAACACTGACACAGCTTCGTTCGCACTTTAAATTTCAAGAGACTAATTCAAAAAGTGAGTAGCTTTACCTGAATTCCCTTGTTCGCATGTAAGTTTCCTTTTTTGCGGTTGTCCTCTGCAAAGAGAACAATCAGTTATCGGGCCTGAAGAACCTGAAGATCCATCTGATATTTTGATCCTACGGGATCAGCAGGGTCTAGAAACTGAAAAAAAAAAAAAAAAAAAAAAAAACCCTCCTGGCTTCCTGCAAAAAATACACATAATTAATAAGATAAAAAAGTAGATTTCGACCTCGAATCTTCCGTAATACACTTATCTACAGAAATATTAGTGTAAAACACATGCTCATTTATGGAACATGTGTGTATACATACCAAGTTTCAAACCTTTTGAAAATGACATATGCACACACGTAACTCATGAAGCCCAACTCTGCAAATATATAGTGTAAACCAAATGACTTTCTTACCTGCAACCATGGCTACGGTCAGGCCGCCCTCGATTCATCCATATATCCTGCGACCGACAACCAAATTCTAATTACTACAAAGAAAACCTAAGAATGATGAAATCTTAAGCATAATATATGATGTACATAGTTATATATAGGTAATTACTATATAAACACTAATGTAGTTGCTTGATGTGACTTTTATAAAGTGGACTCCATCTGTTTAAGCCAGGGGCGGAGCCAGGATATTTTCCGAGAGGGGGCAAAATATGATAATTTTTAGAAACTACACTAAAAATTGGTTCGTTGGGGGGGCAAATTACAAAAATAGCCAAAAAATTTCGAAAATTTACACTACAATTTTTTTCGCCGGGGGGTCACGTGACCCCCCGGACCCCCCTTTATCTCCGCCACTGGTTTAAGCACATGGCTGCAATGTATTAGTTTCATTAAGCCAATAATTACACTACATTTATGAAAAGAAGCAAACTCATCTCTGGGTTTATGCATTCAGAAAGGGTATGCATCTAATCCACAACAACGCAAATCAAAACAACACTTATCGGGCCAACACCTGCAACAATGCGGCCGGCCGCCGCCATACTTGTTATATCTTATATATTGACTTGTGATTATTAATAATATGCAAGGAATCACAACCATCATTATGGTATCATAACCTTCATTAAAAACATAAGAAGTAATTTATAAAAACTATAATATAAACTTGAAAATCACACATAGCTAAACTAATATAAAAACATGACGACAAATTATAACAAATCAACGCATTTAAGCGTATTATGCAATGGATGATTCAGTGTCAAACATTACAATTTGTGGCTAGAAAAATCGCAATATTTGTATTACTTTTTTGGGATAATAACAAAAAAAATTATCTAAGTTGTCTATTTTTGTTGTTTTATGCATCATTTTTTTCCAATCAAAACGCAAATCTTTCTAATTTCGACTTTTGTGTTTATTTTGTGACTATTCTACCCTTACGTTTTTAACCACCTTGTTAACATCGAAGAGTAAAATGATCATCGTACATGAATAAAATACACCAAGGTCGAAATTTTAAAGATATGTGTTTTAAAAGAAGAAAAAAAAAGCTACACAGAATAATAAAAATGGACAAGCTAGATACATTTTTTATTATTATCCATACTTTTTTATTATACAAAAAATTGTATATAAACTATTATTAAATATTTAATTAAGTTTATATGATTTTCAGATTAAATTGTCTTATTATGTTTCCTAAGTTGATTAAAAATTTAGTTTAAATACTTGTTGTTGGAACAGAATAAATTTGGTGCAAATTTTTTAACACAATTTTAATTTTAAGTGTAGGGTGGACTGTGGGCCTTCAAGATGGGAAAGAACCGGTTATTGGACCGATCCGTTTAAACGCTTTCCTTTGGGCCGGGCCACCTGATTTAATGTTTTGGACTCAGTTCATTTTGCGGGCCAGCCCGCGTTATTCTTTTCTTAAGTTAAAAAGATAATTTTCTTCTTAACGAAACACTATTGTATATTTCCAGGCATACATTAGCAAAACTTAATTTAATAGATTACACTTTTACCAAATATTATAGAATGACGATATAATTATTTGTAACTTGGACCTCACCATTTAAAGATTAAAATAAAAGGTGATGGAATCAAACATAGATATATGTGGTTTTTCTAATACGTTATCCGGATGAACGAGTTTTTGACTGAAACATACGTACCTCATGATTGCTATTGAACCTGTTTTTTAGCCACCTAAGATGTTTACTTAAGGAGGTTGGAACCTAAGACCTCTTGTGAATACACCAAAACGCTTTATCAATAAACCAACCACTGTGATGATGGATAAAATGTTGCTGGAAATGAAGCTTGGACCTACGATCTTTTTGTAAAGGACATATTAAATAGTTTTTCTATATATTGAATCAAATGTTCTTAGAAGGAGAAAAAAAAAACAGTATAAGGAATGTTTGTTTAAGACTTTTTTTTAAGCTTATTAGTGTATCTGGTTTCGGCTAATCTCATAACTTTGTTTATTTTTCGCTTATTTTAAAACTTATAAGCAAGATTTATTTGTAATATTAACCTCACACAAGCTTGTAAATTCAAAAATGAAATAAATATGGGCTTATTATTTTAGAAAATAAGTTTAAACAAAGGCCTTCATTTTAATCTCATTGTCATAGATCCCAATCGCCCTAATTTCCTTTCAATCCTGAAAGAAAAGGAGGCTGAAAAGGTACTCAGCCACTTTAATTGTGTTGCAGTTTTTTTGTTAAAGTTTTTTTTTTTTTTTTTTTTTTTTTTTTTTTTTTTTAACTATTTGTAACAATATACATGCTTCGAGAATTGCATTTGCACTATAGTTACTTAATTAATTTTTTTGTGGTTATATGATTCAAAACGGTGACATTATTCATTTGATGTATACGTCCATTGAATTTTTTGTTTACATTTCATGCATGTATGTTTAGCAAAATATTAAAAAGTTATCAAACATCACCATAGACATCTTTGTGCATGAGTGGCCACGGGAAGAGTGTCACGCACATACCTCGGATAGGTCGTACAAAACTAACCCAAAACCCCGTGCGTGCACGAAGATCTAAAACTATTATATAACACGAGCATATAAATAGAGACATTTAAACATTTTAATATATAACATAACATAATAATATTACGTAAGATGTATAACTTTTATATATAAATATAAATAGAGACATTTAACTATATAACATATAACATAACATATAACATGAGCATATAATAGAGCCATTTAAATATATAACATTACATAATAATATTACGTGAAATGTATAACTTTTATATATAAATATAAATAAAGACATTTAACTATATAACATATAACATAACATCTTTTTTATATAATAAAACAAAACCCCTAGTGGGGACTTTTACATTTCAAAAAAATCAAATCATACCTTATTAAGAAATAATCAAATTATTATTATTATTATTTTCTTAAATATTAAATAAGAAAAGCTTAAATACTTCTAAATTTATCCATATTCTACAAAAAAAAAGAATGTGATTTGTAATCATTCAATAAAAACTTACAAAAATATATGTGTCAAAATATAAAAAAATAAAACTTGAAAACGGTGGAGTAATTTTTTCAAAGATTTTGGCTGAAACTTTAAATTCAGTATCATTCCCACTAAATATTTGAAGTCCCAACATTCTCAAATTCCTCCTCCATCAATCAAACTCGATCTCTTATCATTCATTCACGCACAATCATTGACGCAAGAACATCTCCTCCAAATCTAATTAATATTAAAACCCACTACATTCGTAAATAACCCTAATTCAATACTTCAATCAAAGTACAATGGTTTTGAAGGTCCTGTTATAATAATTAAAACCCGAAATTAAAAATAATAATTTATTTAAATGATTAGAAAAAACCCCGCGCGTGCGCGGGCATTATATCTAGTTTAAATATATAACATAACATATAACATGAGCATATAATAGAGCCATTTAAATATATAACATAACATAATAATATTCCGTAAGTATCATTCATTAGACATTTAAACATGAGCATATAAATAAAGACAACCAAGTGCATGTAAGATGTACAATTCTGGTCTTGTGCAATGAATAAGTTGTTCATTGTTTTCATTCTAACATGCACATTTTTTCTCTAACACATGCGTGTGTAATGGGCAAATGGCATATTTTTGTAACGAGTGATATGCCTGATAATGATCTCATTGTTCATGTCAAATCAGGAGATGATGACCTTGGAAATCATACCATTCCATTCAAAGGAACTTATGATTTTTCTTTTTGCGAAAAATTTGACGGAGGAAGTGTTTTCTATGGCGACTTTTGGTGTGGTTCGAAATTTAAGAGTCTGAATGTGTTTGACGAAAGTGCTCGATGGGCATGCAGTCAAGTAAAATTTGGTACTCAACATTGTTATTGGTCAGTACGTCCAGACGGATTTTTTGCATCTAAACATCCCGATGGTGGTTGGATAAAATTAGGAGCATGGCCTTGAATAACAATATCTATGTCATTTATTTGCTACAATATGAAACATTTGATCCATATAAAAAATAGAGCTTGATTGATCTAATTACTTATTTTTTTAATAAAAATGTGTGTTGGTATGGCGATTGATCGATCTAATTACTTTATGATTGGTTTTTCTTTTTACGGCAAACATAATCAAATCACACTCTTTTCTTGCATTAACAGAACTAGTCACACTTGTATATGTTACCTTTTGTTTTTTATAACTGACTTTTATCAAGCACCAATAAAAACAACTCTTGAATGCAATAAAGTTCATTTGACATGTAATCTAATAGTGATATGCATACTATTTGACTAAATACGAAATATATTTAACAAATAAAGACAACACATTGTGACATTGACACGAAGAAAAGAGGGAGAACATTGGTTTAGAGTTTAGACTTTTGACTTGGGAGAGAGAAATACAAATAGGAAGAAAGCTAGTAAGGGTAGGATAGTCATTTAACGAACTTTGAATATGTACCTATCAAAAGTCACCGTGTACATATCAATTCCCTTATACTAATCCTTACATTCATAGTTGTCTTTTATCATTATGTTTCAAGTGCTAGCACTAGTATCTGCACAATGTTGCGGTGACATCAGAAAAAAATACATAACGCAAGAATAATTGACGCCCATATATAATAATAGTAAAGAAGAAAAAGTCAGTTGTGGTTGTTGGCAGTAGTAATTGTTGATTACAACTATAAATGAAAGATTCATGTATTATTTATTTATGACGTAAAAGTGAATAAATGTACTTGATTATATTATGCAACTCATCTGAAGATAGATTTATGCAATTATTTAATAAAAAAATATGAGATATAACTTGAAACTAAATAAATATAAAAATCACCAACCATATTAATGATGTCTAATAAATTACATGAAACTTATTAATACACCATGTTTAATGACATGGCTAAGAAAGATAGTCGATAAGACCGTCCATTAGATTATAAGTTGCAAATTTTCTAATCCTCTTACAAAACTGAATTTTCAAGATTGAATGATCATTATATAAATGTGTAGTTAATAATTCAATGACAATTATTATAGATTTGTGTAGTTACGAATTTGCATTTATATTGCATTAACGTAAGTTTTAATGTTCAAATTAATGTGTATATACACAAATAATTGATATTTATAATGAATAATTATTACTTGTATTAAATTAACTATTTATTATTAAAAGAACTTCTAATAATAGCAAGCGTGTGTGTTTAAAATTTTAAGAATTTTATAAATAAAAGTAATAAATGTTTATATATAGTAGAGATGGCTTGAAAACATAACTTATTTTGCAACCAAGCTCTTACAATTTATGAAATAACGCTTCTCTTTTTTTTTTTTTTTTGCTATGATTAGCCTTCTAATCTATCTCATCCTAGCATCTTCATTTGACTCCATCACAAATGCTTGCTTCATTGGGAAATTCTAAAAATGGAAGTCTTAAAATATTAAGCCATCACATTTACTTATTATGGCAAATTTTAATAAGTATAGCTATAATAGCATCATTAGTTACAACACTTTAAAACACTCTCTTTTTTTTATCATTTTTTTTAAGAAAAATAAAAAATACAATGTAATTAAATATAAGAAAAAAAACGTCTATAACGATAACTATCTAATAAATGTTATTTTTAAAACACCACTAATATGAAAAATACTTATTATTATGCATAATATTGTACCAACTAATAAAACACATAAAGCTTCATACAATTTATATGCAAATAAGTTGATAATACATATGGTTTTAAAAACCGAACCGGACCAACGGGTTCAGCTGGGAACCGGAGTCGCCACTGGTTCGGTTAGCCAATAAAAGCCGTGTAAAAACAATGTTATCAAATCAATAGAGTTTCAAAATGTATACTAAATTACAATGTTCAAATAATATTATTAAATCGTAATAGTGCCTCAAGAACCAGCATATACACCTTTTTTTAGAATTTTTTGATAAAATTTACCGTAAAAACTAAAAGCTGTGTTTTATAAAAATCGGACGATTTTTTCAAAGAAAAAGATGCAAAGGTGCAAAGTGCTAAGTGTAAAAAAAATCTCTGCTTGGAAAGCCAAGACTCTTTCAATCGGTGGTACGACTCACTCTTGTCAAATCTATTCTTGGAAGTTTACCCTTATATTACCTCTCTTTGTTCAAAGCTCCTCAAAAAGTCTTCAATCTCCCCGAATCAATTCGATGTCTCTTTTTCTGGGGTTTTAAGGAGGATCAAAATGGTATCTGTTGGGTCAAGTGGAAAATTATTCTCTTGGACTCGAAGTTGGGTGATTTAGGAATGGGGAGTCTTCACGCTAAAAATTTGGGCCTTATTGCACAATGGAAATGGCAGTATCTTATGGAGAAAAACGCCCTTTGGCGTATGGTCATTAAACAATTTTATGGTGACGAAGGTGGTTTTAGGTCCCCTAAAGGGTCTTTTGGCAGTAAATGGACTTGGTGTGATATTCTAAAATCGGTTGATACCATTGAAAAATTTGATCCTTCTTTTAAACTTTCCTTCACTCAAAATATTTCAAGTGGCGCTAACACTTTGTTTTGGAATGATACCTGGTGTGCACGTGGCATGTGTCTAATGGATATGTATCCAAGAATTTATGCTCTTGAGTATATCAAAGACTGTAAAATCAGAGATCGTTGGCGTCTTTTTGATGAGATTTGGGGCGGAAGTTGCCCCCGCGCGGCCGAGCTCTAAATGATATTGCTTCCTTCATCTCTAGTATTGGCAATCTCTCTCTTTTGAATAATGAGGCTTCCCCATAATCTTGGTCTTGGTCCATGGATAGCTTGGGAAAATTCAAGGTAAAAACCCTCTCAAAATCATTGAGAATATTATGCTCATAGACTCTGTTATTGAGGATCATCACGTTTGGAATTGGAACTCATGGGTCTCTCATAAAGTTAACATTTGGATTATGTTTTATTTATAAGTTCTAAAGGGGTGAATGAGTACACTCTAGAACCACCACGACCTCACCATCGTCGCCGCCACCATCGTCTCTCCAGCCGTCGGCTTAGGCCGGCGGTCCGGAGAGACCCTCTTCAATCCATCTTCTTTGTAGATACTTTACCATTTCGTTTCAGTTTTAAATTAAATAAAGTTTTATACATCGCTCTTTTTGGCAATTTTTCGTATCATTTTCTCTTGGATCCTTGTGTTTATGGGTTGTTTTTGGTTGGATCAGATTGGTTGTTTTTGGGTCGAAGTACGTGGTTTTGTGGTTCAGATCGGGAGGTTCAAGATGGCGAGGTCCTGTGATGGTGAGGTCATGGTGATGGTGAATTCGTGGTGATGGTGATGTTGTAATAATGGTGGTGGTTGCTGTGAGGTTGTGGTGGTTATGAGGTCGTGATGGTTGTGGTGGTGGTTGTGAGGTCGTGGTGGTTGTGGGGTCGTGATGATGGTGGTGGTTGTTGTGAGGTATTGGTGGTTATGAGGTCGTGATGGTTGTGGTGAGGTCGTGGTGGTTGTGGGGTCGTGATGGTTGTGGTGAGATCTTGGTGGTTGTGGGGTCGTGATGATGGTGGTGGTTGTTATGAGGTCGTGGTGGTTGTGGGGTCGTTTTAATGGCGGTGGTTATTGTGAGGTCGTGGTGGTTGTGGGGTCGTGATGATGGTAGTGGGGATGATTGTGAGGTCGTAGTGGTTGTAAGGTAGTGGTGTTGTGAGGTCGTGGTGGTTGTGGGGTCGTGGTGATGGTGAGGCCGTGGTGATGGTGAGGCCGTGGTGTTTGTGAGGCTGTGGTGGTGGTGAGGTCGTGGTGGTTGTCATGTCGTGGTGTTTGTCAGGTGGACGTAATGGTGAGGTCGTGGTAGTGGTGGTATGGGCGTGGTGGTTGTGAGGGCGTGGTGATGGTGAGGTCGTGGTTGTTGTCAGGTCGTGGTGTTGGTGAGGTCATGGTGATGGTGAGGTCGTGGTGGTTGTGAGGTCGACATGTTGGTGATGTCTCGGGTTCGAGTTTTTTGTATACGGGTGAGGTCGTGATTTGGGTAGTGAAGTTGGTCATGGTTTGTGTTTATGGCTCGTTGTACGGATGAGGTCGTTTAGCAAGTTTCAAGGGCTACTATTTGAACTTGTGGTTCCTGAACAGTGGAGGGTATTTCTCCTTCAACTCTTTCTGCATCTCGCCATGCCACCACCCCGTTCGATAGTGTGGTTCAAATTGGTTTGTTTGAGATTTCGGTGAGTTTTGTACAAGGGTCGTGCTCGTGATTGTGTTTGGTTTCCATTTGTTTCAGACTTTGCACAGGGTGATTTCCCTTGAGTGGTTAGCATTTTCGGGTTGAGATGGTGGAGTTTATTCTTTTGATTGTTTGGTTATTCACGATGTTTATTTTTGGGTCGTTGTATTGATAGGGTCGTGTTGGTAAAGTGTTTCATCGATGTACTTTCTAGCTTCTTGCTAGTTTGTTTTAATAAAATTATTGTCTTTCTAATATATATATATATATATATATATATATATATATATATATATATATATATATATATATAATATATACATATATATATATATATATATATATATATATATATATATATATATATATATATATATATATAGTACACTCTAGAAATTTAACTATAAAAGAAGCAGTTAGAAAGTTGCTTAAAGTATGTTTTTGATTTGATAGAGTCTATAAATATGTTTTGGGCTAACCTGAATTCTTCTTAAAACCTGATATAGATGTTATTAATATGTTTGACTATTTGTCAAATAGTTAGAACACCATTCTATGATGACACAATGTGAGCACCTTGTGGAGTATGATCATTTTAATGGCAGGAAATATGGTGACCTTGCTCCATGTATTTTTCAGCAATCTTCCAACTGAGACCCGTTTCACCCGTCAGAGTGCTTACAATAGCCTTTTGCATAATCAGGCCTTTGCTGCCAAGATTAGCAAATGCACAGTGTCTTCGTTAAGGTAGTATAAAATAAATTTGTTTTTTATTTATATTCCTAAAAATGAGGTATCTTCTTATTTGTTTTTAGTGAATTTGCCAGACTTTGGAACTTGATGACGTATAATACGGATAACAGGCCTATTGGGTCCATGGGCCTGGACCGTACTATACACATTTGGGCCCCGGCCCAACAGAACAGGTAAACAAGTACACTGGACGCCACCGAAGCCTAGCAACAAGCAAGGTGCGGCCTGGACTTACAAAGACGCACACATATCATCTAAGCAACGCTTTCGTAGTACGCTCGCGGACCAGCCCATGGCCGCGGAGGATGATCTGTAGCCGCAAGCATGATTAAGCTACAGACCCTTGCCCGACAAGGGTCCCACTCTGGCCACTAACAATAATAAGCGAAATACTAGGAAACCCTAGTATTTGGCTCACATATAAAAGGCAACCTTTCAACACATTTATGAGGTATGACTTTCTCACACATCCTAATACACACATATTCTCTAACAAGCATGGTTACCTACTCTCACGCCGGAGCTTAATCGTGGGGTCCGTCCCCACGGTAAGGCTAACGGTTTACTTTCACTTGTGCAGGGAATCACTTTATTACTTGAATTAGTGCAGAATTCATTCATCAGCAGTCCATCACAGACAGCCCAATAAAGCAAACTAAGCCCAATCCATACTCGTAACATATTTTGCACTAACAAGTTGGCGCCATCCGTGGGACCTGTACACAACTGCGTTCTTGAAAATACTCACCATGAGCACTCATTCAGTCCAAGCCCTCTCTGTACCTACGTCCGCCGTGTGGAATACGGTAGGAAAGGAGAAGGACACAACACTGAAAGATCAAGGTAGGCCCGTGCCTGACACAACTATAGAAGAATACTGTGACAAGCACTACCACCAGATACTGCCAATCATAGCCGAGAAAGTTCATCAAGAGAAGATACAGCAGAAGAAACTCAAAGGAATAAAAGCTCACCTTACCTTTGAAGAAACGTCACAGCATTTCGAATCTGGAACACCTAACAGAAGGAAAGATCTCAGAAAGAAAATCGAAGAAAAACGACTCCGAAGTGTATCCGGAAGTCCTGACCCAAGGAGCGGCTGGTCAAGGTCACCAAGAGGGAGGGGTCCGAAAAACAAGACGGTGTTCAAAAGATTGGAAAGAGGTGTGTTTAATAGGATGGGAGATAGAAAAAGGAGCGTATCCGTATACTCGAAAGATTCCCGGCACCAGTCCTACCGTAGCGGTGGAGGAAGGGAAGAAATCTACTACCAAAGTTTCTGTTCTCATGACTCTGGAAGGCATCATAGCCATGGAGCATCCTCCCGAAGGAGGGACGATCCGTCCGAAAGGGAAGACCGAGGCGGCAGAAATGGGAACTCAAGGTTGAAAAGGTAGAGATTGAGCATTGAAGATGATGACCTAGCACAGCCATGGGTATGCAAGGAAACTGATCCGTTCACTCCTCGTATCCGCTACTTCGAACTGCCAAAAAGAACTCGCCTACCAACTCAGGTCAAGATGTACGACGGAAACGAAGACCCGGAAGATCATCTTAAGATCTTTCAATCAGCAGCCAAAGTCGAACGCAGGGCCATGCCAGTTTGGTGCCACATGTTTAATTCCACGTTAACTGGATCCGCCAGGGTTTGGTTCGACGATCTTCCCCAAGAGTCCGTAGACAGCTATGATGAGCTGAAAGAAGCGTTCCTGGCGAACTTCCTTCAGTAGAAGAAATGCATTAAGGATCCCGTAGAACTTCATCATATTAAACAAAGGGAAGGAGAGTCTACGGAGGATTTCGTGCAGAGATTCAAAAGAGAGAGAGCAGGGATGTGAAAAGGGCACCAGAAGTATTAAAAATATCAAGGTTCATGCACGGGACAACCAACCCAGAGTTGATTAAATGTCTGCATGACAACATCCCAAAGTCTGTCGATGAAATGATTAAGGTAACTACGTCCTTCCTCAAAGGAGAGGTGGCGACCGAAAATCAAGAACGGAAGAAATCACTTCCGCCATGGAAGCAACATAAGGGAAGTCAAAAACAAAATTTTTGTAAAGGGGGATTTAAGAGCCAACAAAGAATGGAAAGAAAGCAAGATAGATTCACCCTCCTCTCTAAATCTCCAAAGGAAATTTTAGCTCTGGAAAAGGCAAAGTTCAAACCCCCACCTCCAATGACAACTCCGGTTGAAAAAAGAAATATTAATAAATTCTACAAATTTCATGGGGAGGTAGGGCACAATACGGAAGAATGCATGCACTTAAAAAGAAAGATAGAATAACTGCTAAAGAATGGAAAACTGTCACATGTGATCAAGGAGCTGAAGTAGAACAGCGGAAAAGATCAACCAAAGACAGCTAAAAAAGGGGAAACATCCGCAAAGGATAAGGCGCCAACCATTCTAATGGTGCAGACTTGGCAAAAATCAGCTAGACAAAAAATCACACAAAGCTTCTCTCCTGACCCAGAGATTTCATTCCCACCCTTAGGGAGTGATGAAAGAACCGAAGGTCCAATGATTATTGAAGCAGAAATCGGAAGCCATTGCATACATCGCATGTATGTGGATGGAGGATCAGCTTCCAAAATATTGTACAAACTGTGACAAATGGTAATTTTCACGTTGTTAATTAATATTATATGAGTATTAATTATTTTTAAGCTAAGCATTTCTATGCGCATTTGCATGTTTTTGAGTGTTTTTGAGCATTTTTGGGAGCTGTCCCGCATACTGTAGCTTACAGTCACTGCAAAAAAAGTATATTTTTGTCAGTAATCCTAAATTATCACATTTCTGATAGTTACTGACAAGTCTCGTAATTTACTGAGAGCTTTCTCGCATTTTTTCTGAAAAACAACCGCACGCGCGTACCGACAGCACAGTACACATGGTAGCAGTCAAATAAATATATTTTTGAGTCAGTAATGATATTTTATTACATTTCTGACAAAAACGCGGATAAAAACTTTATTTTACGTAAACGTGTCCAAAAACGTCAAAACGGGACTTTACGGCTACGTTTTAAGCTCAAACCGACACACGATACACCAACGCGGGTAAAAATTAATTCTACCCTCCCCCTAATACACATGAACCGGCCATGGGTGTATTCTACCCCATAAGATGACAAAAACACTCCACTAACTCAATTTAATCAATATATATAATCTAAGTTTACCTTAAATGAGATCAAGCCATATTCACTTATCCATTAAGCCATCCAAAACCTTCCTATATCATTTTTGATCATCCATACCCACGACACACTCTTTTCTCTAAAATCCATCCATTTCTTTTGAAGTTCAAACAAATCAAAGTGTATATTAAAGGTTTTTGGGTTATTTGGAGCTTGGTTTGGGTAAATTTGGTGGAGCATTGGGTGTTCTTGGTCTTTCTTGGCTCGTTAACTACACAACCATTGTAAGGATTCATAAAACTTTTCAAATCTTGTTAATCTCTTGTTCATTTGATGCCTAATGATGTTTAAAAGTGTTGAAAGTATATATTTTGTTGATTTGGAAAAATCTAGGGCTTGTATGCTTATACATAGTTGATGAACTCAAATAAGTACATTTTATTACTATCATTTATCCTATTAATTTGACTTGTTTTACTATATTATGTATGAGGATTGATACTTAATCGTTTACTTTTGTAATTCTCAGGTAAAAACAAGCATTTGGTGAAACTTGGCGATTTTGGACTAATAATGGAGCAAAACATGCATAAAGTGAAGAGTCTACTGAAATGGACAAGATCAAGTTAAATCTGCTCCAGATGCGCCGCATCTCACTCATGACATGCGCCGCATCTCTATCATTATTTCACCAGATACGATCCAAGATACAAGAGGACATGCGCCGCATCTAATCATGGAGTTACGCCGCATCTTCTGGCGGGTACGAATATTCCTGAATATTATAATCTTGGACCCCACGCGAAGTTAAGTCAATGCGCCGCATCTACTTACTAGATGCGCCGCATCTTCCCTCAGACAGAAACTATAAATACCCCGAGGCCAGATGAATTTCGAGTGCATTATCATAGTTTCGAAGACCGAAGCAGAAAAACCCTAGGACGAATTCAGTCAAGAAGGCAGCACAAGACACACCAAACGAAGATACAAGAGCTGTAAGAAGGTGCTGCATGTGTTTAATTCATTAAGTAGTTTTGTTTTATTGTGTTAGCAAACTTTAATTCATCAGGATTGATGGGCTTGTGTTATGTTATCATTCACTTCAACTCCCCTTAAAATTGCTTTCCCATCGATTAAAGTTTATATGTTGATGTCTTTGGTTACTACTTATTAGTGCATTGATCACCTCTGTGTTTATTAGTGGCTTGTGTAATGTGGCAACGGAAAGGTTGCACTCCCACGGTTATTACTAAATTGATCACTTAGGAATAACTTTTAGACATAAGTTATCATTAAGGGTTTACTCGCCGATAAGCTTAGGACCAACGAGAAAGGATTAACTACATACACTTCATATAAAGCTATCAATGAAACAAGTGACAAACTACTTAATTATAAGGACAGCCCTCTTATTGTCTCGAGTATTTATCTGTGTACGTGTGTGCTACTTGCTGATTCATGCCTATTGGTTTAGTTTATTATTTAATTGCAAACAAAATCGTGCCAGTCTCTCAGGCTGAAAACCCCCTTGCGTTAGGATATTAAAATACTGATTAGAATAACGAGATAATACGTTCCACTCTTAGTGATCGACACTCTACTTACCATTATATTCATACTGACCGGGTACACTGCTCGTTAAGTGTGTGTGTTATTGATAAGTCGGCTAAATATAAATTTAAAACTTGAGTAGGCATTAAAACTGCTAAACCGCAACGACACATCACGCGCATCAAGTTTTTGGCGCCGTTGCGGGGGAGTGAATTGTTATTATCTGTTAATTTGATTAGTATTTTAATTAGGTTTTTTTTTTTATTAGATTAATTGCATCATTGTATTATTTTGCATATTTGTTGTATTGTGTGTTAATTGTTTTCTTTTATTTTTGTGTGTTTATTTTTGTTTGTGTGTTTAATTTTTTTTTTTGTTTTTATTTTTCGTATTTTCTGTTCTGCTATCGTTGTACTGTGCTAAATCAAACGATACGGCGCATCTGATTTATCAGATACGGCGTATTGCGTTTAATTTTTATAAAATACAACGCGTTTAATTAATTCGATACGACGCATCTTTTCCCCAAGATACGGCGTATCTGTTTTTAATAAGAAATTTTTTCTAAGCGATAAAGTAATACGACGCATCTGCTTTAGCAGATACGGCGTATCTGTTTTTAAGGAAAATTTTTTCTAAACGTTAACGCCATACGACGCATCTGCTTTAGCAGATACGGCGTATCTATTATTTTAATTAAAAACAGTTTGCGAATTATTAAACAGATACGGCGTATCGATCTCTGTCGATACGGCGCATTTTCTGAATCAAAAATCTTGTATTTTTAAGCATAACGAAAATACGGCGCATTAACTTTCGTTAACACGACGCATTTAATTTTAAATAAATATCGATTTTTGATTAATAAATTCGATACGGCGCATTCATAAATTCTAAGCGGCGTATCTATTTTCTGGATAAAGTCTGATTAAATTTTAACGATTATAAGATACGGCGTATCCAACTTTTTGGATACGGCGCATCGTCTGCAGATATCAGCTATTTGTATTCATATATCCGTTTCTATATTCATTAATTTCTCTTCTAGCGAACAAATCCTACTGATGATTTTACCTTGGATGACAGATTTTGCTATGGAAGACATGTCAGTTAACGGATATCTTGCTAAGGAATGCTTGTTTTCAGATTCATTCAATGTGCTCATGATCGATGCAGATTTATTCTCTTGGGAGACTCCTCTTGAAGCTGCTTTTAAGGAATTCATGCGTTTATGCAACATTGACAAAGAGGTATTCTCTTATGATGTATTTGTGAGGTACACTGGAGAAGAATTGTCGCTCTTATGGCCTATCATTGAAGCCGAAGGATTGAACTGGACTACTATCGAAGAAGATGATGGGAAATTCTATCTTGCATACATGGACTCAAGCAACGACAGCTGTGGTGGAGGCAACACCCAAATCTCTTACATGCCTTATTCCGAACAGTACTGGGGATTAAATGAGAACTATCTGGATAATGACAGAAATTATGCTTTGGCGGAATTACTATTTCATGGCAGGTTGGTACGATTGATTGATCTCTCCCTCAATGATTGGCTAGAACTTAAATATGGTAGTCCGGAATTCGCCCCTGCAAATGAAGTCAAGCAGATTATGACTTCATGGTTGACACGGAGTTTTAAGAAGCAATTTAACGAGTTCATGGAGATAAAAAAGAATATGATTGGAAAGGCTTGCTTTGACGTTAACCACGATCCTAACGATGTTGATTTTTCAGAATGGTTGGCTAGTAAGTTTAATAACCATAAGAGGATGGATCGAGCCACTAAGGATGCATTATGGGTATATTGGATGAGAGGAGAAGACGAAGAAGTAGAAAGCGATTATGGGTCGTCACTTCATGATTCAACAATCAATGAGGGCATTGAAGAACTTTTCAGAATTGACATTGATGTGTTCGATTATGAGACACCCTTGTGCAAGCAGTTCAAGGAATTTAACTACCTTCTTCAAGTCGACGATGATGTGCTTACTGGAGATCTACCAGGATTTAAGACTTATGACGATTTCAAAAACACCTGGTACTATGAATGGAATGACCAAGTACCATGGGTTTGGGATAAACCATGGGAATTTGAGCACATTAATCACACCTGTACACCCTTCGTTTTCAAGGATGGGAGTAGTGTTTGGCCGACCTGTGATTATAAGAGTGACGGAACCTGTAATGGGGGAAGTATAATTGGGATGAAACGGGTTGGAAACGATGTAACCTTTGAAGATTATGAGTGGTACGATAATGTTGAAGACTGCCCACAAAAAGCGGAGGCTTGAAAGGACTTAAGGGAACATCGGATACTACTTTCTGGGAATGGGTGCATAAACAATTTGATGATTTCACGAAGCTTAGTCGACGGTTACAATATGATTTGGAAAGAGAGTGGGAGGCGATTCAAGACAATAAGTCATTAATTGAAGAACTAGATGATTATTTGATTAAGGATCCTTATTTTAAGTTTGTTGATAAAGACGAGGAAGAGTTCACCAAAAGAAAGTGTCAACTACTTGGGATTCCTTACAATGAGCCACCCATGATTATTTCTGAAAAATTTAAAATCATCAAATACTCTTTGGGTCCTGATGAAGAATATACTGCGGTGAAGACAAAGAGTTATACTAGATTAAGTCGAACGGAAGAAAACGTCGCAGAGATATACGGGAAAATCTTTCGGATGAAGGAAGAAGGATGGACCGTGACAAGGACTGAATAATGAGCTGAACGTGAGTCTAACTTGAAGACTCTGGAATAAAGACAAGTGCTGGCCGGGAGACAACCCGGATTTATCTTTTATTATTCTGTTTGTGTCGAGTCAGTCAGACCGCATGAAGATACGGCGCATCTCCATCCTGAGATGCGACGCATCTCCTGCAATGGTCATATCTTATTTTAATTTTCTGCATTTTTTATTTCCGACTTTAAAACTTTTTATCAGTATATTTTAATGCGGCGCATCCCTGGTTAAGGATGCGGCGCATCTTTATTCTGATCCGTATTAATTCCAGGCTCGATACGGCGTATCTTCTTCAATAAGATACGGCGCATCGACTGACCTGATGATTTTCAGTTTTAATTTTTATGTTTTATTTTTATCTAACTACTAATGTATTATGCAAACTTGAACCTTTCTTATCTTAGGTGTGTTTTGAAGCTTTGGTGGTATTATAGTTTCCTGGATTTCCTGTGGATACATCAAGTATGAAGCTTTAACGTTCTAATCCACAAGAAGTTGATTTTTGCTCTTATACTAATGGAGGATCATACCGAGCAAATCTCAGGGGAGTTTTTCTGTTCTAATTCTTTTATTTTCCAGTTTTTAGCCTTTTATACAAACAACGAGGACGTTGTTTAACTTAAGTGGGGGGGATTGGAGAATTAGAACACTTAACACTTACTTGTCCTAAACTTTTCAAAAATTATGCTTAAAATGTGCTTAATAATTCAAACTTAAAATTTTTTTTTAGCATGTTTTTGTTTAAGATCTAAGTTGCATAGCTGCACACATGACGTTATTTTCAAAAATTGTGATTTTCCAAAATTCACAAATCTATGAGTGTGCCGGTGACTTGTAAACTTTAGAACTTGGCTTGTATACTATTCGAGACCACCATAATGAGTATTATTTATATAATTGGAATGACTTGTCTAAATTGGTAAAATTCTAGGATTACACCCAAATAGCCTTTATATGTTTTGTGTTATTAACTAACTACACTGGTTAATTAACCCCCGTATAAACCCTTTGTTTACTCTCATTTTTAGAGTAAGATACCCCTAGAAAAACACTCAGAGCCATTCCTTTCGTTTCTTACACCTATGTTTAAAATGTTTCGTTACACCCTTACACCTTAGCCTACCCTGTAGATTAAAGTCCGTGGTTGGTTAATTGCTATAGCCAAAGTGTGTTTCCTTACATTACCTGTGTTCGCGTGCGTAATTCATTATCTTTGGTTAGGTCGGGAAATTGCACAATGCAATTGGAGTGAAAGTAAATATTGTATATTTTTGAGTTTATTTTTCGTGTGTTTACTACTTTCACTATTACCGTTATTTCTGAAGTATGAAAAGTATGGAAAAATTATCCAGAATTATCATTATAGTGATGTGGTGAAATTTTACACATCTTTAGTTAAAAAAAAAAAAAAAAAAAAAAAAAAAAAAAAAAAAAAAAAAAAAAAATCGAAAAAATGAGAAAAGGAAAAGAAAAAGAAAAAGAGTTGGATGTTTGTTTTTAAACCAACGATGTAAAGTTATGTAAGTGGTTCATATGGCCACTATTTGTTGTACTATATCTATGGATTGAATGGGAATTGGCAGTTATGGGAACGCCAATTAAGGTTTATTCTTTGATTAAGATCTTGTTGAGTATAATTCGTGTCTACCTAAAGCGTGTGTTTCAAGTGTTAAAGCGTGAGTTATTCGATAATATGAGTCTTATTCATGGGATGGTTGGGATAGTGATTAACCACACTTAGGATTTTAATTTATTTGTTTTGTTTATTTTTCATTCTACACCAATTTATATCCCAAATGTTATCCATGCCCTTTATTATTCTTTATCCAACCAAACCTTTGATTTATTGAGATTAGGGATTTGAGCAATCTTAAGTATCGTAGTCGTGGATTCGGCTATGTATTTATGATTTTGTCGCCCTTTTTGATATATTATTATTGGTGAAGTTTGGACCTATCTTTAGCCTATTCGAGTTAAGGATTTGAGCAATTGCAAGTATCGTGTTCGTGGATTCGATCATGTATTTGTGATTTTGTCGCCTTTTCTGGAATTTGAGATCGATAGTGAAAAGAGAATAATTAACCCTTAAGCCTAAAAACCCTTTTTACCGCTTTAGACTTCTTATTCCTTGGCTTTAGTGGGGGAGATGTGTATACTTGCCAAGCTTATGATAGAATATTCGTCGCGACTGGATAGTTAAACGATTAGATTTGCTTTTATCAACTTATTTTATTATACTTCTAATTCGTTAAAGTGTTTAGTTGTGTGATTATGAATTAAACGAATACATGCTTGATATAAAAATAAATCCTAACATCTTTTAGGATACATTTTCATAAGAGAAATTCTAAGGTTTACTTGGGGACAAGTAAAGTTCAAGTGGGGGGATATTTGATGAACTCAAATAAGTACATTTTATTACTATCATTTATCCTATTAATTTGACTTGTTTTACTATATTATGTATGAGGATTGATACTTAATCGTTTACTTTTGTAATTCTCAGGTAAAAACAAGCATTTGGTGAAACTTGGCGATTTTGGACTAATAATGGAGCAAAACATGCATAAAGTGAAGAGTCTACTGAAATGGACAAGATCAAGTTAAATCTGCTCCAGATGCGCCGCATCTCACTCATGACATGCGCCGCATCTCTATCATTATTTCACCAGATACGATCCAAGATACAAGAGGACATGCGCCGCATCTAATCATGGAGTTACGCCGCATCTTCTGGCGGTGTACGAATATTCCTGAATATTATAATCTTGGACCCCACGCGAAGTTAAGTCAATGCGCCGCATCTACTTACTAGATGCGCCGCATCTTCCCTCAGACAGAAACTATAAATACCCCGAGGCCAGACGAATTTCGAGTGCATTATCATAGTTTCGAAGACCGAAGCAGAAAAACCCTAGGACGAATTCAGTCAAGAAGGCAGCACAAGACACACAAAACGAAGATACATGAGCTGTAAGAAGGTGCTGCATGTGTTTAATTCATTAAGTAGTTTTGTTTTATTGTGTTAGCAAACTTTAATTCATCAGGATTGATGGGCTTGTGTTATGTTATCATTCACTTCAACTCCCCTTAAAATTGCTTTCCCATCGATTAAAGTTTATATGTTGATGTCTTTGGTTACTACTTATTAGTGCATTGATCACCTCTGTGTTTATTAGTGGCTTGTGTAATGTGGCAACGGAAAGGTTGCACTCCCACGGTTATTACTAAATTGATCACTTAGGAATAACTTTTAGACATAAGTCATCATTAAGGGTTTACTCGCCGATAAGCTTAGGACCAACGAGAAAGGATTAACTACATACACTTCATATAAAGCTATCAATAAAACAAGTGACAAACTACTTAATTATAAGGACAGCCCTCTTATTGTCTCGAGTATTTATCTATGTACGTGTGTGCTACTTGCTGATTCGTGCCTATTGGTTTAGTTTATTATTTAATTGCAAACAAAATCGTGCCAGTCTCTCAGGCTGAAAACCCCCTTGCGTTAGGATATTAAAATACTGATTAGAATAACGAGATAATACGTTCCACTCTTAGTGATCGACACTCTACTTACCATTATATTCATACTGACCGGGTACACTGCTCGTTAAGTGTGTGTGTTATTGATAAGTCGGCTAAATATAAATTTAAAACTTGAGTAGGCATTAAAACTGCTAAACCGCAACGACACATCACGCGCATCAATAGTGCTCGACTTTTTTGTTACATATGAGTTAGTTTATAAATTTCTTGCTTGTGTGGTAAATCTTGTTACATATAGTGTTAGTTTGATGATACAAACACTAGTTACGGTTTTTACACGAAATTAATCAATATATAAGCTTTTGAGGACATGTATATGGATCGGCTAGATTAAAAATAAAAGATTATTGGGGTTTTGAAAAACATAAAATTTTGGCTCAAATGGTGAAATGGTAGAAAAATATAGTTAAGTGCTTATTTTGATTAGCTTATTTAATAAACCATAAGCTATAGAAAATAACTAGTAAAAATGGGAAAATGAGTTGAACTAAATAATATGGGTCGAATAGACCATAAAATAGTCAACTTGGAATATTTAGATAAGTAGCTTATTTATTAGAGCTTATTTGATAAGTTTAAAGTTTATTAAGTAACTAATAAGTACTAAATAATAACAAAATGGACTAAATTAATTTTTGGGCCATAAAACCCACGAGTTTACTGTTGGGCCGAAGCCCATGAAGGATTTTGTAGTTTTGACCTTTTGACCAAACGGACCCAATGAGCGAGTAAAATGATTTTTAGAAACGCGTCGATATATACGTTATAACTAAAAATGCGTTTTGGACTAAAACTTGGTTATTGGGCTTTTCTCTAGTTTTCGGCCCAATGAGCAACAAAAATGACGAAAATGATTTTTGGAGTATTTTCCGACTCGCCGTGTTTATTAAGAGTTAACGAAACAATAAATATAACGAAAACTATTTTGGACTTATTTTGAGACGTTTAGTCTCCGGAAGGGTAAAAATTGACATTTTCACTAAATTGATATTGAGATTGACTTTTTTTTTTGGACAAAATATTGACTTTGTGTCGAAATCTATTGATAATACTTAACGTAGCAATAACGAATAATATAACGATGAAAACATTCACGACGACTACAATATATATCACAATCACATTTTTGCACATATAGTTAGTTAGTGGAATATTTGAGGAAAATTTGCAACACTTGAGAAATATGGAAACATTGTACAAACGAATGGGTCATGCCCAAATTTTCTAAAAATCAAACACTTAGAATATTTTTGTGAAAACACTTAACTTAAGTAAACTTTATAAAAATTACTTAACAATGTTTTAATTTTTCCTATAATCAAAATTGTATTATAAATGATAAATAATATTTATAATATAATAATCTTCCACTAACTCCATTATTTTATTTATTTCTCAAAAACTTATTTAATTAATTTTAATCTTAATTAATTAAATAACAAAAGTAATTAATCTAATATATATATATATATATATATATATATATATATATATATATATATATATATATATATATATATATATATATATATATATATAGGGGGACTTTCATTTCAGAACCATCTTATCTGCGAGAACTGACAGAACCACAAAAAACATACATGCACGCCTTTTAAAATAAAATAAAAAGACACCCAAATCATCAATAATCGTAAGTATCCACCTATGTTCTTCAATATCATCATGAACTCATCCTCTTTTTTCACAAAAACCTTACACACAGCCGCAATATTGCCGTTGCACGCCTTATAAAAACATACATGCACACCTTCAAAGAAAAATTTTGTATTTCCAATTTCTTATCAAATTCTTTAGAACAACTATGTTTTTTTTAAAACATATATGTTGTTTTTAGAACATATGTGCAAAAATACAATTATTGAAGGCGTGCATGTATGTTTTTGGTGGTTCTGTCAGTTCTCGCAGATAAGATGGTTCTGAAATGAAAGTCCCACTATATATATATATATATATATATATATATATATATATATATATATATATATATATATATATATATATATAGTCTCACTATATATATATATATATATAGTGGGGTTATTCTAAAAAGTCTCTTATAATAAAAAGTGTAGGAAGGATTGTGGGAGCGACATGTGTCACCTTGCCACATCATCATGCCACATCATATGACACATCATATGACATGTGTCACCCACCACCCCACCCCCCCCCCCCAAAAAAAAATTTTCCCGCCAAAAAAAAAATTTTTTTTTGGGGCAAAAAAAAAAAAAAAATTCCCGCCAAAAAATTTCCCGCCAAAAATTTTGGTGCATCACAGTTATAAGTTTTGGTGCATCAGACTAATAAGTTTTACTGCATCACAGTTATAAGTTACTGCATCATAGTTAACAGTTAAGTGCATCAACTATGATGCAGTAACTTATAACCTTAATGCACTAAATCATAATTGTGATGCAGTAACTTTATAACTGTGACTCATCACAGTTATAAGTCACTGCATCATAGTTAACAGTTAAGTGCATCAACTATGATGCAGTAACTTATAACCTTAATGCACTAGATCATAATTGTGATGCAGTAACTTTATAACTGTGATGCAGTAACAAAATTTGGCGGGAAATGTTTTGGCAGGAAAAAAAAATTTTTTGCCCAAATTTTTTTTTTTTTTGGCGGGAAATTTTTTTTTTCGCGGGGGGTGGGGTGGGGGTGACACATGTCATATGATGTGGAAGGGGGGGTGACACATGTCACTCTCACAATCCTTCCTACACTTTTTATTACAAGGGACTTTTTATTTTAACCCATACCTATATATATATATATATATATATATATATATATATATATATATATATATATATATATATATATATATATATATATATATATATATATATATATATAACACTTGTGCATTTTAAGCGGTGAATACTAGCACGGATGTTCCATTACGTATTCCCACCGTACACTTTCACCATGAGCCACCGTCATAAAGAACGTCAACGATAAATTGTTTCAAAATATATTTTACCACACAGCAAGCAAGAAATACACGAGCACTAGTCAAGCGTAAACTTTTCAAATAAAATAAGGACACATGAGACACGAGTATTTTCGCTAAGACTTACCGTACTGATTTAGGTTGTCTGTCGGCGCGGTTGCATTATTTTGTTGCTTAGCAGATTGCTGTTGTTGAAAGGTGAGTTTATAGCCCCATATTTTATACGATTTTTGCTTTATAAGCTTGGGGTGAGAAACATGCAAAACTGTTTTCATGGACCAGAAATGAATTTTGTTTTTAAGTACACACTAATATGCGAAAACCTAAGTTTGCTGAATCCCATTTTGTGCCCACTATTATCTGTCGTTAATTCCTGTCTAGGAAGCCGTTTGATATAAATAGATCTATTGGGAGTGACGTCCCCGTTCGGTTGGCTCGGCATAGCCAAGGCGAACGTATACCAAATCGAATAATAGTCCGAGTGTCTGGGGATTAACACTCGCGGGCACCCTTATTTAATTGCTAACGCCAGGCTGGCGTGCTGCGCTGTCATAGATCGGTAGGATGAGGCTTAGTGTTTGCATAGCTGAGTAGTGTGTATCTGCTGAATTATTTTTATGATATTGCTATTGGTCCATATGTGCTATTTATTTAAACCTATGAACTCACCAGCGTTAGCTGACTTTTAGCATGTTTTTCTCAGGAAACTGAGGTGCGTTTAGCCGAGTGCAGAGCATGGCGACGGTCGTAATAAGTGATGGAAATGTTTTTAATGCGTTTACTCTGACAGTTGGACCTTTTATTTAAATGGGCTTCATTTTCATCTGAAATGGATTTTATGTAACGCTACATAATTTGACTTATGTAATATATTTTAAAACGGAATTTTAATCCGTTCCCTATATCTTGTGTTATGATTATCGACCTCGTAGCACCCCAAAGTGTATGCTTCCGCGAATATTGTGATTTTGGGGGTGTTACAGATTGGTATTCAAAGCCTAGGTTATAGAGAACGTGGTTTATAAAAACCTTAAACTATAACCGATTTATGAAAAACTTTCCATCATGACCGCCGGATGCCTGCCAGTTTAGCTTGCTATGATTTGAGCATTATTTACTTTATTCGATTTAGTGTTATGATATGCTATTTGAGTATTATAATAAGCATATATGATATAAGTATTTTCTATATACTTATACGTGTCGCACTATATTTGTCACAGACTATGTCTCTCCCATTCGGCACACACTCCGAGGTAGCTACTGATGGACTCACTTCTCCGACACGACAGCCAGTCCCATTCATGGATGATCCACTGATGGAGGTTGTTCGTGCTACTGCTCAGCCACCTATTCCAGCTCAGCCTGTACACACCGCTCCGGTATCTACCTCACCGTACTTGCACAGATCCACCACAGCACACCGTTCATCACCAGCTCAGCTGTACGCCTTTACTCAGCATGATCATGATACCCCACCTGTCAGACGTCGGGCATCATATAGGCGAGTCCGTGGACGTCGTCTTCAGTTATCATCTGTGTTGACTTCATCTCTTAGTAGGACCCGTTATGGTTATTTGGTAACTCCTGCTGATTCATCACCTCAGTCACCTACATCATCTCCAGACCATTCCCCACCTAGTCAGAGACGTAGAAGATTAGTGGAGACCTATTCAGATGAGGATCTAGTGGAGGATCCAGAGCAGGTTCAGGATGAGCCTACTCCTGCTGTGAACTGCACCTACCGAGCACACTCCTATGGGTTTAGATGATGATAGGGATAGGGATACTCCTATGGATTTAGATCAGGTTATGATGCCGAGGGTTGGTAAGGGCATCATGGAGGATGTTCAGGGATTATTTGAGGTTGGACAGAGTTCGAGAGATGCACAGTTTCAGGGTTTGTTTGAGGTTGGACAGAATTCCAGGGATGCTGAGATTCAGGGTTTGGATGACAGTCAGTGGTTAGACATTGCTTGTGATGGTAGCACGGGTGTACGTGCAGCTAGCCCAGAGTACACACCGTCATCTCCTTCTTTCATGCCACCATCTCCGATGCCTACTCCACTCCCATCGCTAGTGGTTTCTCCGCTAGCAGAGCTTGAGGAGCCTACTGAGATGGAGCAGATCTGGATTCAGCTGACGAACCAGGCGAATCTACTTGATGTACATTCGGATCAGCTTGGGAGATTGGAGCAGTCTGATCGCATTCAGACTGTGGAGAGGCGGATTGGGACTATTGATCAGGCAGCTTGTGTCTTATTTGAGGAGTTGTATTCTGACCGTAGAGTGATGATTGGGTTGAGAGCTAGATTGGATGCTCTAGAGAGGTTACATGGCAGGGAGCATAGAGGGTTAGATTTCAGGGCCATTGGTTTAGGCAGAGGCCAGAGTAGGATATTGGGTATGATGAGACGAGCCAGAGGTGTTGACCGTATTCAGTGGCAGAGGATTTCGACTGCTGAGTACACTATTGGAGCTGTGATGAGGGAAAACCAGGAGCTTAGGGATCGCGTTAACCAGTTGGAGACCGCTATTGGAGGATTGACTTTAGGCTTGGAGGAGTTGCGCCTAGCCAATGACCAGGCTTAGATTGTAGTAGTGATGACATATTTCTAGGACTATTAGTATTTCTGTAGTACTTTAGAACTAACTATTGACCAAGCTTGTAATTTTGTGAACCTTTATCTTTTGATATATATAACAAGCTTAGTCTTTCCTATCCGATTATTCGTTTTTCCTCTGTGGTTGACCTTACTCTTGTATTCTGTTTTCTCTATCCACATATCCATATGATTTATTTTTCTATAAACGAAAATCTCATTTATCGCCATCTTTTGTGATGCAAATAAATGGCACCCAAACGAAAGTCAACCAGAGTCACACGAGGACAAACCGCCAACACACCTATTCCGACAAGGTCAGTGAGGGGAAGGACTGCTGAGAATGTCGCCCCGACCAGAGCCGCACAAGGCCAGACTGCTGAGAATGTTGCACCGACTAGGGCCGCATCTACTGCCCCAGTGGTGAATCAAGCAACGCTGGACCAGCTTGTTGCTGATCGTGTGGCCGCCGCTCTCGCAGCCGCAAACAATTCGACCACCAACACCGGAACGTCTAGGCCATTGACCAACGGTCGTGGTTGTACTTACTCTGAATTCCGAAAAATCATGGTTGGAGGATTTGGAGGAACAGAGGGAGCCGTTGGTTTGACTAGATGGATTGAGAAGTGATGTGTGCGTGTATTTCTCTAATTTATATATCCACGGCAGCGGCTCCAATGACTTGGTGCGCGCGTGTTGTGTCGTTGTGGTTTTAGGAGTATTCAAGTTTTAAATTTATATTTAGCCGACTTATCAATAAAACACACACTTTAACGAGCAGTGTACCCGGTCAGTATGAATATAATGGTAAGTAGAGTGTCGATCACTAAGAGTGGAACGTATTATCTAGTTATTCTAATCAGTATTTTAATATCTTAAGTTAGCTATACAACCTAATCTAACGCAAGGGGGTTCAGTCTGAGAGACTGGCACGGTTTGGTTATAATTAAATAATAAACTAAACTAATGAGCACGAATCAGCGATTAGCACACACGTACACAGATAGATACTTGAGACAATAAGAAGACCTGTCCTGATAATTAAGTAGCTTGTCACTTGTTTTATTGCTAGTTTTATATGAAGTGTATGTAATTAACCCTTTCTCGTTGGCTCTAATCTTATCGGCGAGTAAACCCTTAATGATCACTTATGTCTATCCTACTTACCTTTCTTCCTACTTTTCTACAGACGATAGAATGCATAGGCGAGGACAGAGGCATGGCGACCCGATCAATGCTCAGCTAGACACAGAGGTTATCAATGAACTAATAAAAGTCACCAAAGACATCAACACATAAACTTTAATTAATGGGAAAGCAATTTTAAGGGGTGCCCATGGTTTTCCGTAGTCACATGGAATCGGCCCATCAATCCTGATGAATTAAAGTGTACTAATACAATAAAACAAAACTACTTAATGAATTGAATACATGCAGGACCTTCTTACAGCTCTTGTATCTTCGTTTAGGGTGTGTCTTGTGCTGCTAACACGTCTGAATTCGGCCTTAGGTTTCCTTCGGTCTTCGGTCTTGTTGTCGAATCGAACCCCGAAATTCGTCTGACTTTGGGGTATTTATAGTTTCTGTCTGAGGGCTAGATGTGGCGCATTGAATAAGTAGATGCGGCGCATTGACTTAACTTCGCGTGGGGTCCAAGATTAATATATTCAGGAATATTCGTACACCGCCAGAAGATGCGGCGTAACTCCATTTCTCTATGCGGCGCATGTCCTTTGCCGTCTTGGATTATATCTTGTGAAATCTTGATAGTGATGCGCCGTATGTAAGAAGTAGGATGCGGCGTATCTGGAGCAGAATGATCTTGATCTTGTACATTTCAATAGACTCTTAACTTCTTGCTTGTTTTGCTCCATAATTAGTCCAAAATTGCCAAGTTTCACATAATACTTGTTTTTACCTGAGAATTACAAAAGTAATCATTAACGTATCAATTCTCACAGATAATATAATAAAACAAGTCAAATAAATAGGATAAATGATCCGTGCTAAATAGATATATAAATATTATGCAACGACGGATACACGTGAATAAATACAAATCACCCTTTTGTGAAAAATGATACTTGCAAAAACTCACGTTTGTGTGTGTAGTGTAAACCAGGTAAGTGATTACCCGGATCGTTTCCCAACGAGGTGCGAATGGGCAAACTGTGGAAAGTTTGGATTAGAGTGACTGATGATTAGATATGAGATTTTTTTTCTTTTTGATTAATTCTAATTGATATATAAGAAACAAATATACAAAAGAAATTTAAACACTTTTTAACTAATTATTTATTAATTATTTATTATTTAATTACCTTTTAAACTATTTTAATTTATAATAAATACTAAATGAACAAGGAAAAATCTAAAACTTTTTCTATAAATATTATGAAGTGAAAAAAAGCTAAGAAAATTATAAAAATGAAAAGTGCTTAATTAAAAATTTAAAAAGATAAAATCTATTAAATAGAAACTATCACTTATTTTATATTTTATTTTTCTTAAGGTCTACAGAGATTATTATATTTTTCCTAAATTCTACTTAATAAAAGAAAATTTTAAAAATTAAAATTATATTTTTCTGATTATTATTCTATTTATTATGATTTAATTACTATTATAAACTAATTAAAAAGATTAAAAATATCAAATGACTTAGGAAAAATCTGAAAAATTCAGGATAAGTCTAAATTAATATTCTTAATATAGGAAAATTAAAATCAAAAGTCTACTAAATCCTAATAAGCAGTTGGGCTGAAAAGCAGTTTGGGAATAAGCCCAAAAATAAGCTAATAAGCTCAAGAATTTACCAAAAGCTCAGGACAAGTTTAAACAACTTATATAAGCACAAAACAACTTAAAGCAAACAGATTAAACCACAGAATAAGCAAAATAAGCACTTGAGCAGTTGCAAAGCTAGGGCAGAAAACTCAGGAAAATAGCCAATTTGCAGAGCAGATTAAGCAATTCAAATAAGCAGATAAGTGGAATATTAAGGGGGCAAAAGATAGCTAGTACTACTGGGTATACAAAAATGCAAAAAGCCCTAAATCTAATAAGCTAATTGAAGTCCAATTGAACCCTAGAACAGGTGGCCTAGGAAAATCAAAAACTGAATCAGCAGAATCAGTGAAATGGGTGAATTTTGCAGGCAAGATTTAAGCTATGAAATGAGCTAGGAATTGGAATCCAAGCACAGAATCTTAAAGCCTACTAGGTAAACTACTTGCAAACCAAAAATCAAAGTCTCAGCTTAATGGAATAAGCTAATAACAAGCTGAGAATAGGGGCCATATCTGCTCAGTGTATACTGAGTTGTGATGTTTGTGTGCAGACTTTGTGCAGAGGTGCACAAAGGTGCTCAGGCCTATCCAACTCTATTTGAATCTATTATATGGACTTATTTGAACACAGAAATGAAAAGAAAAAGGACCAAATAAGCTTTTGTCTTATTATGGCTTATTTGGACAGTTAGGGTTCTAAAAATTGCACAGACAAGGCAAAATTGCTATTTCTATTTGAGAGGCTAATCAGAACTTGGGAATAACTTATATTGACCAAATTAAGCTAGTACAAAGTTGGGCTTATGGTAAATACACAGTAACTCCTAGTTTGACCTAGTTGACTGCTTAAAGCCAAACACCCCTTATTAATGTTCTGTGGTGGATTTGCAAATGAAACTCACTATTATAAACTATAAGTCTTGATTTTACTGATTAGATAACTTAATTAAACTCTAATAAGCAACTTTTAACAGGAAAATAAGCAATTTAACAAGCTATGCCTTATTTGGCTATTTTTGGATTTTTAAGTGATTATAAAACAAAATGAAGAGAAACTTATTTAAGACTGATAAATAATGATGAAATATATATAATAACTAGTATTAAGTTGTAAATAATGGAAATAAGCTACAATTAAGCAGTGTAACAGTAAATTGCAAAATTAAGTAAAAATTGATAAATTAAGCTTACAACTGATTTGCTATTGGAACAAAGAACAAGGACCAAGAACACTTCTAGCTTGTTCACACAAGCTAGAAAACCCAAAAAATCCTTCCTAGATAGCTTATCTCTTCTGAATAGCTTATTGAGAGCTTATGTTGACTTTTGTTGACTTTTCTTCATTTCTTGAATTAGAACAGGTTTAAACTAATATAAACTTACAACAAGCTATTATAAGCTTGCATAAGCTTATAGAAACAACTAAGAAGCTATTTCAATTACTGCTTAACTTGGTTCGAATTCTCAGTACACATGGAATTTAAGAAATTTGGAATTATCATTAGCTAATGGAATTTGAACAAAGATTAACAACAAACAAACTTATCTTAACTTATATTGATTACTGAAACTTGAGATTACAAATTGTAGCTACTGAAAATGAAAATACGATTATGCTAAATTATCTACTTGCCATTAAAGGCTTACATTGCTATCTATATATACAAAAATAAAGTGGGATTGTCTTCTTATCTCTTTCTGAGTCTTTCTGCACCCTTGGATGGCTTTGACTTGATCTCAGCTGTTGGTTTGGATATTTTGCGCCAAAATTGAGTGAGTAGGAAACACCACTAGGACTGGGTGAAGTGTGATGGGGAAGACGCATTGAATGCGTTTTGGATGGTAGGTGAAGTATTGGGAAGGAGGAGGGGGGCTGATGGGATAGAGCAGAGAAAACTATGGGTAAGGGGTGGTATTGGTGGTATGGTTTTGGCGCGTTGATGGTTTAGAAGAAGAGTTTGACTGAGTCAAACTCTGGGTTAAATAAGGGTCGGGTTTGGGCTTTGTTTTGGGATTGGGCTGGGTATGTAGTTGGGTTTATTATTTAGTGGGTTGGGTATATTTAATGGTTGGGTTTTATTTTAGTTAGGATCCGGTTTGGATTTTTAGTTAAACACAAGGACCAATCTTGTAATTTCTGAATTCTTGAAGGGTTGAAAGTGTAATTTCCATTAAGTTATCAAAAGGGCTAAATTGTAACATGTGAATAGTACAAGGGTATTATTTTATAAATTATACTTTTTAAATACCCGAGGACTAAATTTGCCAATTTTGAAACTTGAGGGGTAAAAGTTGCTATTTTTTAGAAAACTTTCATCCAGAGACTAAAAGTGAACATGTTTGATATCCCAAGGACTAAAGTTGACTTTTCTTTCATTTTAAACCTTCAGGGACTAATTCTGCCAATTTGTGAAACTTCAGGGACTGAAAATGACAATTTTGTGAACTTTGCATGTTTTTCACTTGTTTTCAATCTTTTTGTTCCTGAATCATATAAAAACACATTTTATGATATTTTCTGTATTATGAAGCATATCTGCATGTTTTTAAATGTTTTTGCAGATAAAATGTGACAGAAATGATGAGTATTTAGACACTCATCAATAAAAGATGGTAATAAAATGTACTTATTTGAGTTCATCAAGAAGTTAGAAACCGTGTTTCGTATTAGTGGTTGTAATGAGGACGACAGGGTCAAGTATGCATCATTCACTTTCATGGATGCTGCATTGACCTGGTGGAACAACTACATGAAATCGGCTAACATGGATGTTGCTTATGCTATGCCTTGGGAAGATTTTAAGGAACTAGTGATTAGGAAGTATTGCCCACGAAATGAGATTAAGAAGTTGGAAATAGAGTTTTGGAATTTGAAGGTGCAAAACAACAATATCGCTGCTTACAACCAGAGATTTCAGGAGTTGGCTTTGCTATGTCCATAAATGGTTCGGACTGAAGCAAGATTGATTGAGAGGTATATCGGTGGTTTACCAAAGTCCATAAGAGGTGATGTGACTACCTCGAGAGCTGTAGATCTTCATGAGACCATGGAGACGGCAAACAAGTTGATGGATCAAGAACTGGAGGATATTCCAGAGAAGAGTACTGACCACAAAAGGAAGTGGGAAGATCACTCCAAGGGTAATAACAACAACTCTCAGAACAAAAAGTAGAGTGTAGGCAAGGTTTATGCAGTTGGTTCAAGTGACAAGAAGGGTTATGACAAGAATACGCCTTTTTGTAACCGCTGCAAGTTACATCACAGGGGACAGTGCACGGTGAAGTGTAACAATTGCCAGAGGATAGGGCACTTGGCAAGGAACTGTAGGGCAAGACCCCTAGCTACCGCTCAAGCAGCACCACCCTACAACCGTAAGGCGGATGTCACCTGCTTTGGATGTGGTGAAAAGGGTCATTATCGGAACGAGTGCAATAAGCCCCGAAACCAAGGAAACGGTGGAGGACCAGGAAACCAGGTGGCAATGGTTAACAATGGGAATCAGGGTAATGAAGGAAGAGCCCATGGAAGAGTTTATGCCGTAGGCAGAAGGGAAGCACAGGACGACCCGAACGTGGTGACGGGTACGTTTCTTTTAAATAATCGTTATGCTTCAGTACTTTTCGATACGGGAGCAGATAGAAGTTTTATATCGACCTCTTTTAGTCCTTTACTCGATATAGCCCCGACCACCTTAGATAATGCCTTTGACGCAGAACTAGCAAACGGAAACCTAGAAAGAGTAGGTACCATTATAAGGGGTTGCACTCTAAACTTATTGAACCGTCCGTTCAACATTGACCTGATGCCAGTGGAATTGGGTAGTTTTGACGTCATCATAGGGATGGATTGGCTATCGAAATATCATGCCGTCTGATGAACTCAAATAAGTACATTTTATTATCATCATTTATCCTATTTATTTGATTTGTTCTATTATATTATATATGAGAATTGATACGTTAATGTTTACTTTTGTAATTCTCAGGTAAAAACAAGTATTATGTGAAACTTGGCGATTTTGGACTAATTATGGAGCAAAACAAGCAAGATGTTAAGAGTCTACTGAAATGTACAAGATCAAGATCATTCTGCTCCAGATACGCCGCAACATACTTCTTACATACGGCGTATCACTATCAAGATTTCACAAGTTATAATCCAAGACAGCAAAGGACATGCGCCGCATAGAGAAATGGAGTTACGCCGCATCTTAAGGCGGTGTACGAATATTCCTGAATATATTAATCTTGGACCCCACGCGAAGTTAAGTCAATGCGCCGCATCTATCAATTAGATGCGCCGCATCTATCCCTCAGACAGAAACTATAAATACCCCAAGGCTAGACGAATTTCGGGACACTAGACTTTAGAGACCGAAGAGAGAAGAACCCTAGAAGCCGAATTCAGACGACCAAGCAGCACAAGACACACCCTAAACGAAGATACAAGAGCTGTAAGAAGGTCCTGCATGTATTCAATTCATTAAGTAGTTTTATTTTATTGTATTAGTACACTTTAATTCATCAGGATTGATGGGCTGATGTCATGTGACTACGGAAAATCATGTCCACCCCTTAAAATTGCTTTCCCATTAATTAAAGTTTATGTGTTGATGTCTTTGGTGACTTTTATTAGTGCATTGATAACCTCTGTGTCTAGCTGAGCATTGCTTGGGTCGCCATGCCCCTTCCTCGCCTATTTAAGAGACGCTAAATAAATAGGATAGACATAAGTAATCATTAAGGGTTTACTCGCCGATAAGATTAGAGCCAACGAGAAAGGGTTAATTATATACACTTCATATAAAACTAGCAATAAAACAAGTGACAAGCTACTTAATTATCAGGACAGGTCTTCTTATTGTCTCGAGTATCTATCTGTGTACGTGTGTGCTAATCGCTGATTCGTGCTCATTAGTTTAATTTACTATTTAATCATAACCAAACCGTGCCAGTCTCTCAGGCTGAACCCCCTTGCGTTAGAATAGGTTGTATAGCTAACTTAAGATATTAAAATACTGATTAGAATAACTAGATAATACGTTCCACTCTTAGTGATCGACACTCTACTTACCATTATATTCATACTGACTGGGTACACTGCTCGTTAAGTGTGTGTGTTATTGATAAGTCGGCTAAATATAAATTTAAAACTTGAGTAGGCATTAATACTGCTAAACCGCAACGACACATCGCACGCATCACCGTCATCGTCTGTGATGAGAAGATTGTTAGAGTACCCTATGGGAACGAAGTTCTGATCATTGAAGGCGATCGCCCTGATCGCGCGCATTCATCAAGATTGAGCATCATCTCGTGTACGAAGGTGCAGAAGTACATCGAGAAGGGATGCTACCTCTTTTTAGCTCATGTCACAGAAAAGAAAGAAAGGGAACCTGGAGAGAAAAGGTTAGAAGATGTGCCAATCATAAGGGATTTTCCAGAAGTCTTTCCAGAAGAATTACCGGGACTTCCACCGGCCAGACGAATTGAATTTCAAATCGATTTAGTGCCAGGAGCCGCACCTGTAGCGCGAGCACCCTATCGTTTAGCACCTACGGAATTACAGGAGTTGTCTGACCAGTTAGCTAAACTATCTGGAAAAGGTTTTATCAGACCGAGTTCTTCGCCTTGGGGAGCTCCTATCTTGTTTGTTAAGAAGAAGGATGGATCCTTCAGGATGTGTATTGACTATCGAGAACTGGATAAGTTAACCATTAAGAATAGATACCCACTCCCGAGGATAGACGATTTATTTGATCAGTTGCAAGGATCATCGGTTTATTCTAAGATAGACTTGAGATCGGGTTATCACCAACTTCGAGTCCAGGAAGAGGATATCCCGAAGACCGCATTCCGAACCCGATATGGCCATTACGAATTTCAAGTTATGCCATTCGGCTTGACAAATGCACCAGCAGTATTCATGGATCTCATGAATCGTGTGTGTAAGCCGTATTTGGATAAATTTGTGATAGTGTTCATTGACGATATCCTGATATATTCCAAGAATGAGCAAGAGCATGAGGAACATCTCAAGCTAATCCTGGAATTATTGAAAAAGGAAGAGTTATATGCTAAGTTTTCGAAGTGTGAATTCTGGATATCGACTGTGTAATTTCTTGGTCACGTGATAGATAAGCAAGGAATTCACGTAGATCCTGCTAAGATTGAGGCCATTAAGGATTGGGCAACGCCCACAACACCAACGGAAATATGACAATTCTTAGGACTTGCCGGTTATTACAGAAGATTTATAGAGGGATTCTCTAAGATAGCTAAGCCATTAACGAAACTGACCCAAAAGAATGTGAAATACGACTGGGGAGATAAGGAGGAAGAAGCTTTTCAACTCCTTAAGGAAAGATTGTGTAGTGCACCTATTTTGGCTTTACCCGAGGGTAGCGAAGATTTTGTTGTGTATTGTGACGCATCACACAAAGGTTTGGGAGCCGTGTTGATGCAGAGAGAGAAGGTAATAGCATACGCTTCTCGACAGTTGAAAACCCATGATAAAAATTACACAACCCATGACCTAGAATTAGGATCAGTCGTGTTTGCACTAAGAATTTGGAGACACTATCTTTATGGGACTAAGTGCGTAGTGTATACCGACCACAAGAGTCTACAGCATATCTTGAACCAGAAGGAGTTGAATATGAGACAGCGCCGATGGTTGGAATTGCTTAGCAACTATGATTGTGAGATCCCTTACCACCCAGGCAAGGAAAATGTTGTTGCCGACGCCCTTAGCAGAAAAGAACGGATCAAACCTCTCAGAGTTAGATCGTTAGGGATGACGATCAATTCGCCGCTTCCAGCAAAGATACTTGAGGCTCAGGGCGAGGCACTCAAGGATTTCACAAGTTTTAATGCAAGACAGCAAAGGACATGCGCCGCATAGAGAAATAGAGTTACGCCGCATCTTAAGGCGGTGTACGAATATTCCTGAATATATTAATCTTGGACCCCACGCGAAGTTAAGTCAATGCGCCGCATCTATCAATTAGATGCGCCGCATCTATCCCTCAGACAGAAACTATAAATACCCCAAGGCCAGACAAATTTTGGGACACCAGACTTTAGAGACCGAAGAGAGAAGAACCCTAGAAGCCGAATTCAGACGACCAAGCAGCACAAGACACACCCTAAACGAAGATACAAGAGCTGTAAGAAGGTCCTGCATGTATTCAATTCATTAAGTAGTTTTGTTTTATTGTATTAGTACACTTTAATTCATCAGGATTGATGGGCTGATGTCATGTGACTACGGAAAATCATGTCCACCACTTAAAATTGCTTTCCCATTAATTAAAGTTTATATGTTGATGTCTTTGGTGACTTTTATTAGTGCATTGATAACCTCTATGTCTAGCTGAGCATTGCTTGGGTTGCCATGCCCCTTCCTCGCCTATTTAAGAGACGCTAAATAAATAGGATAGACATAAGTAATCATTAAGGGTTTACTCGCCGATAAGTTTAGAGCCAACGAGAAAGGGTTAATTATATACACTTCATATAAAACTAGCAATAAAACAAGTGACAAGCTACTTAATTATCAGGACAGGTCTTCTTATTGTCTCGAGTATCTATCTGTGTACGTGTGTGCTAATCGCTGATTCGTGCTCATTAGTTTAATTTACTATTTAATCATAACCAAACCGTGCCAGTCTCTCAGGCTGAACCCCCTTGCGTTAGAATAGGTTGTATAGCTAACTTAAGATATTAAAATACTGATTAGAATAACTAGATAATACGTTCCACTCTTAGTGATCGACACTCTACTTACCATTATATTCATACTGACCGGGTACACTGCTCGTTAAGTGTGTGTGTTATTGATAAGTCGGCTAAATATAAATTTAAAACTTGAGTAGGCACTAATACTGCTAAACCGCAATGACACATCGCACGCATCAAGTTTTTGGCGCCGTTGCCGGGGAGTGAATTGTTATTATCTGTTAATTTGATTAGTATTTTAATTATGTTTTGATTTTTTGATTCTAACCACTAACCCGTTGTATATTAGATAGATTGCATTCATTGTATAGTTTGCATATTTTCTGTTTTTGTTTGTTTTCTTTAATTTTTGTTTCTTTTTGTTTATTTTTATTTTAGTTTTTTTGTTTTTCTGTATTTTTCTGCATTCTGCTATCGTTGTATTGTGCTGATACAAACGATACGGCGCATCTGTTTTCACAGATACGGCGTATTGCGTTTAATTTTTATAAAATACAACGCGTTTATTAAATTCGAGTACGACGCATTGATATGTGTCTAATTACACATATATTTTATACTGTTAAACCCACATAAACGTCCAAAAACACACAAATAGCCAATAAATGTTATAAATATTATCAAAATGTGTTTTTATGTGTTACAAGTGCAAAATGATTAAAAACAGTCAAAAACGAGCTAAGTTTGCATAATTGGCAGTTTTAGTCCCCGAAGTTTCAAAAGTTGTCAAAAATAGTCCTTGAGTTTAAAAAATGGAAAATAAACTTTTGTGATCCTTGAACTATTGACACTTGACACTAATGGTCCCTGGAATATAGTTTTGATGTTTAGCAGGTTTGGTCCCTGGAGTTTCAGAATATTACACATTTGGTCCCTATACTACACCAAATCCTAAACAAATACTACTACTACTCTTGGTCTGTTTTATCAACCCAACCCAAATAACCTAACCCACTACCCAACCCTTTTTCCAAAGCCCAATTCACAACCAACACAACCCGGCCCACCTTTTCCTTAAATAATATCCAGGGTCAAACATTAGTTTGACCCGTCTCTTTCCCTCCCACTCTCACCTCTGCAACCTTATCCCTACACCTCAACCCCCCAGCTGTTTCACTACCACCTCACTCCCCAACTATCCCCACTTGTCCACCTAAACTTAGCTACTCTCACACAATCCCACGTGCTCAGAAGATAAGCCAAAATCCCACTTGGCTCATTTCCCGCCAAAAATCCAGATGGACCACTGAGATGATTTGAGAGCAATTAAACGGCTGGGATATGTTCGGACTTGACCAAAGAAGCTAATAGGATTGCTATAAAAGGATGAGAAGACCAAGAGTTCAAATTGTCGCTTGTTTTAGACCTTCGTAGTGTAAATTTAAGTTATTGTCATTTTCAGTTTCATGTAATGTTTTAAATTATCAATACAAGTTCGTTTTAGTTACTTTGTGCCAATTTCAAGTCACTTTGTTTTGAATGTCAGTTATAAGCAAATTTCAAGTGAATGTGTGATTCGTATAAGCTATAAGTTACCACTAAAAGCTCTAATACCCTTGTAATAAGCTTACATAAGCTTCTCATAGCTTCTTGTAATCTTATTTAGTATCAACAAGTTCTAAATTTCAAGTAATGGAAAATGGTCAACGAAAGTCAAACAAGCTCATGATAAGCTTCTCTGGCTTGAACAAGCTGGAATTGTGGAAGCTTCTGGTTTAGTGGCTCTATGGAGAGCTTATAGGTTGGTTCTGTTCTTGGTTCCTCTGAGTTTCATACAAATTCGATTGTAAGCTCATAATATCATATTAGCTTAATTTTTCATTAATCGCCATAAGCTGCTTAAATCTAGTTTAAAAGCTATTAAAAATAATCAATATTAGTTAAAAATCAATTTAGGTTCAAGTTCTTAGCTTGTTTTAGCCATCTCAGTTCAAAAATCTCAAAACACCACCCTTAAGGGGTGTTTGGTTTAGCAGCAGTCACAAAGCCAAACATCATTTCACTGTTACCTGACCACTCAGCCAAGTTTGCACAAGCTTATATAATACCTTAGAAGCTATTCTCACCCTTAGATCAGTTCTAGAACAAGTTTTAACCATTTTGAACCATTTGTGTGAGATTTGGACTGCCAAGAGCTTAAACAAGCTCATACAAGCTCCTGGCTTGTTTTGGCCATCTCATAGGTTGTTTTGAGTTCCATATTGTCCACTTAGTTTGTCATTGGAAGCCTAGGCCAACTGCACAAGTGTGCACTAAAATAGCAGCCACACCAATTTTTTGCAGACTGCATATAGCAGTTTTCATAGTTTTTAGAAACTTTGAGATTTTCTATCTCACTCACCATAAGCTCAAATAAGCTAAATCCTTTTGATCCTTAAACCTCACCAGTTCAACTCACTAGGATATTTTTAGTTCGAATATTGCAAGTCCCTAGAACCCTTAAACTTAGCCTCAAAGTTGGTCGATCTAACCTGGTGCAGGGCAACCTCAGCAGCTTCTTGAGCCATAAGCTCTTTTGAGCTTATGTGGCTTATACAAGCCATTGATTTCGATCCAATTAGTTCAATTAAGTTTACAACAGTTCAAAAATGCTTAGTTCACAAGCTCATAGCTTCTTAATTAGATTCTAGCTTGTTTGATTGATTTTAGTTTCTTAAAAAGTTTTAAAAGCTAAACTGCAGTCCATAAGCTCTCATTTCTAGCTTATTCTTTGAGATTCATAAATCGTGCTAGTTATAAAAAATACTCCCAATAAGCTACTTAGTAAGTTCCAATAGATAAAAGTCCAAGAAAAAAAATAAAAAGAAAAGTGACACTAGCTAGATTCGAACCTGTGACCTTGTGGTTATCTGGTGCAAAACCAAAGCAAACCCGTGCACCATCTGCCCTAAGTGGTTTCTAGTGTTATTTGTTTCTTCATTTATTTATATACTAGTAATAGCAGTTTTGTATAATAAGCTTAATTAAGTTACCAGCTTATTTGTAGCTTATCCGTATAAGCTAGTTTTTCCACTTTATTTTTATTAGCTCAGTAATCACTTATATTAATTTAGTAAAAAGTTTCATAATTTATTAAATAGCTTTAGTACTTTTAATTAATTAATTTAGTTTAATTAGTAATTAAATCAAAATAAAAAATATAAAAATCTAAAAAATATAAATCCAACTTTCATAATTTTCTTTTGTTATTTGTAATCTAGGAAAAATATAAAAATATTTTTAGGTCTTAAGAAAATCAAAAATAGAAATAAAGTGATAGCTTCTATTTAATAGAATTTATCTTTTTAAATTTTAATTAAGTAAATTTCAATTTTATAATTTTCTTAGCTTTTTAATATCATATAATATTTATAGAAAAAGTTTTAGAATTTTCTTAGTTCATATAGTATTTTTTATAAATTTAAATAGTTTAAATAGTTATTAAATAATTAATAATTAATAATAATTAAATAAAAAGTGTAGAAAAATATAATTTAAGTTTTTAAATAAGTTTTAAGTCATTTTACATTTTTTAAGTTTTAAATTTCATAAATTTTAATTTTAGTTCCATTTTAGCTGTCCCGTTACGCGTTTGTAATTTATTTTTTATTCGCGTTTAATTTCCCTGTGTATATCTGTTTTTAATTGTTATTTAGGATTATTAAAACAAAAGCAAAATCAAAAGCAATCTAAATCATCAGTCACTCTAATCCTAGCTTTTCACAGTTTTCCATTCACATCTCGTTGGGAAACGATCCGGGTGATCACTTGCCTGGTTTCACACACTACACACGAGCATCCAGTTCCGAGTCTGCATTTGTTTAAATATAAGTGTTGGTTCGGGGCGGATCAAATTTTGGCGCCGCTGCCGGGGAGGTGTGCTGCGACTGTTGTGTAAGTTTTAGCGATTAGTGATTCGAGATCCTTCTATCAGAAGTTCCTATTTCTCAAAAATAATATAAAATACAAAAATATTTTTCTTTTCTTTCTATATATATTATATTATTATTATTATCAAATAAAAAATAAAAACACCAAAAAGATTTTCCGTTTTCTTTGTATAAATAAACAACAATAAAAAATTACCATCGAAAATCAAGACTGAGTACTACCTAACTGGGGGTACGGCCATAATAAGTTCCCAAACCTAAGATTAAAACTTGCCTTTGTGTCGCTTGCAAATTCGGCTCACCTTTGATTGATAAACAAACTCTAACGGAGGTTCTAGGATAGTCTGACATTAAATTGTCGGACTGAAAGAAGCGGGTTTTTAAGGAGCGTAATTGCCCACCTTTGCTTCTCCGCCACTCTGTGCGTTTTTCAGTTAGAGAGCTACCGTACGCTGGTTGATTTAAGGTTTAAGTTCCTTGTGTTGTGCTTTGATCTTGTTGAAAAAAAAAAAAAAAAAAAAAAAAAAAAAAAAAAAAAATTGAAAAAAAAACCAAAAACCCAAAAATATTCACCTTTTCCCTCTCGCCCTTTTTGATTCTTTATCCCTTTACCCTCTATCCATTTGATTCTAAACTTCTTCTATATTCTTATGGCATCTCTCGACGACGATTTCTTTGAACTCAGGGCCCTTGAAAACAACATTGAAAATCTTCAAGCCTTGTCCAAAATTTCAAAAATTCGTGTTGATAATGATGATCCATTGATTCCTATTCCCTCTCCGATGAGGGAAATGGAACGAGAAACCGAGGTGACAAAGGACCAGGTACTTTCCTCTGACAATGAAAGTGCTAAATACGTCCAACCTACGGTTATCCAAAAATCTAAGCTCACAATTACTCCTAAACCGTCAAGAATCGATCCTACTCTTTCACGATTTACGGTTAAAAGTTTGTCAAGCAAACGTACAGAGCTTAGATCAGTGACTGAAAAGAACGACTTGCCTAATCTTCACGTTTATCAAGAACAAAAACCAGAGACCATAACGGAAGTGGTGGAAATTCCTAGCTCTCAGAGCACACCACTTGTCCCACCTCCGGATTTTATTCCTTGTGTTGGTTGTGGTGAGCCGCTTTTTGGTTTACCATGTCGTTGGTGTACATGTGAACAATGTGGTAATGATATTCGAAACGGAAGTTGTTTGTTTTGTGGTTCGAGGAATTCATTTTCTTATGATCCTAATCCGAACTCATTCAACGACTCTTCAAATTTTTCTAACTACCCATCACATTCATACGAGCAAGAATCATATTATCCAAATCTCAATGATGCTTCGTATCAAAATACACCAAACTTTTCTTGTGAATTTTGTGGAGATTGTCCTCATCCGGAATATGATTGTCGAACGGGAGATATGCTTGTCTATGAGCAGAACCCTTATAACAATCAGACATCATCCGGATTTAACACATCTCCATATTATCCACCACCACAACAGTTTTACTGTTGTGAATACTGTGGAGGTCCGCATTATAAATCCGATTGTCAAACGAGAACCCCGCTTGTCAATGAGCATGGTCCGTGTAACAGTTACGATCAAGACCAACCTCCACAGTATCAAACAATTCAACCACCACCTCAGCCATCATCACAAGAACTTTCTCAAGACACTCTTGAAATTCTTAATTTACTCAAAAAAATTAAGGATTCAATTAAAGAACTTCCCCATGAAGATCTTCATGAGAAATCTTGTGCAGAACTTCTAGCCGAAGATCGAGCAGCACACAATCGTTTCTTGTTTAAACAGGCGTGCATACTCGATGATGATGATGATGAGGATGAAGAAGACGAAGAGGAGGGTGTTATTCCTTTAAATGATACCGTTTATCAACTCCCTGAGTCTGCTGTTATCACACCCGAAGTTCACACTCACTCTCTAAGTATGGGGGATGAGCGTCTTGACACAATTCCTGCAAAGGAATCAGACGTATTCATAAAGTCTAGTGTCGAGAACCTTGTCCCAATCCCAAGAGAGTCACAGGGAATTCTCGAGCATTTGTGTGATATCCCTCCTCCTTTTGATTTTTCAAAAGATCATATTGAGATGTTCTCCGATTCCACTAATGATGATACTTTATCATGTGGAGACATTATTTATATGGAGGAATTTCCTTCTGAGCCAGTCAGCTTAGAAGAAGAGAATGATGAAGCACTTGACACTGAAATCAAAGATGAAGCTCTTCGAGCAACATTATTGAATGTCAGTCTTCTCGTTTCTAAAATCGAGGCTTTCAAGGAAAAATCCATTTCATCTCCTATCCCCATAAAGGATAGTGACATATTTTCCGATGATTCTATTCCGGAAATGGAAGCCTTCTGTTTTGATCAGATGGGAGAGAAAATTAGTGGTAATACCACTTCTCATTCTCATAATTCTCTCCCCGATTATGAATCATTTACATTTGAGGAGTTCGCTGATGAACTCACTCACATCAAATCCGAATATGATTCATTTACCTTCAAGGAGTTCTCTGAAGAACTCACTCATATCATATCTCCGCCAGAGTATGATAACTTTTACTTTGATCTTGACAAAGAAAATCTCTGTGTTCCGGAGGGAAATGTTCTCATCACTGAGAATTTGATTGTTATCAAAATCCCATCCCTCCCACCCAGAATATGTCTTGATCATCTGAGCTTAAATGATGAGATTCATGATACTGAAACCATGAATTCTCCTTCTGATGAGGATGAATTAGTCATGATTTTTATCATGACTTTCTTTCTTTTCTTCACCTACAGGGTGACTTCTCCTGTTCTTCACTCCTTCGGGAATGAAGACACTATCTTTGACCCCGGCATTTTCATTTATCATTTGTGAGCCGGTTCTGTGTATATCTCATCGGAGTGGAACTTTCAAGTACTTCAGTGTTTATCCAACCATTTTGAATGAAAGTCCGATGTAGATGGTTTCTTCCACTTGCTTCCCCAAGAACCAATGAATGCAGGGTCGAGTCAAGCTAGCGACTCGGTTATCAAAAACAGTAGCTCATATATGGGTTTTCACCCATGTTTCACCTAAGTGTGGGGGAGATGCCCCACATGTTGTAAATATGTACATTTTAGTTAAAAAAAAAAAAAAAAAAAAAAAAAAAAAAAAAAAAAAAAGGGAATTTGCATGCCTTAGCGGCTTAAATGCAAATTAAATAAAAATAAAAAAAATTGTGTATATAAAAATAATGGCTATTCAGTATTTCCCTTTCACGTTCTAAGTGTTGGTTTAACAACCGGTACTTTGAATATTGAGGGCAATATTCAGTTCTAAGTGTGGGGGGGAATTCTTGCGAATTTGATCAAATGTACCATCTAGCACCCCCATTTTAGCCAAAATTTTAAAATTTTTTCTCACTTAGAACGCAACAAATGGTTATCAGTCCACCATGTCTAACCCACATAAGGACTGGCTAGTCCGAGAGCAAACGGCTCTTGGTAAAGATATATCAAATCCGTTTATGGCTTGCAATTTGCCCAAAATTGTATGGTATTCAACTCACCATATCCTTATAAGTGAAGAGTTGGCTAGCCCGCAAGGTTATGGCTTGTGGTAAAGGCAAGTGGAAAAACCATAATTGGTAATCAGCTCACCAAAGATAATATTAATAATTTATCTAAGAGTTGGCTAGTCCAGAAGCAAATGGCTTCTGGTAAAGACAAATCAAAACCGTTGACAGCTTATGGTTTGCTCAAAATCATTTGGTTATCATTGTACCAAAGTTCTTACTTGAACTGAAACAATTGGCTACTCCAGAGGTAATGGCTTTTGGTAAAGAGTCTTTCAAATCCATTAAATCTTCATAAAATATTGCTAGGGACTAGCAATAGTTTAGTGTGGGGGATTTGATATGTGTCTAATTACACATATATTTTATACTGTTAAACCCACATAAACGTCCAAAAACACACAAATAGCCAATAAATGTTATAAATATTATCAAAATGTGTTTTTATGTGTTACAAGTGCAAAATGATTAAAAACAGTCAAAAACGAGCTAAGTTTGCATAATTGGCAGTTTTAGTCCCCGAAGTTTCAAAAGTTGTCAAAAATAGTCCTTGAGTTTAAAAAATGGAAAATAAACTTTTGTGATCCTTGAACTATTGACACTTGACACTAATGGTCCCTGGAATATAGTTTTGATGTTTAGCAGGTTTGGTCCCTGGAGTTTCAGAATATTACACATTTGGTCCCTATACTACACCAAATCCTAAACAAATACTACTACTACTCTTGGTCTGTTTTATCAACCCAACCCAAATAACCTAACCCACTACCCAACCCTTTTTCCAAAGCCCAATTCACAACCAACACAACCCGGCCCACCTTTTCCTTAAATAATATCCAGGGTCAAACATTAGTTTGACCCGTCTCTTTCCCTCCCACTCTCACCTCTGCAACCTTATCCCTACACCTCAACCCCCCAGCTGTTTCACTACCACCTCACTCCCCAACTATCCCCACTTGTCCACCTAAACTTAGCTACTCTCACACAATCCCACGTGCTCAGAAGATAAGCCAAAATCCCACTTGGCTCATTTCCCGCCAAAAATCCAGATGGACCACTGAGATGATTTGAGAGCAATTAAACGGCTGGGATATGTTCGGACTTGACCAAAGAAGCTAATAGGATTGCTATAAAAGGATGAGAAGACCAAGAGTTCAAATTGTCGCTTGTTTTAGACCTTCGTAGTGTAAATTTAAGTTATTGTCATTTTCAGTTTCATGTAATGTTTTAAATTATCAATACAAGTTCGTTTTAGTTACTTTGTGCCAATTTCAAGTCACTTTGTTTTGAATGTCAGTTATAAGCAAATTTCAAGTGAATGTGTGATTCGTATAAGCTATAAGTTACCACTAAAAGCTCTAATACCCTTGTAATAAGCTTACATAAGCTTCTCATAGCTTCTTGTAATCTTATTTAGTATCAACAAGTTCTAAATTTCAAGTAATGGAAAATGGTCAACGAAAGTCAAACAAGCTCATGATAAGCTTCTCTGGCTTGAACAAGCTGGAATTGTGGAAGCTTCTGGTTTAGTGGCTCTATGGAGAGCTTATAGGTTGGTTCTGTTCTTGGTTCCTCTGAGTTTCATACAAATTCGATTGTAAGCTCATAATATCATATTAGCTTAATTTTTCATTAATCGCCATAAGCTGCTTAAATCTAGTTTAAAAGCTATTAAAAATAATCAATATTAGTTAAAAATCAATTTAGGTTCAAGTTCTTAGCTTGTTTTAGCCATCTCAGTTCAAAAATCTCAAAACACCACCCTTAAGGGGTGTTTGGTTTAGCAGCAGTCACAAAGCCAAACATCATTTCACTGTTACCTGACCACTCAGCCAAGTTTGCACAAGCTTATATAATACCTTAGAAGCTATTCTCACCCTTAGATCAGTTCTAGAACAAGTTTTAACCATTTTGAACCATTTGTGTGAGATTTGGACTGCCAAGAGCTTAAACAAGCTCATACAAGCTCCTGGCTTGTTTTGGCCATCTCATAGGTTGTTTTGAGTTCCATATTGTCCACTTAGTTTGTCATTGGAAGCCTAGGCCAACTGCACAAGTGTGCACTAAAATAGCAGCCACACCAATTTTTTGCAGACTGCATATAGCAGTTTTCATAGTTTTTAGAAACTTTGAGATTTTCTATCTCACTCACCATAAGCTCAAATAAGCTAAATCCTTTTGATCCTTAAACCTCACCAGTTCAACTCACTAGGATATTTTTAGTTCGAATATTGCAAGTCCCTAGAACCCTTAAACTTAGCCTCAAAGTTGGTCGATCTAACCTGGTGCAGGGCAACCTCAGCAGCTTCTTGAGCCATAAGCTCTTTTGAGCTTATGTGGCTTATACAAGCCATTGATTTCGATCCAATTAGTTCAATTAAGTTTACAACAGTTCAAAAATGCTTAGTTCACAAGCTCATAGCTTCTTAATTAGATTCTAGCTTGTTTGATTGATTTTAGTTTCTTAAAAAGTTTTAAAAGCTAAACTGCAGTCCATAAGCTCTCATTTCTAGCTTATTCTTTGAGATTCATAAATCGTGCTAGTTATAAAAAATACTCCCAATAAGCTACTTAGTAAGTTCCAATAGATAAAAGTCCAAGAAAAAAAATAAAAAGAAAAGTGACACTAGCTAGATTCGAACCTGTGACCTTGTGGTTATCTGGTGCAAAACCAAAGCAAACCCGTGCACCATCTGCCCTAAGTGGTTTCTAGTGTTATTTGTTTCTTCATTTATTTATATACTAGTAATAGCAGTTTTGTATAATAAGCTTAATTAAGTTACCAGCTTATTTGTAGCTTATCCGTATAAGCTAGTTTTTCCACTTTATTTTTATTAGCTCAGTAATCACTTATATTAATTTAGTAAAAAGTTTCATAATTTATTAAATAGCTTTAGTACTTTTAATTAATTAATTTAGTTTAATTAGTAATTAAATCAAAATAAAAAATATAAAAATCTAAAAAATATAAATCCAACTTTCATAATTTTCTTTTGTTATTTGTAATCTAGGAAAAATATAAAAATATTTTTAGGTCTTAAGAAAATCAAAAATAGAAATAAAGTGATAGCTTCTATTTAATAGAATTTATCTTTTTAAATTTTAATTAAGTAAATTTCAATTTTATAATTTTCTTAGCTTTTTAATATCATATAATATTTATAGAAAAAGTTTTAGAATTTTCTTAGTTCATATAGTATTTTTTATAAATTTAAATAGTTTAAATAGTTATTAAATAATTAATAATTAATAATAATTAAATAAAAAGTGTAGAAAAATATAATTTAAGTTTTTAAATAAGTTTTAAGTCATTTTACATTTTTTAAGTTTTAAATTTCATAAATTTTAATTTTAGTTCCATTTTAGCTGTCCCGTTACGCGTTTGTAATTTATTTTTATTCGCGTTTAATTTCCCTGTGTATATCTGTTTTTAATTGTTATTTAGGATTATTAAAACAAAAGCAAAATCAAAAGCAATCTAAATCATCAGTCACTCTAATCCTAGCTTTTCACAGTTTTCCATTCACATCTCGTTGGGAAACGATCCGGGTGATCACTTGCCTGGTTTCACACACTACACACGAGCATCCAGTTCCGAGTCTGCATTTGTTTAAATATAAGTGTTGGTTCGGGGCGGATCACGCATCTTTCCCCAAGATACGGCGTATTCTGTTTTTAATAAGAAATTTTTCTAAACCCTAACGCCATACGACGCATCTGTTTTAACAGATACGGCGTATTGTCTATTTAAATTAAAAACAGTTTTTGAATTTTTAAACAGATACGACGTATCGATTTTTATCGATACGGCGCATCTTCAAAATCAAAAAAATCTTGTATTTTGAAACGTAACGAAAATGCGGCGCATTAGCTTTTGTTAATACGACGCATTTAATTTTAATAAATATAAACGATTTTTGATAATTTAAAACTGATACGGCGCATTCTAATTCATAAGCGGCGTATCTGCTTTCTGAGTAAAAGTCTGATTAAATTTTAACGTAATAAGATACGGAGTATCCAACTTTTTGGATACGGCGCATCGCTTGCAGATATCAGCAACTTTTATTTTTCTTATTTCCGAACGGAAAATATTCTAACCCTTACACTAGGAAGTTTTTACTTTGAAATCTACCTGTTTTAATTTTCAGGAAGAATGTTCGATATTTTCCCCAACTGGTTCGGAAGACCCCAAAGAAACCCTACCATGGAAGAGTTTGCACTACTAATCGCTCAAGCAAATGAAAAAGAACATCATGAAGCAAGAAACTTTATTAATGAATTCAAAGGCAGTCATGAGCTGTTACTAAAGGAACAAAACAACATGATTAATGGATTGGCAATTGAAGTGCACCAATTGTCAACGGTGCTTAACAAGATCCTTTTGGTAAAACATGATTTGAAAGGGATTACAACTAGAGGCGGAAAGTCAACCTTTCAAATCGGAGAGACACCCGAGGATAACAGCACAAACAAGATTTCCCCTGAATCTATATCATCTGAGCAGGAGCAACCAAAAGAGACTAATCCGGAACTTGTGATTAGAGAAGAACCTTCTATTGAACTTAAACGATCAACACTACCTTTTCCACATAGGGTAAGAAAGGAGAAAGAAGATGCCTATCAAAGGAAGTTCCTGGAAAATCTCAAGCAACTGCAGCTAAGCATACCATTATTGGAAGCCCTAGTGAAAATGCCAAAATATGCTAAATATCTAAAGAGCTTGCTTACAAACAAGTCCAAACTTGAAGAGGCTTGCACTGTAACAATGGGGGAGAGAAGCTCAGCAGCATTGCTCAACAAACTTCCATCTAAGGAGAAAGATCCAGGGAGTTTCACTATTCCTTGTCAAATTAAAAATTTACATATTGGAAATGCTTTAGCCGACCTAGGAGCTAGTATAAGTCTTATGCCCTCTTCTATGTATGAAAAATTAGGCCTTGGTAAACCAAAACCTACTAGGATGTGCTTAGAGCTAGCTGATAGGTCCATACAATACCCATTAGGAATAGCTAAAAATATATTAATAAAAGTTGATAAATTTGAACTACCTATTGACTTTGTTATCCTCGATATGCCCGAAAATTCTAGAACTCCTATAATATTAGGACGACCATTTTTAGCCACTGCTAGGGCCATGATTGATGTTTTTAATAAAAAGATAACTCTTACCATAGGAAAATATGAGGTTGAATTTAATATGGAACAATCTATGAGTAAAACTAATTCTGAAGACGATGAATGCTATAATATCGATGTTTCTGATGACACGATTAATCAATTTACTCAGAAATTGTTTAAAAGTAATTTGCTTGATTCTTTTCTGCTTAAAAATTTAGAAAACACAATTGCTATAGAAGATCAAGTTGATGAGAATACTATTGATAATTATTTCGCTGTTGATTCTGCTGTTTGTAACGCCATACGGCGCATCGGAAATATCGATGCGGCGCATTTATCTGATGACAGCAACGACATAATAAAAGAACAAGTTTATTCCACTAGTGCTAATGAAATTGATGATGTTAAACCTGTGCTTAAGGATCTCCCTTCTACCTTGGAATGTGCCTATCTAAATGGGAACATTAATTCGCCCGTTATTATTGCATCTGACTTAACGCCAAAAGAAAAAGAATCCCTTTTGCAGGTACTATATAAACGAAGAGGAGCATTAGCATGGAGTATGTCTGATATTAAGGGAAATAGCCCGTCATTCTGTACACATAAAATCCTTATGGAAGATGAATTCAAACCAACTATCCAACCCCAAAGGCGTTTGAATCCAAAAGTCCAAGACGTGGTGAAAAATGAAATTGTGAAATTACTTGACTCCGGACTTATCTAACCAATTTCCGACAGCTCGTGGGTCAGTGATGCGTGGTTTTGCAACCTTACAACAGGTTTTACCTCTCAAGGGATCTCAAGAGGCTTACAACCCCACCAGGCAGTGTACCTGACCGATGTAGTATAGTGTAGTGGTAAGTACGGGGGATTGATCGTTCTCCACAGGGAATAGTGTTCGTTAGGTATGAAAAACTACTCTAATAGGTCTAAGGGTGAGAGAAGATTCTTTTTGTGTTTTTATAATTTTATGAAAGCAAGTAAAATCTCGGGTTTGAAAGAGTGGGCGGAATTAGTTGCTAGTCAACTAACCCAAATTACTACGAATGCAAATAAAATAAAATAACAGAAAATAAAAAGGTTGGTGAAAACTTATGTGGAGGAAAATGTGTTTACTTAGATTTCCTTACTCCCTAACTATCTTTTACCGGTTGATTAGTGTGTATTAATTGCGTGGATGACGGGTGTATTCCTTAATACCATTTGTGGGGTGGCGTACGTACTTCCCCAACTCTACAAGCTCCTACTTCACTCCTATGTCGAGCCGGCTAGGAAGCTCCTAACATGGGATCACTAGAATTCGCTTGTGCATTAAATACAACCATAAAAACCTTTAGTACGCATTGGTTCATGTTTCTTAAGACGTTCAAGCAAGTTACCGGTTAGGAAGTTAGCCAGTTTTCTTAAGCCTAACATAGATAAACAATCATCCAATACAACTAACAACACACTAATAACCAATAATCAATAGCTAGGTTTCATTAGATCTAAGCAAACACAAGATAAATCTAGCCTAGCATGTTAAACAAAAGACAAGAACAAGATAGAATCAAACAACACATAGACATATTGAATGATTAATTGATAACTTATCTTCAATGTAACATGGAAGATCTCAAGGCAAAAAGCCTTGAAAAAGCTGCCAAATTCGTCCTAGGGTTTTCACACACAAAGTTCCCCAATAAGTTCCACACTAATGACAAAAAATTAGAAAACTATATATAGACTTTCAGATCTGACGGCGTCACGTTATGGAGTGTGACGCCGTCACCTCGCCGCTTTTAGGGTTCCCGGATGACCTTCTTGACGCCGTCCCTCTTTAGCTCTCCAAAATCCGTTCTGGCCTATCAAGGCTTGACGCCGTCAGATTTAGGGGTGACGCCGTCCCCCTTTAAATTAAGCCGTGACGACCTTGATCATATTAAAGCGTGACGCCGTCAGAATTCCCATGCAAATTTCCCTGGCTTATCATGAGTAATTTTCACATCCACCATTTTATTGCCAAGCCGTGACGCCGTCTGGAGAGGATCCTGACGCCGTCAAAGGTAACTTTTAGCCGATTTTGAGACTTTGTCGTTTTCTTCACTTTAATGCTCCAAAAACGTCCAAAATGCTTCCTTTTCCAGATTTCTTCTCAAAATTACCTAAAATGACAAAAGGAACGATTTAGGGCAATATTTGATCAAATAAATACGATTTAGGGCTTAAATGACCCCTTAAAAGCGGTACACTTTTCGCTTCATCAAATACCCTTACACTTGAGATTTGCTTGTCCTCAAGCAAATGCGCTTTTATTCTAATCAAAACACAAGTTAGGGGTCATTTAATGCTAACATAAAAGTAATTACAACAAATAATCGTTCCACTTTAATCATAATAAGCACGGAGATTACAAACTAGCACCTCACAAGTAGTGTTTAGATACTCACATCTCTCAAGTGTCATCAAAATAAATCTCATAAATGAAAACGGATAATATCTCTCACTACCTGTCATAGCAAATAGATTACCATAGGCTTGGGAAAGGATCGAAAACCTCCTCCACTAGGCGTAAGCACCTAAGATAAACTATCAAAGAGGGCTTTTACATGGGTTATAACGTTAGGTGTAGGGAAAAGGAAAACACGGTTTTGTTGGATAAAGGATATTTACTGGTGGCGAGTTAAAGATCTTGATCAATTACATGTACTATACAATGTTGCTAAGCCAAGACTCGACTCGATTTAAGCTAATGAAAGAAAATAACAAAAACATAAGATAAACATAAAATGAAACGGGATGGTAGTCCGTATGTTTTTTCTATTTTTTCTTTTTCTCATTTTTTTTTTATTTTTCTTGATTTTTCGATTTTTCGATTTTTTTTTTTTTTTTTTTTTTTATTTTTTTTTTCTTTCATACACTTTTGCCCTACCATCCAAAATAATACATCATAGGGGCGTTGCATTCCCCTTACACTTGAATTTTTACATAACTTTACAAATAACTATTCTAATGACTCGAATTAAGATAATCGAAACACTTGGAATACTTTTAAAATATTTAGCACATATGGGGGTAATAAATGATGTTCTTCCCCATTACTCCATTACACTAGTACTTTACCCATGAGTCCCAATCGTCCCAAAACAATATGTACAAGGATATGACTCGACTTAGCAACCATGTAATCAACTAGATAATTAACTTGGGTTTAAACAAATGTTGTCACAATAATGCACTAAAAATGAGTGCATACAAGGTAGGCTAAGGCGATTTGGGTGTACATTTAAGTGGGGTGTAACAAATTCTTCCTTTAAGTAAAATGCTTAAAGGTCGAAACGAAAAGATAGGCTCTGAGGGGTGTACTAGGGGTATCGTGTACTAAAAATGAGTACAACGCAAAGGGTGTGGGAGAATTACTTGACCAATGTAGCCAATGTAATTATAACAAAATCACAGGTGTAAAACAATGGGTTAATCCTAATGCCTCTTATCATGTAGTAAATCTAACTACACGAATGTAGTCTCACTTGTGGCCTCGGAATGGTCCTAACGCAAGTTCTAGAATCTAAGTGCTACCGGTACACACATCATAGCATAAATGCTTTTCCTACCAATTCTAGGGGCGAACCTCACATATTTGGGGGTGGAAAATTTTTTAGTGGTACGGTTTTTGTGCTAGTTATATAACTCCTATCCGTGAGACGCTCATTAAGATCAAAGTTTCACTCCTATATGTTGTGAAAAATTTTAAATTTGGCACTAAAATTACCCTAACAAGTATTTATCTCAGTTTTATTACACATCTACTATTAAACAAACAAAAATCAAGTGCAATTGTATTCTCTAAAATCATACTTTTACCCCCCCTTACACTTAAGATGAACATTGTCCCCAATGTTCAAATAACAAGATGTAAAAGAAAAAAGTAAAAGAATGAAATCAAATACTCCCCTGATTCGTTCGGTGGATAATGAAGTAACATGGTTAGATCTTCTTCCAAGGTAATGTTGAAGCTCCATGACTAATGCATCGCCATAAGCTTGATCCAACAAACATTTCCTTGTCCAAAATAACCTGTTAAACCTGAGAAAACAAACACGAAAACCTGCATAACATCGGCGGGATAAACTCTATATATAAGGATATAATGCTTGTGGAATGATAATTTTGCAGATTCCTGGAGATTATAAGTTAGAGATTTAATAAAAACTTTTTATGAAAACAAAACCTTCAAAAATTTTCAGAAAATTAAACCTGACGCCGTCAGGTTGTAAATCCTGACGCCGTCAGATATGATCTGACAGAATTCTCATGTTACGTTTCTGGAAAAAATTTTAGAAAAACCTATACTTTACTTCCTGGAAATCCTGCAAAACATCATTATGACTCGATACAAGCATTTGACTCCAACAAATACTAATATGTATGTTAATTTATTATTATTACGATTCATGTTCATTTGTGTTCTAATAAACCGATTTAGATTTCCCTTACACTTAGCTTTTGCAAAATACCTTTATATGTAGTTAAGACGAAGTTAAAAACAAGATAAAGCATTTTCACAAATTACTTTTGAACATGAATCAATAATAATAAAACTTAAACATACATACGGAAATAAATAAAAACAAATAAACAAATAAATAAACACACAAAGCAAATAAAGCTTGGGTTGCCTCCCAAGAAGCGCTTTTCTTTATTAACGAGTCTTGTAGCTAGACTCAAAGTCACGTACATTACGTGATTCCATCATTGGTCACGGTTCCTAGGCCATTTTCATTCCCGGTTTTATATTCCGGTCCCAATTTCAAACAATCCTTGTAGAAACCGAATATCCTTTCCATAACATAGTCTACTCCTTTATTTCTATCCTCATCATTCCTATAGTAGACCTCTTGCTTAAGCTCCTTCTCAACATTTGACAAGTGTTGGAATTGTTCTATCTTATATGGCATTTGGTAGTTTACCTCATCGGTCTCATCCTTAAATCTAACTATCCCTAAGGAAGGTTCATAAGTCATTCTAGAGACCTCAACAAATGGTTTTCCAAAAACCACTTGAGTTAAGTATGCATCGGCTATTGGGCGGATATCTTCAACAATTACAAAGTCGGTGACATAGGTGAAGTTTCCTACATAAACCGGTAATCCCTTAACTCTTCCCGTGAAGTTACTCATCCATCCCTTGTCAGGGAACATCCTATACCCAAGTTGATTTTTCATTATCAAGTTGTAGTGGGCTCTAGTCATGATGTTTATGGGTGATCTAAGGTCGATGTAGGCTTTCCACACATGCAAATGTCCGATGTTGCATGGTATGTTGAGATTAGAAGGGTCGCCTATTTCTATGATTGGTCTACCTAGGAAGTATGGTGCCTCGGGGTCATCGAATAAGTTTGTATGATATGCGCGCTCTTCCTTAGTGGGTAGCCTATTGAAGTAGTCCTCATCATCATCTACTTCTTCAATCTCACTTGTCCTAACTTCCTTATCAACCTCGACTTTCTTATCCTCATCCTTAGGTTCACTATTATCCTCATTCCTATCAATTGGTTTAACAGTGACAATGTTGACAAAGTGGACGTGTTTGGATGAAGAGGGGTCTTTTACTTGGGGTCCACTATTTGTGTTCCTAGCGTCCTTATGTGGAGGTGATAACACTTGGTTATTGAGAGCTTTCAACAAGTTGTCAATTTTATTGGTCATCTTCGTTTGTTGTTGATTGAATTCGGACTCGAATCTAGCTATCCGAGCTTCTTGAGATGCCATAAATTGAGACATCAATCCTTCAAAGTTATTGGTACTACCATTGCCGGAAGGATTGTTGTTGAAAGTACGGTTCGAGTTGGAACCGCTTGATTGGAAACGACTAGGTGGGTTGGATGGATTGGTTTGTTGTGCGTTTTGGTTTGGTTTCCACCTAAGGTTCGGGTGATTTTTCCATGAGGGGTTGTATGTATCACCATAGGGGTTTGGCTCGGGTTTGAAAGTGTACCACTTGTCTCCCGCTCCATCGGTACGCGAGGATGCGTAGTCCACAAAAGCTTGTTCGGGGAGTTCCATGCAATCACGAGTGTCGTGGGGACCACTACATAATTCACATGAAGAAGTGATTTTGTTCACTTGGCTTGAAGGTTTAGGAGCCTCGTAGGATTTCATGAGAAACTTGACTTGGTCTTCAAGTTCTATGATCCTACGGTCGGAAGTGCTTGAATTGTTCGAAGGCAAAGATATTGCCTTGACCGTTTTATTCAAATCACGGGGATCACTCCAACTTTCGTTGTCATAAAGAGCAAGATCCTCTAGGAGAGCCCATGATTGTTCTGCACTTAGATCACGTAGCTTACCACCGGCCGATTGGTCAATGGTTTTCCTTGTGTATAGATTGATATGGTCATAGAAGATTTGGACTTGGAGCCAAAGTTCTATGCCATGGTAAGGGACTTTTTGGAGTAAGTCCTTGAATCGAGTCCATGCCTCGTAGAGAGTTTCGCCTTGACGTTGTTGGAACATCAAGATATCATTCCTTAGCTTGGTAGTTCTTCCCGGTGGGAAAAACTGAGCAAGGAAACGAGTGGTGAGATCATCCCAAGAGGTGATGGATCCTGCGGGTTGACGCTCTAGCCATTGACTAGCTTGGTCCCGCAGAGAGAATTGAAAGAGACGTAGTCGGGTCGTCTCTCGAGTGGCAACATCAAGGTCTATAGAATCAACGATTTTGAGAAAGTCCTTGAGATGTTGATTAGGATCTTCAGAACGAAGTCCATGGAATGCGCATCCACTTTGCACCAACCGGATGGTGTCGGATCGCAAGGGAGTGACATTGGCTCCTTGAGTGAGCTCAATGGTGTTTCGATAGCCATGGTGGCTAGGACGGGAGTACTCTCCTAAAGTACGGGCTCTAGGAGGTGGTGGTTGTTGTGGTGGGTTGTTGGGATCAAGGATATTACCACCTTCCATGATGTCAAATGGTAATGGTTACGAACAAAGAAACGAAGAAAATAGATAGACTAAAGAAAACCTAGAAAAATAAAATAAAAATCTCACTAGAAAGGAATCTAGTGAGTAGACCTATAAAATAAAAATTCAACCTAAACAATAACTATTCCCCGGCAGCGGCGCCAAAAACTTGATGCGTGGTTTTGCAACCTTACAACAGGTTTTACCTCTCAAGGGATCTCAAGAGGCTTACAACCCCACCAGGCAGTGTACCTGACCGATGTAGTATAGTGTAGTGGTAAGTACGGGGGATTGATCGTTCTCCACAGGGAATAGTGTTCGTTAGGTATGAAAAACTACTCTAATAGGTCTAAGGGTGAGAGAAGATTCTTTTTGTGTTTTTATAATTTTATGAAAGCAAGTAAAATCTCGGGTTTGAAAGAGTGGGCGGAATTAGTTGCTAGTCAACTAACCCAAATTACTACGAATGCAAATAAAATAAAATAACAGAAAATAAAAAGGTTGGTGAAAACTTATGTGGAGGAAAATGTGTTTACTTAGATTTCCTTACTCCCTAACTATCTTTTACCGGTTGATTAGTGTGTATTAATTGCGTGGATGACGGGTGTATTCCTTAATACCATTTGTGGGGTGGCGTACGTACTTCCCCAACTCTACAAGCTCCTACTTCACTCCTATGTCGAGCCGGCTAGGAAGCTCCTAACATGGGATCACTAGAATTCGCTTGTGCATTAAATACAACCATAAAAACCTTTAGTACGCATTGGTTCATGTTTCTTAAGACGTTCAAGCAAGTTACCGGTTAGGAAGTTAGCCAGTTTTCTTAAGCCTAACATAGATAAACAATCATCCAATACAACTAACAACACACTAATAACCAATAATCAATAGCTAGGTTTCATTAGATCTAAGCAAACACAAGATAAATCTAGCCTAGCATGTTAAACAAAAGACAAGAACAAGATAGAATCAAACAACACATAGACATATTGAATGATTAATTGATAACTTATCTTCAATGTAACATGGAAGATCTCAAGGCAAAAAGCCTTGAAAAAGCTGCCAAATTCGTCCTAGGGTTTTCACACACAAAGTTCCCCAATAAGTTCCACACTAATGACAAAAAATTAGAAAACTATATATAGACTTTCAGATCTGACGGCGTCACGTTATGGAGTGTGACGCCGTCACCTCGCCGCTTTTAGGGTTCCCGGATGACCTTCTTGACGCCGTCCCTCTTTAGCTCTCCAAAATCCGTTCTGGCCTATCAAGGCTTGACGCCGTTAGATTTAGGGGTGACGCCGTCCCCCTTTAAATTAAGCCGTGACGACCTTGATCATATTAAAGCGTGACGCCGTCAGAATTCCCATGCAAATTTCCTTGGCTTATCATGAGTAATTTTCACATCCACCATTTTATTGCCAAGCCGTGACGCCGTCTGGAGAGGATCCTGACGCCGTCAAAGGTAACTTTTAGCCGATTTTGAGACTTTGTCGTTTTCTTCACTTTAATGCTCCAAAAACGTCCAAAATGCTTCCTTTTCTAGATTTCTTCTCAAAAGTACCTAAAATGACAAAAGGAACGATTTAGGGCAATATTTGATCAAATAAATACGATTTAGGGCTTAAATGACCCCTTAAAAGCAGTACACTTTTCGCTTCATCAGTCAGTCCTATCTATGTTGTACCAAAAAAAGGAGGAATGACGGTAGTACCAATGACGACAATGAGCTAATTCCTTCAAGAACTGTTACTGGATGGAGAGTTTGCATCGACTACCGCAAACTCAATGATGCTACGCGAAAAGATCACTTCCCTCTTCCATTTATTGATAAAAAGTTAGAAAGACTATCAGGACATGATTATTATTGTTTTTTAGATGGTTTTTCAGGTTTCTTCCAAATACCCATTGCCCCCGAGGATCAAGAGAAGACGACTTTCACCTGCCCTTATGGAACCTTCGCTTATAGGAGAATGCCGTTCAGACTATGCAACGCCCCTGCTACTTTCCAACGTTGTATGACGGCTATCTTCCATGATATGGTAGAAGACTTTATGGAAGTCTTCATGGACGACTTCTCGGTGTTCGGTAACTCATTTAGTGATTGTCTCTTTAAACTTGTTAAAATGCTTGCTAGGTGTGAAGAAACTAACCTTGTTCTTAATTGGGAAAAATGTCATTTTATGGTTAGAGAGGGAATTGTGTTAGGACATAAGATTTCTGGGAGAGGTATAGAAGTCGAAAAAGCTAAAATTGATGTAATTGCCAAACTACCTTACTCCACTAATGTAAAAGGTGTTAGATGTTTTTTAGGGCATGCTGGATTTTATCATAGGTTCATAAAGGATTTTTCAATGATATCTAGGCCTATGACCCAATTATTTCTAAAAGATGCGAAGTTTGATTTTTCTGAAGATTGCAAAAAGGCATTTAATATACTAAAAGAAAAACTAACTACTGCACCTATTATAATTTCGCCGGATTGGAATCTGCCTTTTGAACTAATGTGTGACGCTAGTGATTACGCTGTTGGAGCTGTACTTGGCGAAAAGATAGAAAAGAAATTTAAGCCAATTTATTATGCTAGAAAAACATTAAATAATGCCCAGGAACATTACACCACCACAGAAAAAGAACTTTTAGCAGTAGTTTTTGCATTCGATAAATTTAGGTCATATCTTATATTGTCAAAAACTATGGTTTACACTGACCATTCTGCTTTGAAGTATTTGTTCAATAAACAGGATGCCAAGCCAAGGCTTATTAGGTGGGTTTTATTGCTCCAAGGATTCGATATTGAAATTAAAGATAAAAAGGGTGCCGAGAATCTAGCTGCTGACCACTTATCTAGACTTGAAAACCCTGATATGGAGGTGCTTGATGAAAGGGAAATCGCTGATGACTTTCCTGATGAACACCTTATGATGGTAAGAATTAAGAGCAATAATAATAGACCCTGGTATGCCGACTATATAAACTTTATTGTTGCAAATGAAATTCCAAAAGGGCTAACATCCGACGAGAAAAGAAGATTTCTAAATCGCGCTAGTGAGTATATTTGGGATGAACCTTATGCCTTTAAATTATGTCCTGACAATATTATATGAAGATGCGTAGATGGAGATGATGTCCCAGCAATATTAGCACATTGCCATTCAGGGCCGATGGGGGGACATCTCGGTGTAGTTATTACAAGAAGAAAAATACTTGATGCAGGATTTTATTGGCCCACTATGTTGGATGATGCAAAAGATTATATAAAAGGATATGATGCGTGTCAACGATCCGGAAATATAACATCAAGAAACGAAATGCCGCAAAACTATATCCATGTATGTGAAGTTTTTGACATATGGGGATTGGACTTCATGGGACCGTTTCCTGAATCTAAAGGTAATAAGTATATTTTGGTTGCTGTTGATTACGTATCAAAATGGGTCGAAGCGCAAGCATTACCAACAAATGACAGCAAGGTAGTACTTAAATTTTTGCAAAGTTTGTTCGCTAGGTTTGGAGTTCCTATAGCATTGATTAGTGATAGGAGAACACACTTTTGTAATCACCATCTGGGAAGAGCCTTGCAAAAATATGGAGTGTATCATAGGGTTTCCACTGCATACCATCCTCAATCCAATGGGCAAACTGAAGTAACCAATAGAGCTATAAAGCAGATTCTTGAAAAAACGACTGGATATAATCCGAAAGGGTGGTCTGACAAGTTAAATGATGCTTTATGGGCATTTCGTACAGCCTATAAGACACCGACGGGATGCACTCCATTTCGTCTTGTATACGGAAAAGCATGCCACCTACCGGTCGAAATAGAACAAAGTGCATATTGGGCTTTGAAGCAATGTAATTTGGATATGGAAGCTGCAACGAAGAACCGTTTCATGGAACTCAATGAACTCTACGAACTAAGAGATGAGGCCTACAGAAATACTAAGATCTACAAAGAAAGAACTAAAAGATGGCATGACTCGAGGTTACATGGGGATAAAATGTTTACTATTGGAGAAAAAGTGCCGCTATTTAATTCTCGATTGAAGATGTATCCAGGTAAACTTAAATCAAGATGGACGGGTCCGTTCGTTGTCATGAAAGTGTATCCATATGGGACTATTGAAATATGCAATAAAAATGGTTATATATTCAAGGTAAACGGGCAACGAGTTAAAAAATACTTTGATAATAAAATTGAGGATACTGAGAACGAGGTGGTGGAGTTTGAACCCGAAGTATTGGAATAAGGAGCTGAACGTGAGTCTAACTTGAAGACTCTGGAATAAAGACAAGTGCTGACCGGGAGACAACCCGGAGAATTTTTACATTTTGTTCTATGTCGAGTCTGTCAGACCCGCAGAAGATACGGCGCATCTCAATCCTAAGATGCGACGCATCGCCTGCACTGGTCATATCTTATTTAATTTTCTGCATTTTTATTTTTGAATTTAAAACTTTCTGTCAGTTTATTTAATGCGGTGCATCCCTGGTTAAGGATGCGACGCATCTTCTATTCTGATTCGTATTTATTCCAGGCTAGATACGGCGTATCTTTTTCCATAAGATACGGCGTATCGACTGACCTGATGATTTACAGTTTAATTTTTTTTTAGTTTTATTTTTACTAACTACTAATGTATTATGCAAGTTTGAACATTCTTAATTCAGGTGTGTTAAAGTCTGAATGGTATTATAGATTCCTGCAATTTCTGTGGATACATCATCTATGAAGCTTAAACGTTCTAATCCACAAGAATGCTGATTTTTGCTCTTAAACAAATAATGGAGGATCATACCGAGCAAATCTCAGGGGAGTTTTTATGTTCTAATTCTTTTATTTTCCAGTTTTTAATCTTTGATACAAACAACGAGGACGTTGTTTAACTTAAGTGGGGGGATTGGAGAATTAGAACACTTACTTGTCCTAAACTTTTTCAAAATATGCTTAAAATGCGCTTAATATATCAAAATTTAAAATTTTTCTAGCATGTTTTTGTTTAAAGTCTAAATTACATAGCTGCACACATAACATTATTTCCAAAAATTATGAACTTATCAAAATTCACAAATCTATGAGTGTGCCGGTGACTTGTAAACTTTAGAACTTGGCTTATATACTATTCGAGACCACCATAATAAGTATTATCTATATAATTGGAATGACTTGTCTAAATTGGTAAATTTCTAGGATTACACCCAAATAGCCTTTATATGTTATGTGATATTAACTAACTACACTGGTTAGTTAACCCCCGTATAAACCCTTTGTTACTCTCACTTTTAGAGTAAGATACCCCTAGAAAAACACTCAGAGCCATTCCTTTCGTTTCTTACACCTTTGTTATAATGTTTCGATACACCCTTACACCTTAGCCTACCCTGTCGATTAAAATCCGTGGTTAATTGCTTTAGGCAAACTGTGTTTCCTTACATTACCTGTGTTCGCGTGCGTAATTCATTATCTTTGGTTGAGTCAGGAAATTGCACAATGCAATTGTTATGAAAGTAAATATTGTATAACTTTGAGTTTATTTTTCGTGTGTTTACTACTTTCACTATTACAGTTATTTCTGAAAGTATGAAGAGTATGGAAAAATTATCCGGAAAAATAGTGATAGAAAAGTTGTGAAATTTTACACATATATGTTGATGTCAAAAAAAAAAAAAAAAAAAAAAAAAAAAGAAAAGAAAAAAAAACCGAAAAAAATAGAAAAGAAAAAGAAAAAGGAAAAGTTGGAAGTTTGTTTTAACCAACTTATGTAAAGTTTTGTATTAAGTGGGAGATATCACTACTATGTATTGTATATTATATTTATGGATTGAATGGGAGTTGGCCGTTATGGGAACGCCAACTAAGGTTATTCTTTGATTGAGATCTTGTTGAGTATAATTTGTGTCTACCTAAAGCGTGTGTTTCAAGTGTTAAAGCGTGAGTTATTCAATGATACGAGTCTTATTCATGGGATGGTTGGGAAAGTGATTTACCACACTTAGGATTTTAATTTATCTGTTTTGTTTATTTTTCATTTTACACCAATTTGTATCCCAAATATTATCCATACCCTACATCATTCTTTATCCAAACCTTTGATTTATTGAGATTAGGGATTTGAGCAATCTTAAGTATCGTGGTCGTGGATTCGGCTATGTATTTATGATTTTGTCGCCCTTTTTGATATAATATTATTGGTCAAGATTACTTGGTCCTATCTTTAGCCTATTCGAGTTAAGGATTTGAGCAATTGCAAGTATCGTGGTCGTGGATTCGATCATGTATTTGTGATTTTGTCGCCTTTTCTGGAATATGAGATCGATAGAGATTAAAAAGGATGATCAACCCTTAACCAACAAACCCTTTTTACCGCTTTAGACTTGTTATTCCTTGTCTTTAGTGGGGGAGATGCGTATACTTGCCAAGCTTATGATAGAATATTCGTCACGACTGGACAGTTAAATGATTAGATTTGCTTTTATCGAAATATTTTATTTTATTTCTAATTCGTTAAGTGTTTGGTTGTGCAATTATGACAAAACGAATACATGCTTAAATATAAAAACAAATCCTAATATCTTTTAGGATACATTTTCATAAGATTTATTCTAAGGCTTACTTGGGGACAACTAAAGTTCAAGTGGGGGGATATTTAATGAACTCAAATAAGTACATTTTATTATCATCATTTATCCTATTTATTTGACTTGTTCTATTATATTATATATGAGAATTGATACGTTAATGTTTACTTTTGTAATTCTCAGGTAAAAACAAGTATTATGTGAAACTTGGCGATTTTGGACTAATTATGGAGCAAAACAAGCAAGATGTTAAGAGTCTACGGAAATGTACAAGATCAAGATCATTCTGCTCCAGATACGCCGCAACATACTTCTTACATACGGCGTATCACTATCAAGATTTCACATGTTATAATCCAAGACATCAAAGGACATGCGTCGCATAGAGAAATGGAGTTACGCCGCATCTTAAGGCGGTGTACGAATATTCCTGAATATATTAAATTTGGACCCCACGCGAAGTTAAGTCAATGCAACGCATCTATCAATTAGATGCGCCGCATCTATCCCTCAGACAGAAACTATAAATACCCCAAGGCCAGACAAATTTCGGGACACTAGACTTTAAAGACCGAAGAGAGAAGAACCCTAGAAGCCGAATTCAGACGACCAAGCAGCACAAGACACACCCTAAACGAAGATACAAGAGCTGTAAGAAGGTCCTGCATGTATTCAATTCATTAAGTAGTTTTGTTTTATTGTATTAGTACACTTTAATTCATCAGGATTGATGGGCTGATGTCATGTGACTACGGAAAATCATGTCCACCCCTTAAAATTGCTTTCCCATTAATTAAAGTTTATATGTTGATGTCTTTGGTGACTTTTATTAGTGCATTGATAACCTCTGTGTCTAGCTGAGCATTGCTTGAGTCGCCATGCCCCTTCCTCGCCTATTTAAGAGACGCTAAATAAATAGGATAGACATAAGTAATCATTAAGGGTTTACTCGCCGATAAGATTAGAGCCAACGAGAAAGGGTTAATTATATACACTTCATATAAAACTAGCAATAAAACAAGTGACAAACTACTTAATTATCAGGACAGGTCTTCTTATTGTCTCGAGTATCTATCTGTGTACGTGTGTGCTAATCGCTGATTCGTGCTCATTAGTTTAATTTACTATTTAATCATAACCAAACCGTGCCAGTCTCTCAGGCTGAACCCCCTTGCGTTAGAATAGGTTGTATAGCTAACTTAAGATATTAAAATACTGATTAGAATAACTAGATAATACGTTCCACTCTTAGTGATCGACACTCTACTTACCATTATATTCATACTGACTGGGTACACTGCTCGTTAAGTGTGTGTGTTATTGATAAGTCGGCTAAATATAAATTTAAATCTTGAGTAGGAATTAATACTGCTAAACCGCAATGACACATCGTACGCATCACCGTCATCGTCTGTGATGAGAAGATTGTTAGAGTACCCTATGGGAACGAAGTTCTGATCATTGAAGGTGATCGCTCTGATTGCGCGCATTCATCAAGATTGAGCATCATCTCGTGTACAAAGGTGCAGAAGTACATCGAGAAGGGATGCTACCTCTTTTTAGCTCATGTCACGGAAAAGAAAGAAAGGGAACCTGGAGAGAAAAGGTTGGAAGATGTGCCAATCGTAAGGGATTTTCCAGAAGTCTTTCCAGAAGAATTACCGAGACTTCCACCGGCCAGACAAATTGAATTTCAAATCGATTTAGTGCCAGGAGCCGCACCTGTAGCGCGAGCACCCTATCGTTTAGCACCTACGGAATTACAGGAGTTGTCTGACCAGTTAGCTGAACTATCTGGAAAAGGTTTTATCAGACCGAGTTCTTCGCCTTGGGGAGCTCCTGTCTTGTTTGTTAAGAAGAAGGATGGATCCTTCAGGATGTGTATTGACTATCGGGAACTGAATAAGCTAACCATTAAGAATAGACACCCACTCCTGAGGATAGACGATTTATTTGATCAGTTGCAAGGATCATCGGTTTATTCTAAGATAGACTTGAGATCAGGTTATCACCAACTTCGAGTCCAGGAAGAGGATATCCCGAAGACCGCATTCCGAACCCGATATGGCCATTACGAATTTCAAGTTATGCCATTCGGCTTGACAAATTGATGAAGCGAAAAGTGTACCGCTTTTAGGGGGTCATTTAAGCCCTAAATCGTATTTATTTGATCAAATATTGCCCTAAATCGTTCCTTTTGTCATTTAAGGTACTTTGGAGAAGAAATCTGGAAAAGGAAGCATTTTGGACGTTTTTGGAGCATAAAAGTGAAGAAAACGACATAGTCTCAAAAATATGCTGAAAGTACCTGTGACGGCGTCAAGCCCCAGTGTGACGCCGTCAACCCTTGATAAGCCAGAGAGGATTTTGGAAGATTAAAGGGGGACGGCGTCAGAAGGCCGTCAACCCTTGACGCGCCAGAGAGGATTTTGGAGGATTAAAAGGGGACGGCGTCAAGAAGGCCATCAAGAAACCCTAACCGCGGCGAGGTGACGGCGTCACGCTCTATAACGTGACGCCGTCAGATCTGTTTTCCTATATATATTTTCATAATTTTTAGTCATTAGTGTGCAACTTTGTGAGGAGAAACCCTAGACGATTTTTCTGCCATTTTTAAGGGTTTTATACCCTTGGATCTCCCATGTTCAATTGAATATAAGTAATCAATTAATCATTCAATATGTCTATTTGTTGTTTGATTATATCTTGTTCTTGTCTTTTATTTAACATGCTAGGCTAGATTTATCTTGTGTTTGCTTAGATCTAATGAAACCTAACTATTGATTATTGGTTGTTGGTGTGTTATTAATTGTATTGGATGATTGTTTATCGATGTTAGGCTTAAGAAAACTGGCTAACCTCCTATACGGTAACTTGCTTGAACGTCTTAAGAAACATGAACCAATGCGTACTAAGGTTTTTATGGTTGTATTTAATGCATGAGCAAATTCTAATGATCCCATGTTAGGAGCTTCTTAGCCGGCTCGACATAGGAGTGAAGTAGGAGCTTATAGAGTTGGGGAAGTACGTACGCCACCCCACGATTGCTATTAAGGAATACACCCGTCATCCACGCAATTAATACACACTAATCAACGGTAAAAGATAGTTAGGGAGTAAGGAAATCTAAGTAAACACATTTCTCTCCATATAAGTTTCACAACCTTTTTATTTTCAGTCATTTTATTTTATTTGCAATTGTAGTTATTTGGGTTAGTTGACTAGCAACTAATTCCGCCCACTCCTTCAAACCCGAGATTTTACTTGCTTTTATAAAAATATAAAAAAAATACAAAAAGAATCTTCCCTCACCCTTAGACCTATTAGAGTAGTTTTTCAATCCTAACGACACTATTCCCCTAGAGAACAATCAATCCCTCGGTACTTGCCACTACACTATACTACATCGGCCAGGTACACTGCCTGGTGGGGATTGCAAGCCTCTTGAGATCCCTCGAGAGGTAAAACCTGTTGTAAGGTCGCAAAACCACGCATCATGTTTTTGGCGCCGCTGCCGGGGAGTAGTTATTGCTTAGGTTGAAATTCTTTTTTATTAGGTCTACTTACTAGATTCCTTTCTAGTAAGATTTTTATTTTCTTTTTATAGGTCTTCTTTAGTCTATCTTATTTCTTTGTGTGTTTGTTCGTAATTTCCATTGACTCTTCCGTTCACCATTATGGAGAACGCGAATCCACCATACCACCAACCACGTAATTCACCCACTCCATATGACATCTTGATGTTTAAACAACATAAAGATGAACCTCTCTATGATGCATGGACTCGTTTTAAATATTTACTCCAAAAAGTCCCTCATCATAACTTCGATTTTTGGTCCCTAACTCAAATCTTTTACAATCATGTCGACCGACATGCCCAAAGGGACATTTACCATTTTGCCGGCAGGGATCTTAGGGAATTAAGTGCTGAGGAAGCATGGGAAGCTATTGAGAATTGTGCCCAATATTATTATATAGTAGACAACCCAACAAACATTAATACAAGTCAGTTGACCACAAATTTCAAGAATCATGAAACAAGTTTGTTTGGGGATGAGGGTAGAGTTGAGCCACCTAGTTGCATGTCATGGTTAGGCACTACTATAATACAGGATGAACACATAGGTGACCTTGATGTGATGGAGGATTTAGCCGAACATGATCACATTAATCAAAAAGACCTAGGTTTTATGATTGATGACGTTGAATCTCAAGAAACACATGATGATTCTTTTAGGCAATTTGAATATAGCAGTCAGAATATTGAGGATGATCCTTATGATTCGGACATAGAAGTTGAGATGCCTAGAGAAGCACTTGAGATACTTGGGAAAATGTTAGGGTTAGATCCTACTAAAACACATGATGAGGATATAGGTGATCTTGACATAAGGAATGATGAGGTAAGTAACATAAGCCCACCAAGTACCCCATAAGTCCTACCATCATTTGAGGCACACACACCACCCGTGACTTACCCAGAAGAAGTAGAAGAGACTATAGGAACCCAAATAGAGGTAGAACCCTTGGACCAAACACAACTAGAGGATATAGGTTTGAATACTTGTAGTCATAACCTTTCTTTTAGTTATATGGAAGTTCCTAGTTTTGATGAACCGGAGCCTCAGCCAAAACCGTTACCTAATCTTCCATCCTTAGATGTGAATTTAGGAATTGAAAAAGGTCCCGATCCACCCATCAAACCATGTAGTCCGGGTAATGTTAAGATTAAGGTAGTAGACTCTAGGCCATGTGGAGTGGAAGCTAATATAGGAGTGAACCATGACCTTACATACTTACATCACCCATTCATGATTGATCACAAGAAACATTATGGGTTTAAACCGGGTTTATTAGGTCAAGATGGATTCCCAACTAGGAGTCTCTCGAAGTTGATAGAAGATGATCCCTTTTTAGGAGAAAACTTCAATTCACCCATTGACCCAATTGAATTAGGTAAGGTTATGATGTTAGGATCCCGCATCTTTGAGCATATAATTCATCCACCAATCTTTCCTCACGTGGCATACTCCTACCGAGCTGGTGTGTATCGCTACTATCACCCGCACTTAATCCTAAGTGTAGGGAAAACCTCCCCTATTTCCGTTAAATAAGGGTAGAGTCAGGCTCGTGACTCGAACAAAAACAAGCGCTTCTTGGGAGGCAACCCAAGCTTTATTTGTTTGTTTGTTTGTTTGTTTGATTTTATTTGTTTCCGTATGCAAGTTTAATTGTTATTGTTTGTGCTCATGTTTCAAAGTAAATTGTGAAAATGCTTTATTTTGTTTTTAACTTCGTCTTAACTACATATAAAGGTATTTTGCAAAAGATAAGTGTAAGGGAATCCAAATTTGTTTACAAGAACAAGATTGAACATGAATCACAACAATATTAAATGAGCATGCATACTAGTAATTGTTAGAGTCAAATGCTTGTATCGAGTCATAATGAATATTTTGCAGGATTTCCAGGAAGTGAGGCATAAGTTTTTCCAGAAATTTTCCGGAAACTAACCATAAAATTTCTGCAGGTCACTTCTGACGGCGTCAAGGTTAACACCTGACGGCGTCAAGTGTAAAATTCTGGAAATTTTGCAAGTTTTGTTTTTCTACCGGAGTCATAAAGTTTTTGTTAAATCTTTAGTTTTATAAACTTCAGGAAATCTGCAAATATTCATTCTACAAGCATTATATCTTTAATCGTTTTGTTTTTATTTCTAAGTCTGGAATTACATCTAGTTGTGAGTTTTCTTTGTTCAGGTTGATGCTTTGGGTTTTTTGTGTTTGTTTTCTCAGGTTTAACAGGTTATATTGGACAAGAAGATGATTTATATTTCGGAAGGGAAGCTTTCAACGTTCATTTCCTTGGAAGAAGATCTAACCATGTTACCTCTTTATCCACCGAGCGAATCAGGGGAGTATTTGATTTCATTCTTTTACCTTATTTACTTTTACATCTTGTTATTTGAACATTGGGGACAATGTTCATCTTAAGTGTAAAGGGGGGGGGGGGGGTAAAGTACGATACCTTAGAGAATACAATTGCACTTGATTTTTCGTTTGTTTAATGGTAGATGTGTAATAAAACTGAGATAAATACTTGTTAGGGCAATTTTAGTGCCAAATTTAAATTTTTTTACAACATATAGGAGTGAAACTTTGGTCTTAATGAGCGTCTCACGGATAGGAGTTATATGACTAGCACAAAACCGTACCACTAAAAAATTTTCCACCCCCAAATATGTGAGGTTCGCCCCTAGAATTGGTAGGAAAAGCATTTATGCTATGATGTGTGTACCGGTAGCACTTAGATTCTAGAACTTGCGTTAGGACCATTCCGAGGCCACAAGTGAGACTACATTCATGTAGTTAGATTTACTACATGATAAGAGGCATTAGGATTAACCCATTGTTTTACACCTGTGTTTTTGTTAGAATTACATTGGCTACATTGGTCAAGTAATTCTCCCACACCTTTGCGTTGTACTCATTTTTAGTACACGATACCCCTAGTACACCCCTCAGAGCCTATCTTTTCGTTTCTAACTTTAAGCATTTTACTTAAAGGAAGAATTTGTTTACACCCCACTTAAATGTACACCCAAATCGCCTTAGCCTACCTTGTATGCACTCATTTTTAGTGCATTATTGTGACAACATTTGTTTAAACCCTTAGTTAATTATCTAATTGATTACATGGTTGCTAAGTCGAGTCATATCCTTGTACATATTGTTTTGGGACGATTGGGACTCATGGGTAAAGTACTAGTGTAATGGAGTAATGGGGAAGAACAACATTATTACCCCCATATGTGCTAAATATTTTAAAAGTACTCCAAGTGTTTCGATTATCTTAATTCGAGTCATTAGAATAGTTAATTGTAAAGTTATGTAAAAGTTCAAGTGTAAGGGGGATGCAACGCCCCTACGATGTATTATTTTGGATGGTAGGGCAAGAGTGTATGCAAAAAAAAAAAAAAAAAAAAAACGGACTACCATCCCGTTTCATTTTATGTTTATTTTATCTTGAGTCTAGTCTTGGCTTAGCAACGCCATATTGTACATGTAATTAATCAAGATCTTTAACTCGCCACCAGTAAAATATCCCTTATCCAACAAAACCGTGTTTATCATATCCCTACACCTAACGTTATAACCCGTTTAAAAGCCCTCTTTGATAGTTTATCTTAGGTGCTTACGCCTAGTGGAGGAGGTTTTTGATCCTTTCCCAAGCCTATGGTAATCTATTTGCTATGACAGGTAGTGAGAGATATTATTCATTTTCATTTATGAGATATACTTTTATGACACCTGAGAGATGTGAGTATCTAAACACTACTTGTGAGGTGCTAGTCTGTAATCTCCGTGCTTATTATGATTAAAGTGGAACGACTATTTGTTGTAATTACTTTTATATTAGCATTAAATGACCCCTAACTTGTATTTTTATTAGAATAAAAGCGCATTTGCTTGAGGACAAGCAAATCTCAAGTGTAAGGGTATTTGATGAAGCGAAAAGTGTACCGCTTTTAGGGGGTCATTTAAGCCCTAAATCGTATTTATTTGATCAAATATTGCCCTAAATCGTTCCTTTTGTCATTTTAGGTACTTTGGAGAAGAAATCTGGAAAATGAAGCATTTTGGACGTTTTTGGAGCATAAAAGTGAAGAAAACGACAAAGTCTCAAAAATCTGCTGAAAAGTACCTGTGACGACGTCAAGCCCCAGTGTGACGCCGTCAACCCTTGATAAGCCAGAGAGGATTTTCGAAGATTAAAGGGGGACGGCGTCAGAAGGCCGTCAACCCTTGACGCGCCAGAGAGGATTTTGGAGGATTAAAAGGGGACGGCGTCAAGAAGGCCATAAAGAAACCCTAACCGCGGCGAGGTGACGGCATCACGCTCTATAACGTGACGCCGTCAGATATGTTTTCCTATATATATTTTCATAAGTTTTAGTCATTAGTGTGCAACTTTGTGAGGAGAAACCCTAGACGATTTTTCTGCCATTTTTAAGGGTTTTATACCCTTGGATCTCCCATGTTCAATTGAAGATAAGTAATCAATTAATCATTCAATATATCTATGTGTTGTTTGATTATATCTTGTTCTTGTCTTTTATTTAACATGCTAGGCTAGATTTATCTTGTGTTTGCTTAGATCTAATGAAACCTAACTATTGATTATTGGTTGTTGGTGTGTTATTAATTGTATTGGATGATTGTTTATCGATGTTAGGCTTAAGAAAACTGGCTAACCTCCTATACGGTAACTTGCTTGAACGTCTTAAGAAACATGAACCAATGCGTACTAAGGTCTTTATGGTTGTATTTAATGCATGAGCGAATTCTAATGATTCCATGTTAGGAGCTTCTTAGCCGGCTCGACATAAGAGTGAAGTAGGAGCTTATAGAGTTGGGGAAGTACGTACGCCACCCCACGATTGGTATTAAGGAATACACCCGTCATCCACGCAATTAATACACACTAATCAACCGGTAAAAGATAGTTAGGGAGTAAGGAAATCTAAGTAAACACATTTCTCTCCATATAAGTTTCACAACCTTTTTATTTTCAGTCATTTTATTTTATTTGCAATTGTAGTTATTTGGGTTAGTTGACTAGCAACTAATTCCGCCCACTCCTTCAAACCCGAGATTTTACTTGCTTTTATAAAAATATAAAAAAAATACAAAAAGAATCTTCCCTCACCCTTAGACCTATTAGAGTAGTTTTTCAATCCTAACGACACTATTCCCCTAGAGAACGATCAATCCCCCAGTACTTGCCACTACACTATACTACATCGGTCAGGTACACTGCCTGGTGGGGATTGCAAGCCTCTTGAGATCCCTCGAGAGGTAAAACCTGTTGTAAGGTCGCAAAACCACGCATCACAAATGCACCAGCAGTATTCATGGATCTCATGAATCGTGTGTGTAAGCCGTATTTGGATAAATTTGTGATAGTGTTCATTGACGATATCCTGATATATTCCAAGAATGAGCAAGAGCATGAGGAACATCTCAAGCTAATCCTGGAATTATTGAAAAAGGAAGAGTTATATGCTAAGTTTTCGAAGTGTGAATTCTGGATATCGACTGTGCAATTTCTTGGTCACGTGATAGATAAGCAAGGAATTCACGTAGATCCTGCTAAGATTGAGGCCATTAAGGATTGGGCAACGCCCACAACACCAACGGAAATACGACAATTCTTAGGACTTGCCGGTTATTACAGAAGATTTATAGAGGGATTCTCTAAGATAGCTAAGCCATTAACGAAACTGACCCAAAAGAATGTGTAATACGACTGGGGAGATAAGGAGGAAGAAGCTTTTCAACTCCTTAAGGAAAGATTGTGTAGTGCACCTATTTTGGCTTTACCCGAGGGTAGCGAAGATTTTGTTGTGTATTGTGACGCATCACACAAAGGTTTGGGAGCCGTGTTGATGCAGAGAGAGAAGGTAATAGCATACGCTTCTCGACAGTTGAAAACCCATGAGAAAAATTACACAACCTATGACCTAGAATTAGGATCAGTTGTGTTTGCACTAAGAATTTGGAGACACTATCTTTATGGGACTAAGTGCGTAGTGTATACCGACTACAAGAGTCTACATCATATCTTGAACCAGAAGGAGTTGAATATGAGACAGCGCCGATGGTTGGAATTGCTTAGCAACTATGATTGTGAGATCCGTTACCACCCAGGCAAGGCAAATGTTGTTGCCGACGCCCTTAGCATAAAAGAACGGATCAAACCTCTCAGAGTTAGATCGTTAGGGATGACGATCAATTCGCCGCTTCCAGCAAAGATACTTGAGGCTCAGGGCGAGGCACTCAAGGATGAAAATCGACCGCGTGAGAAGATTCACAGAATGCCAGAATTGGAGCACGGTCTTGTCAGAAGATCCGATGGGATTTTATGTTATGGAGACAGGTATTGGATTCCATTGTGTGGAGGAATTCGTGATTTGATCATGCACGAATCCCACAAATCCAAGTACTCCATTCACCCAGGATCTGACAAAATGTACTTAGACTTGAAAAAGTTGTATTGGTGGCCAAACATGAAGGCCGATATAGCTGAATACGTCAGCAAGTGTTTAACGTGCTCTAAGGTCAAGGCTGAACACCAGAGACCGTCCGGTCTGCTTGTTCAACCTGAGATCCCAGAATGGAAATGGGAGCGTATTACTATGGATTTTATTACTAAGTTGCCTAAGACGTCGAGTGGTTATGACACGATTTGGGTAATCGTTGACCGACTCACTAAATCAGCGCATTTCCTTCCTATAAAGGAAAATATCAGCATGGATAAACTCGCGCGACTGTATGTGAAGGAAATTGTCGCGAGGCATGGTGTGCCCGTTTCTATTATCTCTGATCAAGACAGTCGATTCACGTCAAATTTTTGGAGGTCGCTCCAGGACGCTTTAGGAACTGACCTCGATATGAGTACAACTTATCATCCTCAGACTGATGGTCAAAGTGAGAGGACCATTCAGACATTGGAGGACATGTTGAGAGCTTGTGTGATTGATTTCGAGAACGGCTGGGACAGGCATTTGCCTTTAGCCGAGTTTTCCTATAAGAACAGTTATCACACTAGCATTAAAGCAGCACTGTATGAAGCACTTTATGGTCGTAAGTGCAGATCGCCAATTTGTTGGGCATAAGTTGGAGAAAGCCAACTTACCGGACCGGAACTAGTCCACGAGACTACTGAAAAGATCGTGCAGATCAAGAGCCGAATGCAGGTGGCTCGTGACCGTCAGAAGAGTTATGCCGACAAGAGGCGGAAACCCCTTGAGTTTCAAGTGGGAGATAAAGTGATGTTAAAGGTCTCGCCATGGAAAGGCGTGATCAGATTCGGCAAGCGTGGTAAGCTGAACCCCGCTATATTGGACCTTTCAAAATTCTTGCCAGGATCGGGCCGGTAGCCTACCGACTCGAACTGCCATCTGAGCTCAGTGCTGTGCATGACGTTTTTCATATCAGCAACTTGAAAAAGTGCTTGTCTGATGAAAGTGTCGTTATCCCTTTGGATGAGATTCAGCTTGATGAGAGGTTAAATTTTATTGAGGAGCCGATTGAAATCATGGACCGGGAAGTGAAACGGCTAAATCAGAGTCGTATCCCAATTGTGAAGGTCCGATGGAACTCTCGCAGAGGCCCCGAGTACACTTGGGAGCGAGAGGACGAAATCAAGCGAAAATACCCTCATCTCTTTTCGAAACCAACGAGTAACGTAAATTGAAATCTGGGACGGATTTCCCGATTAGATGGGGAGACTGTGACAAATGGTAATTTTCACGTTGTTAATTAATATTATATGAGTATTAATTATTTTTAAGCTAAGCATTTCTATGCGCATTTGCATGTTTCTGAGTGTTTTTGAGCATTTTTGGGAGCTGTCCTGCATACTGTAACTTACAGTCACTGCAAAAAAGTATATTTTTGTCAGTAAACCTAAATTATCACTTTTCTGATAGTTACTGACAAGGCTCAAATGGTGAAATGGTGGAAAAATATAGTTAAGTGCTTATTTGGATTAACTTATTTAATAAGCCATAAGCTATAGAAAATAACTAGTAAAAATGGGAAAATGAGTTGAACTAAATAATATGGGTCGAATAGACCATAAAATAGTCAACTTGGAATATTTAGATAAGTAGCTTATTTATTAGAGCTTATTTGATAAGTTTAAAGTTTATTAAGTAACTAATAAGTACTAAATAATAACAAAATGGACTAAATTAATTTTTGGGCCATAAAACCCACGAGTTTACTGTTGGGCCGAAGCCCATGAAGGATTTTGTAGTTTTGACCTTTTGACCAAACGGACCCAATGAGCGAGTAAAATGATTTTTAGAAACGCGTCGATATATACGTTATAACTAAAAATGCGTTTTGGACTAAAACTTGGTTATTGGGCTTTTCTCTAGTTTTCGGCCCAATGAGCAACAAAAATGACGAAAATGATTTTTGGAGTATTTTCCGACTCGCCGTGTTTATTAAGAGTTAACGAAACAATAAATATAACGAAAACTATTTTGGACCTATTTTGAGACGTTTAGTCTCCGGAAGGGTAAAAATTGACATTTTCACTAAATTGATATTGAGATTGACTTTTTGACAAAATATTGACTTTGTGTCGAAATCAATTGATAATACTTAACGTAGCAATAACGAATAATATAACGATGAAAACATTCACGACGACTACAATATATATCACAATCACATTTTTGCACATATAGTTAGTTAGTGGAATATTTGAGGAAAATTTGCAACACTTGAGAAATATGGAAACATTGTACAAACGAATGGGTCATGCCCAAATTTTCTAAAAATCAAACACTTAGAATATTTTTGTGAAAACACTTAACTTAAGTAAACTTTATAAAAATTACTTAACAATGTTTTAATTTTTCCTATAATCAAAATTGTATTATAAATGATAAATAATATTTATAATATAATAATCCACCACTAACTCTATTATTTTATTTATTTCTCAAAAACCTTTTTAATTAATTTTAATCTTAATTAATTAAATAACAAAAGTAATTAATTTAATATATATATATATATATATATATATATATACACTAGTGTCAAAGCCCGCCCGATGGGCGGGCATGACTTGTAATTTACGTAAATATGGTTATGCTATTGTTATTTATGTAATATTTAGTATGAGTTGATTTAAATTTTAACGGGATTGTGTATTTTATGTGCTTAACAACTTAAAATTATGCTGATGTTATTACTATATAGGCGTTGATTGAGATTGCTTATTTATCAGCTTATAAGTTTATCTACAATTTATAGTTTATGTACTTATGTCATTAACATGATAAACTAAGGATAGCTTAAAACAAAAATAAGTGAATGAAATAAAGTAGAATGATAAGCTAAGGATAGCTTAAAACAAAAATAAGTGAATGAAATAAAGTAGAATAATGTCACGGGAACTTCTTGATAGACTTCCATCTACAATGCAATGACAGTTTGATGTTCAAGTCCACACAGTTCTTGCATCATATTATGTACCACACACCAGTGCGATTCTCGATCATCGTCCTTATCTAGATACGTGAACATCATATGAAACGTATAATTTAATTGATGAGGATATATTAGCATCATTTAACATTGCTCACATTCATTTGAATAACATCATTTGATTGATTTAGAAACAACACTTTAATTAATGACACATATAACATCATGTGATGGATACTTCTAAAAAGTTTCAAATACTTTTCGAGTCCACTGCAATGTGAAGATCTTGATAAAACTTAGCGGCACCTATCTTCCTTTTATATGCACTTCTCACCTCAGCGTTCTTTTCATCAAAAGAGGACGTCGAAGCATCACCTCCTGTTTCCTCAAACATGCTTATCAAGTTTTGGGTCGGCTTCAACCAAGATCAAGGGACATGCTACCTACAAAATAAAAAAAAAATTAAAAACCCGAGGGTTGGTGAAAGCCGTTCCGTACGTTCTTGGTTCTTGATACAAATGGTATAATTACCTTTTGCTTGAATTGTCCAATATCTTCCTAAGCTTTGACCACTGATGCATACTTGAACCTTTCCCGTGCCCTTTACACCAATAGCAAAAGGTCATGGTCATATCACTAATGAAATGCACCTTAGTGATTATACATACATGAGTTATCAATGAAAAGATAAGTATGCACCCTACTATGAAATAGAAGTCTAGCAGCATCATCCACAGTCCTAATGCAACGCAGATAACAAACATTAAAGACATAAAGTTTTAAAAAAGTTTGCACCTTTCAACCATTGACACATTCCATATTTGAATGCTCAGGCATAGTCCTCATCCATGTGCCTTTAGTGGTCTGCAAAAAAACATACTACTGGATAGATAGATGAATCCAAAAAATTTGGATTTTGGTCTAGCATGAAGTATGGAAGGAAGTGACACTACCGCAAATACACCATTGACGGATATACGCTCACAATAAAAAAAAAAAAAAAAAAAAAAAAAACATTTTTAATGGTTATAAAATTTGTCTACGTAAAGAGTCTATTATTTTCTTCTTGTGGTTACAACATACATGTAGGCCAAGCATATTTCTTTTACAAAATATGTTGAAACTGGTAAAAACAACGCTTCTTATACATGGTTACATGCACATTCTTAAAGTTCTGTACACAAATAACTAATAAAAAAAGTTATCAATGCAACTTTAGAGTGAGAATGTAACTTGTTTGACACATCAAAAAGTTGCATTGCAGCATAAGAAAACTGAATATGAGAATCAATGTTTTGTTTTCTTTGAATTTGTCAAGAAACACACCTCAGATTCACTTAGTATTTATCATTGTTCAGCATCAAAGAGAACTGCAGTAGCAACTGAGATTAAAAAAATAATATAAAAAATGGTACGAAGATCTATGAAATCTCTGAGTGATCTGAATGAAATTAGGATAATAAGAAATTGAATCAAGAAAAAGATCGATTATAATGTCGTAATGTATCTTTATCAACAACAGTAGGATGTACAAACTTTCCATCATGCATAATATATCAATGTTAGTACTTTCTGGGTTTAGAGGCATCACCTAACACGGTAAATGAAGCATGAGCGCTAAATTTTAAGAAAATATTGTGGAAAAAACACCATAGAATCGTATTTTACCTTCTCCATCATAGAAGCATATTTATCTTTTGTTTAAATAAATACGAAATCAAATCAAGAAGCAATAGTAGTAACTCACACTTAATAGTTGCTTGTTTTAAGCCTAACTCATTAACACTCGTTTCCCAACCTGTGCCGACCCACCCATATGCCACAATTAATTTGATTACTTCTTGCCCTTCAAAAGATATTACCTAAAGCTTTTGAATGGTAAATTAAAAACTTAATTTTTCTACTGACATTGCTTCAATGAACTACTAAGCACGGAAACTAATTCGACATAAATGCAGTAACATCATTAACATTAGAATACCACTATAATATCACGGAACTATATGATCATGATGAGAATGCAGTAAATATTGCCACTAAAAGTATTTTAAGAACATTCACTTACCTGAGTACAAAGGTCCTCTATTCCCAGCTTTGCTAGAAAAATCTCTAGTGAAGTCTATTCCTGTTGCACACTCCAACAATAAGCGTCATCTGTTAAAGAGCTATTTCTTTTGCGTAAGCTGAGAAACTATCAAGAAACCAAATCCAAAGACCCAAAAAAACCATGGTTTCTGACTTTACCCATTTAACATGTTGTAGGTGCCTCTTATACTGTCTTAACTATAGCTTTCTGATTTTATAACTATGTAATGGATTGAAATCTCTTCCTTTACCCATATAACAGGTTAAAGTCATTTCATTTATTCTATTATCCCCATTCACCAAATCAAAAGGTATAGAGAAAATGTAGATGAAGTTGGATGTATTTACCCATCGTACCTTTACAGCAAAGCAACAATTTCAGAAACCTACAACACGAACCAGCTGGTTTATGTCAGTAGAGAAAATGTTGATGAACGTGGTTGTATTTACCCACGATGACGGCAATGTTTGTGCTTATGTAATGAGTTTCAGAATCAAAGAGATACATAATAGCGGTGCAATAAATAATTGGACTCAGATATGTAAATGGATGTCGGGTCACAGAAACGCTCGGATTTCACAGTAGCTTCCGTGGTTTTTACTTAAAGGGTTAAGTATGTATCGCCTGTAACAATCTAAAGAAGAAAAAAAAAACAAAGAAAAAAAAACTCACTTGTTAACTTACCTAGAACTACCGAATGACTGCATGTGTTATTGCAATCCTGAAAAACTGTGAACTTTTCTGCTCTTTCGTTAAAACCTGTAGAAACATATAAATAAGAGTTTTTTTTAACCCAGACCCAATTTGACCAGTTACCTTTAAGTGTCTCTCCTTTTGCAGCTGACCGTAATGCATTTAGTTAGCATTTTCGACGACTTTCAACTGTTGAGCCTTTCCTTGTACTAAAATGGAGCATGACATGCCTGCCTAGTCACTGTGGCGCATCAATTGGTCATGAAATTTCGGGATGAGACTCTGATGCGCCTACACCAACAGTAAAGAAAGAGACATGATAAGCATTCATTTGACAGAGGCAAACATTTTGCAAGCTAAGTTACACTGATATCGATGGACAATTAGTTTGTAAACATGCGGCTTAAAAGGTGTCGATGTACACTATACTTACCACCAAGCCGTAAAGGGGCTGCGATTACTTGTTTGACTAACAATGTTGCTAACTAAATGAAACAGTCTTAGAGCATGTATGTTGGATTCATAAAGATGGAAAGGGACGTCACTAACGCTGTCGTGCGAATGGTGGAACGTCTGATGTCCCAACATCTGGTTGTGAACCCCAGGTTTGTGAACCATATAAGCCAACAATGATAATAAGATAAGATGATTAACAAACTGTTAACCGATGTTATGCAAAAACTGTAAAGATGCACTCTCTTAATATTTGAACCAACATGCACGTATTTCATCGAATCTCCTTTTGCGTGCAGTATACGCGTTTGTGTGACTGGATGTAATTTGAAAGTTACACCTAAAAAGAACTTAGCAGTACTAATATATGGGTAACAGTAGAAAGTCCTTCGAGCAGTGCTAATTACCTTATTGAAAGCACTACTAACCAAAGTGTTGGAGAACTAAGTTTAGACGAAACCTGGCGCCATTTTTGTGTGTGTGTGTATACCCCGGGCAACTAAACGGGTATTGCTGGCACACAGGTCGGGCCTTTCAACTTGTAATAATCTGTTATCCGTGTGACCGTTACCGCGTTGTAACATTCCTGGGCTTTACCAAGTCATAACGGGCGGGTTTTCATGGGTCGCCGTTTTCATCTTAGACATTTTCCCCCATTCCAATACGTTGTACAAAAAATTGAGTTTTTTGTCTTGAAATATTAGATTTTTTGTTTGATATTCGCCAATATTTTATCTTTTCATTTTTATGAGTTTAAGGTACTGATTTATGAAATTGAAAGAAAAAAATGTTTTCATAAGTTGCGATTTCTGGTGATGGTATCTTTTTTGTTTTGTATGGCAAGTTGATTTTTGATTTTTGTGGTTTTGAGTTTTGACATCTGATAAATATGGGCTCTATCTTTTTTGGTGATGGTGATTATCTTTTTGGGTTTAGTTTTAGTTCTCGATGATTATGGCTATCTAAACAGAACAAAACATCAACACAAATTACTCATTTTGACCCATGCTGTCCGGTTCAGCCCCAATCTCTTTTCCGTTCAGAATGCATTTGGGCCAATTTCCCCATCGTATAATATTGTTTCTTAAGATCATATAATCAGGGGTTAGGTTTTGTTTAAATTGGCATGGGTTCTTTTTAGTTTTTAGTAGTAGGCTTATAGATTTATGCTAACTCAACTTTTTGATATCAGAACAAATGTGCCAAAACCATCTGAAGAAGATACACCAGTATTGCGGATGAGAGGTTTACCATTTTCAGCTGGAAAAGACGATATAGTTGATTTCTTCAAAGAATTCACATTGTCCGAAGACTCGATTCATATAACATACAATTCAAAAGGAAGAGCAACAGGAGAAGCATTTGTGGAATTTGCAAGTCTGGAAGACTCCAAAGCTACATTAGCTAAAGACCGGATGACTCTAGGAAGTCGCTACATAGAACTGTTCATGTCATCGCCTGAGGAGTTAAGAGATGCAGTTTAAAGAGGACGATGAATTATTCTAATATGTATTTTTCACTTGCATATTTTACTGGACTTTAGCTGTACTGTAAGTCTGTAATAAGTAATATTTGAATTTGTTTTCGGGGAATGATGAGGAAAGATGGCTGTTATTTGGTCAATATGGAGATGTTGGTTACCTGCATTTACATGGGGTTGAGTGCATAATGGTAGATTTTTTTAAATAAAGGGGGTACCATTAAATTCCATTAAACATAATATCAATACTTCAAAAAGTGCCTTATAAGGAGGACGAATAAAAACTCATTTAGGCCGAATAAACGATTATAAAAAAAGAACCGTAATTAAAGGTATCATAGATGATAGATGTGCATACATTGGATCTAAAGAAAGAGATGAAGAATTCTGATGTCGGTTGAGTTATATTCATATGTGTCGTGATATTCGACCCACTACAGTAATGTAACCGGGTTGAAAAAGTGAAACTGAACATTGAATTGAAAAAAACCATCAAAATTGCATACTAAACTATTATGAAAAATACAAATCCTTTTTAGCTATATTAAGTATCGACGAACAATATTTTACAAACCGGTTTCTTTACAGATTACCAAACGTAATTTTATTGTGATGATAAAGAATTTGTTATTGCAATTCATATACAATATGGGTTTGGAATTCATACCTGTTTATACTATTAACCACTATGAAGTTTTGAAGTTTGGTGCTTCGAACATGATCTTTTCAAGTCCTAAGCGCTCAATCACCTTAGCTATGATATCAGCTCTAACCAAATCAGCATATCTACTGACATCTTCGGCATCAATTGATATCATATCTGCTCCAGCTTCCAAGCATCTCTCTGCCATTCTGATCAAATAATCAATAATTTACACAATACAGACACGGAGAACAATGATGGTTGAATAAAATATATTAGAACTTATAGTAAATTGGTGCAGGTATCAATAATACTAACACAATGAGAGAATCCTAAACTGTATCGGCTGGTACAACGACCATTCCAACTATCCAGTTCGGAAGAACACTGAAAAAGTATAGAAAATAAATGTTTATACAGGTTTTACCTTTTGAAATCATGTCTTGCATTTCAGTTTACTAACCCAGAGTGTGGTATGCGCCCAAAGGACGGATTTAAACCAATAACACCACGAAGAGGCACTTTTCCTAACCCCTAATCCCATTTCCAGCCCGTATTTTCCCTCAAGGTTAGTGACAAGCTCACTATTTTGAGCTTATAACCTTATCAACTTTAGCTTATTGGCTAATGACTCATAAGTATATGGGCGAAATGGTTTTGTGTATTAATTTTTGAATGGTGTGTCAGTAGGTGTATTAATTTTTGTACATCTGATTTGTTAAAAAAAATGGTTTTCTGTCCCATTTACATCATTTTCTAGCCAAAAGAACCCCCTGAAACCAGCTTACAAAATAACTCAAAAGGGCTTTCCTGATCATTCTGTGTTGTTCCTCATATGCAGAGAGTTTGGCTGCGTTTTGTGATTGTATATTTTTCATAAAATTACTGCATTCAAAAAGAAATACTGACCTGAAACCCATTCTCTTTAGCACATGCATAGAGGACTTGCAAATTCACAAGGACCAACCTTGTTTGTATAGTTTTAAATAAAGTATCACAGTAAGCTTGGGCTGCAAATAAGTCAGTATATGAAAGTTATTTCATATTAGAGTCGGCCATTTAAGATTGATTTACACCTAAATTTTTTCATACCACTCAGTAAATGAAAGTTATATATATGTACCTGCATAAAATTGAACCAAGATATTTAAAGTGGGAGTCTTCTTTTTCATCAGATTGTTTATATTCGTCCGAAGTAGGTAGCTAAAATGATTGACCCAATGACGTAATCAAGAGTTAGATATCCGCCACCTGGCATTGGCTGCATCCAGTTCTGCCACGTAGATCTTGTATTGTACCTGATCAATCAAGAACAAAACATGAGACAATAAAATTTCATACGTTTGCGGTAAGTTAATCTGCGTATGTATGGATTTAGAACAGCTGTATAGAGTGACCATGTTGGCCCAAGTAATGTAACACACAAGCTTGCATGATTTCTATAATAGCTTTACCAGGACGACATCACAACTGATTCTTACAAAATCTAGATGACATTCACTTGCGGCCTAAATTCATATATAGATTCCATATCATGTAAGAACCATATATAAATGCACACATAAATAGATAAAATTTATACCTAACCAAGTGAAGTTACTGGGAATGAGTCATCAGCATTGAAGAATGGGAACCCCTGAGACATTATTCTCAACTCCTACAACTAATCCAAATCCAAATCAGCAGGTGAATGATGTTTTGAGTAACATGCTTCAGTTTCAGGCATAAGGGATAACTCCAAATCCTATGTTCCCTATGGATCCTAATAGATATAATGATTTATCTTCGGGTTTGATGTTTGATCCTATGGCATATGCTTCTCAACCCATAAAGTATGTTGCTATGTACCATATACATAACCTATGATGAGACTGGGGAAATATTTTTAAAACAGCCTTCCTTAAAGGGACATCTTGGTCTGTAAGGGCAAGCGGTGGCTGGTTGACGATGCATTCAACATATGTATACACAATCATTCATTAGGGTTTTGAGAAAAAACATATACCTTTAAACAAAGCAAAGGAGATACAAACCTGCAAAAAAAAAACATATGCATACACAAAATCATCAAAATAACATAGTTTCATTAGGGTTATGAGAAAAGAAGATATACCTTTTTTTCAATAATATTAGGGTCTTGTGAGGCTACGAATGAGGTTTTCAGAAGAAGAGACTAATAATATTAGGGTTTTGTGAGGATACGCACTATATGACGTATTTTAATAAAATATAGATTTAAGTGGTATTTTTTTAGAGCATGACATATTTTATTTTCACAGTATATCATAACTTGTGGCTTGTTCCATTGGTTGAGGTATTTATTGCTAAATCAATAGACCCAAGTTCAAATCTTGCAATGGACATATTTTTTATAAAAGATCCAAAATTAATGATGAATATTTAAAAAAACTATAATAATTCCGAAAAAATTAAAAAAAAAAAAAAAAACCAATGACATGCCAACATGGACAGAAACCGAAATTTATTTAATTAAAATGCCAACATGGACAAAAGCCGATGACATGGACTTAAACGTGATTATTTGGCAATGAGGTGGACTTAAAATGGTGCAAGATGTAGACATCTAGAAATTTGAAATATTATCAAAGAGTACAGTGTTGTAAGCGTTACCAATTTGCCACTTTCAGAAAACCATTTGCTGAATAGCGAATGTGCATTAACTTCGACCATCTGACAGTGTGGATATCTGTTTTGATTGCAGATAATAAAAATGGTCATCTTAGTATACACGCAATAATGAACATGCACATACGGCCATATGGGTGAGCTAACTGAAAGAAGACAACAACACAGGATACACACCTAGAGCTAAAACGTACAGACAGTTTATGTGCCAGCGCTTTGCATAATGATGTCTTGCCTGTTCCTGGAGGACCATGTAGAAGAATGATACTCCAATTATAAAAACGTTATTAGATTGGATAAAACACAATAGCTTATATGCTATTCAAGAACTATAGAAGACACCAATCAAATTCAAATTGTCAGAATAAGATATCAACTGCGAAGAAATAGCTGAATGTTAAGCAAAACTATCGAGGATCAGTCTTGTCGGAGGTCTTCCTAGTAGGAGTCTCCCTAATAATACTTAGTTTAAACATCAACCAATAAACTATGATGCTACCACTCAGTTACATCAAAGTAGTGGGTCAAATCGGAGATGCGAATGGGCTAAATTAAGCTCTCTGTATAACTATCAAATGACATACATAATCACCAGTAGAGAATGAGTGTGTGTGTGTGTGTGTCTGAAAGAAAGAGAGATGTGAGATTACCACAAAGCTTAATAGCTGCTTCACACACTGGAACTATCAAATTGATGCGTTTATACTGAGACTCCTTAATTAATCCCATGTCCAATGCATAATCCGTATAAGCCTGGTACTGAATTGCTAGATCAGTAAGTCCATTACCAATGCCAAATCCCTGCAAAACAATTCATAAAGTAAGTACATCATCAAGTTAATTGAGAAAATAATGATCTTCTAACAGAAAAATATACCTTCAGGTTTATGTGTATTCCTTCTTTAGCTTTGTTTCTTTGGTGGACTCGAGCAGCAATAGCAGGAATGTAATGGCCAGCATATGATTCTCCAGTAATATAGAAGTCATTATCTACAAATTCAGGATGCTCTGTGAAGAAGGCCTTGTTTGGGTCTTTTTTGTTCATAATTTTAATATTTGAATCAATAATACATAAATAAGTGCAAAAAATCTGAAACGAAAATCAGGGTTTCGAAATTTAGAATCCAATTGACATATGAATCATAATATATAAATTAGAACCCTTAAAATATGAACAACAAAAAATGCAAAATTGTCATACCTTATTCAATTTTCAAGTAATCAAAGTTAAAATCACAAACATCATTTGAAATCAAATTGGATAATCATCGACCGTCATTGTTAATTGTTAAAAAGAACCGTAAACTTGAGTAACTCAATTTACCTAGCCAAAGCGTGATAAGATGTTGCGTTTCCCATCAGTAAAAACTGAATTAGATAGGCGGCGATGTGGTGACATAGACAGAATGGTTTGATTTTGATGTTATTAATTGAGAGGAAAATAGACATTACTGATTGGGAAAGTTAGGGTTTTAGTTTATGGAAATGATAACTTTTAAAAGTGCAGATTGTGTTTAACTGATTTGAGTAGAAGAATGCGGACTTAATAAAGAATGTCATTATTGTTTTCAAATTTCCATCACAAAAGCTTCGTTGGTCTAGTGGTTGAATCGCTTGTTTATAGTTGTCGAGACCGGGGTTCGAATCTTATAATGGTCATTTTTTTAAAAACAAAATACGGTTGTTTCATGTAATTCGGTTGTAATTTGCTTAGGTGGATAGTTTATGATTATGTGGCATTTATATGATTATGTGGCATTGAGGTGGCATTTATGTGGCATTATCTACGTGTAACGCCTCCTGTTATATATAATGTAGAGATATAACACTTGCATATTTTAAGCGGTGAATACTAGCACGGATGTACCGTTACGTATTCCCACCGTACACTTTCACCATGAGCCACCGTCATAAAGAACGTCAACGATAAATTGTTTCAAAATATATTTTATCACACAGCAAGCAAGAAATACACGAGCACTAGTCAAGCGTAAACTTTTCAAATAAAATAAGGACACATGAGACACGAGTATTTTCGCTAAGACTTACCGTACTGATTTAGGTTGTCTGTCGGCGTGGTTGCATTATTTTGTTGCTTAGCAGATTGCTGTTGTTGAAAGGTGAGTTTATAGCCCCATATTTTATACGATTTTTGCTTTATAAGCTTGGGGTGAGAAACATGCAAAACTGTTTTCATGGACCAGAAATGAATTTTGTTTTTAAGTACACAATAATATGCGGAAACCTAAGTTTGCTGAATCCCATTTTGTGCCCACTATCATCTGCTGTTAATTTCTGTCTAGGAAGCCGTTTGATATATATAGATCTATTGGGAGTGACGTCCCCGTTCGGTTGGCTCGGCATAGCCAAGGCGAACGTATACCAAATCGAATAATAGTCCAAGTGTCTGGGGATTAACACTCGCGGGCACCCTTATTTAATTGCTAACGCCAGGCTGACGTGCTGCGCTGTCATAGATCGGTAGGATGAGGCTTAGTGTTTGCATAGCTGAGTAGTGTGTATCTGCTGAATTGTTTTTATGATATTGTTATTGGTCCATATGTGCTATTTATTTAAACCTATGAACTCACCAGCGTTAGCTGACTTTTAGCATGTTTTTCTCAGGAAACTGAGGTGCGTTTAGCCGAGTGTAGAGCATGGCGACGGCCGTAATAAGTGATGGAAATGTTTTTAATGCGTTTACTCTGACAGTTGGACCTTTTATTTAAATGGGCTTCATTTTCATCTGAAATGGATTTTATGTAACGCTACATAATTTGACTTATGTAATATATTTTAAAATGGATTTTTAATCCGTTCCCTATATCTTGTGTTATGATTATCGACCTCGTAGCACCCCAAAGTGTATGCTTCCGCGAATATTGTGATTTTGGGGGTGTTACACAAAAACTGTTTCAAACAGCTCCGGCCAGAGATAAGAGGTCAAATGGTCCTGGCTATGGCACCTCTTATTGGGTTCAGTGGTGAAGTCATATGGCCAATAGGGCAGATAGCACTTCTGGTAAGAATAGGAGATGAAGAACACTCAACCTCCGCATGGATGAAATTCATGAAAGTAAGGTCACAATTACCTTACAACGAAATCATAGGACGACCGGAAGTTCGAAAAATACAAGCGGTACCATCAACAGCTCATGGTATGCTAAAGTTCCCAGTAGAAGGAGGAATACTCACACTGCGGAGTAGCAGGGTCATCCTGCTCGAATGCACAATGGTTTCCAGACCAGAAGTGCAACCGCCCGCCGTCAACCAGCCAGTGGAGGAACGAATCAAAGTCGCAATTCACCCAGAGCATCCAGAGCAAACGGTGGCCATATGATCTACCTTAATGGAGGAAGGTCAAAAGAAATTATGTGACTTGCTTAGGAATAACCTGGATGTGTTTGCTTGGTGCCCAACGGACATGACGGGTGTTCCACAGCATATAGCGGAACATCACCTAAACGTCCGTGAAGGGTGTATCCCCGTTAGGCAGAAGAAACGAGGCCAGGCACCAGAATGAAGCAAGGCAATACAAGGAGAAGTCGAAAAACTTGTTGAGGTCGGTATTATGAAAGAAGTACACTACCATAGTTGGTTAATCAATCTAGTAATAGTAAAAAAGCACGATGACAGCTGGAGAATGTGCGTCGATTTCAAAGATCTGAACAAAGCATGCCCACAAGACTGTTATCTGTTACCAGAGATAGACTGGTAGGTGGAATCTCTCTGCGGATACCCTTCAAATGCTTTCTGGATGCATACAAGGGCTATCATCAGATAAAAATGGCAAAAGATGACGAAGAAAAAACAGCATTCATCACAAACCAGGGTATATTCTGCTACTCAAAAATGCCGTTCGGACTCAAAAATGCAGGAGCAACATACTAATGGCTGGTAGATAAGGCTTTCCATAAGCAAATTGGCAGAAACTTGGAAGTATATGTTGGGTTTAAAAGATACTGCTGCTACTTTGAAGATGCTGCTGCTAAGTATTTTATTATGCTGCTCATGGTGTTAATAGAAATATACTAAGTATGATTCTGCTGCTAGGCATAATTATTCTACTGCTAGTATATTTATTCTGCTGCTGATGATATCTGACGAGTAGTGAAATAAGCTAAGTATCAAACTACTGCTAGCCTAAGATGATTCTGCTGCTAGAGTTTTGATTCTGCTGCTTATTAGATATGTATAGTTTGTTTATGGTAAAGATACGAATAGATATTATTCTTGTATAGAAAGTTTTTGTAACCGACTAGGACTCCTTAAGTCTATAAAAGGAGGATCTAGGGTTAGGATTAATATATGATTGTTTAGCATACGTATTATCTTGTATTCACTTCAAGGTTCGTTGTAACCCTGTTACTTTTGAGTAACCGTATATTAATATATTGAGGTGAAGGTTGAGAGAATTACTGTGTGTTATTGTTAATTCTTCTTAAGATTAATTACTAGTTTCCGCATAGTAATTAATAGATCATTCAAAAGCAGTTTCTATACCTATTGCTTTAGGTTTATATCTAAAGTAATTAACAAGATCGTTAAGCTCATCTGGGATCAACAAGTGGTATCAGAGTTTGTGATCTAGAAACTGATACCGAGAAGAATTTTGAAAAGCTCAGATCTGTTCATCATCAAAAGCAATGGAGTCTGAATCTCATCATATGGTTACTGCGTCCAAGGTTCCAATGCTCAAGGTTGGAGAATATGAACTCTGGAAGATGAGGATGGAGCAGTACATGACGATGTGTGACTACACAATGTGGGAAATCATACAAACTGGAGATACTCTGCCTAAGACTGGTGCTGATGGGTCTGTATTGCCCATCAAAACCAATGAAGAAAAGGCTCAAAGGAAACTGGAGATTAGAACTCACACTATTCTCTTAATGGGGATACCTAATGAGTACCAATTGAGCTTCAGCAACACCAAGTCTGCCAAGGAGTTGATGGCAGCAATTGAACTCAGGTTTGGTGGGAATGAAGCCACCAAAAAGTCAAGGAAGAATTTGCTAAAGCACGAATTTGAAACTTTCACTGCATCAAGCAATGAAAGTATTGATGGTACTTATGACAGACTGCAAAAGTTAGTGAGTCAGTTGGCGCCAGAATGGAATTCTCACACAGTTGTCTGGAGGAACAAGTCTGACTTTGAAACCATGAATTTGGATGATTTGTACAACAACTTGAAGGTCTATGAAACTGAAGTCAAGGGTTCAACCAGTTCTTCAAGTTCAAACAACCTTGCTTTTATGTCTTCTAATAACAAGGCTTCTGGGAATATTCAAGAAACTCATTCTGCTGTTGGTCATACTGGTTCTGCTGCTAGTTCACAAGGTTCTGCTGCTAGTTCTACAAATAGTGACACCATTAGTGATGCTGCTATTTGTGCCTATTTAGCTGAACTCACTACAAGTACTCCAGTAATGAGTCAGGATCTAGATCAAGTTGATCCTGATGATTTAGAAGAGATGGATTTGCATTGGCAATTTGCAATGTTGACTATGAGGGCAAGAAGATTCTTGAAGAGAACTAGAAGAGAGCTCAAGTTTAGAAGGCAGAACAATGTGGGGTTTGACAAATCAAAGTTTGAGTGTTATAACTGCCACAGAAAGGGGCACTTTGCAAGGGAGTGTAGAGCACCAAAGCAGATCAAGGAAAATTCAAGGCAGATTCCAATAGAAGATGCTAAACCTACTACTGCTATGGTCTCATGTGATGGCTTGGGAGATTTTGACTGGAGTGACCAAGCTGAGGATGGTCCCAACTATGCATTGATAACTGAAGAAGAACCCAAAGAACAACACTTTGCTCTTATGGGTTACTCCTCCTCTGGATCAGACTCTGAGGTATCAAATGAATCTTCATGTTCATTTAAATCTTATTTAGATACTATAGAGGAACTAAAATCTAGGTATGATGATTTAAGAGTTGAATTTGATAAACTCAAACTTGATAACTTAGGATATTGATTGAACAAATAATTGCACAACCAAGCCTTCCATGATGATCAAAGGAATAATGGGGTGTTGAGATTGCGCCAAGCTTATTCTTAACCTGAAAATAAGAAATACCGAAACACTACGTTAAGTGATTGTGCAGGGGTTGGACCCTGCGAACCACCTCTGGCGTGCGAGTAAGTATGTGTAATCATTTGAGTAGGTTGTAAATGACAAGAGTGAAGTTAAATTACATTGTTCATGCCCGACTATGCTATTTATAGGGGAGAAATTGGACATAGTGGGCGGTTGCACATTATTCAGAGATCTTGGGGGCGTCCCATGATTTTGTGGTAACCGCTAGGGCTTTGTAGCCCACGATCTCTGTTTTGGCGGCAAAGCCAAGGGAAAGAGGAGACGTGGGTTTGACCAGGTCAGAATGGTCCTTCGTGCTAGTCCCTTCGATAGGAATACCCCAAAGGGCTCAGGGCTTCGATTGGCGGATTCTCACATGGTAACCAGTTCGCAGGCGAATGGTTTTACGCCAATGAAACGTGTTAGGAGATTAACCTGGGCCTCCGAAGGGAGGGCTTTCTACAGGCTCGAAGGGGAGTCCTTTGACCCGTTCGGAGGGTACATCATCAAGCCCCCCAGTCGAAAGTGATATATACGTACGAGTATATATTGCATTCGACTCAACAAATCGAACATGCCTTATACTCCTTGTATAACACTAACCATGCAAAAAAGAAAATAAATGTTCAACTAACCACGCATTTAATGCGGATTAATCATGATTACTCCACTTGGACTGCCACGGCTACTATCTCGGTATAAGTAAGCGTCCTTTCAGAATTTAAAATCAATTTCAAATCCGCATAGATAGCAAACTAGACACGTGTGCGGTCATGATTAAAGATTTGATGGGTATTTATTCTTCGATACGGTAAAACCCTAGAATACTTTTACCTCCGCCCAAAATATACACATTGCTCTGCAATCTTGTGCTTCCGTTGGAACGAAAAGGTAAAATTCCCATAAACCTTCCTTGATCTTTTATTCTTTTAATATGAGCATGGCCGCTAAGCGAATTATTAGGCAACAGACCTGTACCTTGTCGAAACAAGCCTTATCTGAGTTCCTGCTTGATTACCCTATACCCTCGGAGTACCAAATCATGCTCCCTAGTAAGAAACAAAATATTTTCGATGCTCCCGAAGGGTTTGTTGGTTTGTATGTGCATGCATTCACTCAATCGAATCTTAGGATACCCATTCATCCCTTGATTTTAGAGTTTCTACAATACTATCAGGTTCATGTTTCTAGGTTAAACCCTTTTGGTCTTGCTAAGTTGACCACTTACATCGTAATGTGTAAAGCGTACGGCTATGAACCCACATTGGAGGTGCTTAGGGGTTTTGTGAATCTCTACCCTGGTGGAGATTGGGTAACCATTGCCAAAAGGGGTGAACATGACGTGCCTGCTCTTGTGACGAAACCCTTTTCAAATATTAGAAACTGGAAAGGACAGTTTTTCTATGTTGAGAAGAAGTACAATGACCCTCTTCCCTATGAGATAAGGAGCGACCCCTTGTACCAGCGTCTCGCACGCCACCCTGCTAACGTCCAAACGTTTCCGGAGCCTATATTGTACATGGCTGGTTTAAGTGACAGCTGGGACGGGTCTCCGTCATCACCTGAAATAATTTGTGAAGGAAAAAGTATGTATATATCTTATTTAAATAATTTAAATAACTTATCTGCTGATATTCATCTCCTTTTCGTTTGTTTGTGCAGAAATGGCTTTCAGAAACTTTGTTGTGGCTGGAGGTGCCAAAGAAGTTAGCTTTATGCCGAGGGATCCTCAGGATACAAGTTACGGAGTGGGATCTCCTTCTATATCTGTCAATAATAACGATGTTGATGTCTCTCCACCCAAACCTCTTGTTGTGCTTCCCCCAATCAAACCCCTTGGTACTGAGGAAGCCCCCCCAGCTTGTGGAGGATGTTGGTGACTCTAATGATACCCCTTCCGGAAGTGATCAGCTCAGGATCGTAGGGTCCTCCGGTATTGCTGATAGAGTGAGAACAAGGAAAGGTACCAGTGCCAAAGCTGCAAAGACTGCTCCAAAGAGGAAACCCAATGTTCCTACTCCCTCATCGAGGAATGTCAAACAAAAAACAGAAAAAGCTCGTGGGAAAGCCATTATGAATGCGCCAGAGAGGATGGTTGATGAAGATGATATCCCTGGTAAGTAAAAGTTCTTCGAGTCCTCCTTCTTTTCCATCGTATTGCGTATTTGGCTTATATTGTTTTTCTCTCTCTTTTTTCTTTTTTTAGGGTTGCCAGATATGAAGGAACTGCCCAACGCCCTCTCCTGCCGCTTGCTTGTTGAGAATATCACTCCTGCCTCTTGGAGGAGTAAAATGAGTGAGATATCCCTTAAGAAGCTTTGCGATCTTAATGACAAAAGTTATATCAGGCAAGCAATGTTGGACAGCCATCTTAGCTTTCGTACAAGGGGATTGCTTAACAAGGTCAAGGAGGCGAAAGAGGAGGTTGCTGTTGTTGTGGCCAGAGAGAAAGAAAGGGAGAAGAGTTATGCTGAGTTGGAGAAAAGGTGTGACGAAGCCATGGCGGACTTTGAAAAATACCCAAGGTACGAGGATCTGCGAGCCAAGATTGATGGTCTTGAGGAACAGCTTAAGGAATCGCAAGCTGAGTGTGGTAGGCTAAATTCGGAGGAAGCTAAGGTTGTTGGTTATGAGAACCAGGTGAGTGCCCTGGAGTCTAAATGTACTGGTTTGGAGGCTGAGAGGGCCAGGTTAGTGGAACAGGATGCCAAGCGCTATCAAGAGGTTGATAAGTTGAAGCTCGAATGCCAAAGTCTGAGAAAAGATAGGGCTGAGGTTGTATCGAAGGTTGTTCCCTACATTGCTATGGAGTTGTACCATAGCGATGAGGTGGGGGAGGTTGTGGGCAAGCTAGTGAATGCGGCCATATTCCATGGCAAATGCACAACTTTGGAGGAGATTGCTGAAACCAAAAAACCAGTTGTGCTTTCGGAGGTACCATACTATCGTCTGAATTCCATGCGGGAATATGATGAAGCTGGTAACGCATTCACCATGGCAGTGTACCCTTCCTTGCCAAAGCAACCAAAGATCCTTCAGCCTCCATCGAAGATCTCCTCTCTAAAAAGCCAAAGAGAATACAGCCTCCGTCTCCAACCAGAAGGACCTTGTCTGAGAAACCTAAGTCTGCAACCCACCAGGATCATCCCAATTCTTCCAAGAACAATTGAAGGCTGCCGTGTTGGCAGTAATTTGGTCAATAAGGGTGACATGCACCCCTTTTTAAAACAATTTATCATGTTTAAAGGCTGGTGCCTTTGTGTTTGACAATTTATGATCTGTGTGCCTGTTTGAACATTTATCTTTCGTGTTAGTGGGCTTCGACCCATAACTTTAGACAATTGTCCTTTTTGTGATTATGATAGCTAAGACTATACGTAGTCTTCATTAATGCTAATTTAGTGGGATATGTCCCACTTTTATTGTCATGTTTATCTTCTCTTACGCTCTTTTCAAGAACGTAAACATACAACCTAAGGTTATAACCTTATTGTGTGTATTTTGGACCAAGATTTTAAGCAATCATATAATTTGACTGCGACAGAGGGTCGCGATCCACTCCGTCTTTATCCTTAAGTTGCAGAGGGCTTTTAATACCCTAAGACTTCATAGGAAAGTTAATGTGAATTGTAATGGATGTTATTGTTATACAAGACATGTGCCTTGCTTCATCCTTCGACATTGAAACTTGTAAAGTACTTGGCTGAACAAATCTATGTTGTATAAAATGAAACAAGAGATTTTGAGGGAAACATGTTATATCATTAAGTGGGTAGGGAGGATTACATCATTTGAAGAAATGAACACTACGACACCTACCATTAATGCTTCTTTCCCATGTGAGAAGAGTGTGTTACATGAAATTGAAAAAAACAACTAAGTGCTTTAAAGAAGGTAAGTTTTTATATGTAAAACTTACGAGAGTTGGTGTCATGTCCAAACTTGTTCACGACATTTTTTTTCTCTGCCCTTCGAGCTCGTATGCCTTGTTGCCACAGCATTTTTGACGCTGGGCTCTTTGACTTGGCTTCGCTTGCTTTCATTCGAAGGACAAATTCTTATATGCCCTCAAGACTTTGGGTAGTTTGTCTGCCCACTTATGCTGATGTTGCCCTAGCTTTATCTTGATTTCGTCGACAATATCCTTGTCGACACAAATGAACCTTTGCTTCACATTCAGGCTTTTGCAGAAAGAGGGGAACATTCCTTCGGCAAAGTGGTTCCCTTCATAAGAGGTGATGACTTGTGGGATTCCGAATCTGAAAATTATGTGTTCCCACATAAACTATTCCACATCTTTTCCTTTTGTTGATGCCAAAGGCTTGGCCTCGACCCATTTGGTGAAATGGTCGATGGCTATGACCTAGAATTGTATCCCTCCGGGAGCTACTGGTAGGGGTCCGATTATGCTGACGCCCCATTGACCGAAAGGCCTTACTGTCATGGTTGAAGACGCCTCATACTCTAACGGTTTCTGAGCTTTGGAGTGTGTCTGACATACCTTGCATGTTTTGATTGCTTCCCTTACGTCTTCCAGCACGGATGGCCAGTAATAACCCCACCTTATTACTTTTGAGGCGATGGCTCTAGGGCTTGTGTGTCTTCTACAAAATTCTTTGTGAGCATTGTAGAGAATGCTCGAAGCATGCTTTAGCTCTATGCAACGAAGCCAAAGAGATGAAAGACGCCTTTTATAGAGATTATTGCCTATGAGCCTGTACTGGGGACTTTTGACTTTGATTCTTCGTGCTGACTTTGAATTATCAAGCAGAATGCCGCTTATCAAGTACGTTTTTATTGGTGTCGTCCAGTTGGAGCCTTCATCAGATGTTTCACTTCGTGCAATTGACCTGGTGGCCAATACTTCCACTAAAACCTCGCTGGGTAGATGAGCAAAGGCAGTCGACGCTAATCTGATTAGGGCTTCCGCCTTTTTGTTATGGCTTCTGCGGACATTTGTTACTTTATATCGTTCGAAACCCTGAAGGAGCTTTTTAGCTTCATCCAAATATTCCTTAATTACTGGCTGCCTTACTCTGTAAGAACCCTTGATTTGGCTAGTGACTGAAAGCGAGCCTACAAAGACGGAGAGGTCATGAACCTCCATGCCCTTTGCAAGTCGAAGGCCAGCCAGCAAGGCTTCATACTCTGCTTCATTCTTTGTGGCCTTGAATTCAAAGCGTAGTGCATAACTGTACTCCTTTCCCTCCGGATTGGTCAGGATTAATCCCGTTCCGAAACCATCAGAGCTTGAGGCTTCGTCGGTGTATAATTTCCACCCCTCCATTGCTGTCGGGGGTGTTTCTCCATTTTGGCTGTGCCCGGAAGGTGTTTGTTGGTCCCTTTACACGTTTGGAGTTAACTAGAAAGTTAATCTATTTGTGTTTATGACTAATACAATGTTATGATTAATTCTAACAGTTATAAAACGTGAATATAAAAACTCAAGGTAATTTTCAACGTTTAAATTCGTATTAGAAATGAATCAAAGAATCTATACCCAAGTGTTTTGCGGAACAAACACTTGGGATTGAATAGACAAGGTATGGTGGTGTCTCCTATCTAAACTCAAGTTTTGCTTGAGTGGTAACAATGCGACCTCACTGAGCTATCTCAGGGATGTGTTACTCTTTGTAGGAGAGAAGTTGTTTTGCAAAAGTCTAAGCTTTAATTGTACAAAACACACACAACTTCTCTCCTTCTCAATCTATTTATACACAAGTAAACTGAGTAAAAGTAATTAAAATATTACAAGTTGTTGAGCAAGCGTGTCTGACAATTACAACAGTAATTGTCATTTCCAAGAACCAATAGAAATGGCCTAGTAAGTCTTTAGGAGTGCTTGGTCTGACACTCCAAGACTTTAAGCCGTCTTAGGAAGGATTTCTTCCTGACAAGATAAGATTTGATCTTATCTTAAATCCTTCCTAGATATTTCTGCCTTTCTTCTCAGGCACTTAGTTCTTCAGGACACGCTTCTCAGTTATCATTCATAATTACTTCATTGTTGTTGAGGAGACTGGGGTTCAGTGAGTTCTTGTCCAACACTCACTGAACCATCATCTTCTTCTTTGGCTTAAGTGCTACTTCAGGGAGTACCGCCTTCCTGTGTAGTGAATACTTCTACTTGAATTCTCCTTAAGCATCCTGAAGATGACTCACTGAGAGGCTGTTCTCTCAGTGACTTGAATTGTTCTCGGTTTAAGTTAACACTTAGTTAATTTGTGTCCAAATCATGTTCTAAGTATTCTTGGGTTTTTCATGACCCAACAATCTCCCCCTATTTGGATATAAATTATTCCTAAGTGTTTTGATCAGTTATGAGTGAGCTAATGACTTCTACTCATACTGAATGTACTAGAATGTAAATAAGGACACTGAAATAATAAAAACATCATCTTATTGATATCATTACAAGTCCTAACAAGCTAAGTACAAAAAAAGGGATAGTGGGGGTATTCAGGCAGATCTATCAGTTTAACTTAATACCAAGGGCTTCAAGCTTGGGCTTCTTTGACTGCAGCTTTTGTTTGGTCAGGATGCTCATTGATTTTCCTTTTCAGATCTTGACAAAACTTCACATTTTTAGGACTCTTGAGTGGAGAGGCCATCATTAGAAAGCCAAGCATAGCTTTGATCCCTGACAAATCGATATCACTCCACCTTTGGAAGGCTTTGTCTCCGAACTCATCAATGAAGAACAAACCTCTTTCAGGTTGTTCAATGACCATATTGTTCCTGAAAGGAACACCTTCAGGGAGAGCCCTATTGCAGTCAAGACCAGGAATCTTGATCTCAGGCTCAGCTTCAATCTTCTTTCTTTTTCTTGAAGAAGACTGAGAGGAAGCTGGTTGTGCTGAATCAGGAAGAAGAGATGGAGTGCCAAGTTCCTGAGGTGCAGCTGCCAATCTTTCGTACCTCAGACTCAAGGACTTCATCAGACTAGGGACCACAACGTTTGATTTCTTTGCTATTAATGGACCCAACTCATCCAATTCTGAGATCCCAAAGTCAGCGAATCTGAAGGGTTGATGGACCTGAAAGTCTCTTTTGACAGCACCTCTATAGACAGTGACAATGGCAGGATTGGTGTTTCGATGAATATGAACATCAGTGATTGGTTCTGGCTTCAACCTGTTAGTCATATACCACTGATATTTCTTAATCCTGTTCTGCCTGATCTCTTCAGCCCTTTTATTCCTTTCCTCCCTTTTCTTCCTGAGAGTGATCATCTCCTCAGTCTGAGCTTTTACAAAAGTCATACCACCCTCTCTTCCTGAAAGATCCTTAGCTTCAAGACCAATCTTCTCAGCCTCTTCATGAACAACCTTAATAATAGCAGGCTTGCTCACCTTTTCTTCCTCCTTTAACTTCTTCTTTGCTTCCTCTTCCTTTAGGTAAGCACTGAGTTCATCAGCTGAGAAGTGGTGAAGAACTCCATCAATGTCATACGGGATCCTGGGTGGTGATTCAGGATCCTTTGCTACCGAGATTGGTGCTGGTTGAGGCTCAGGATCAGTGAGGATGCCCTTACCTTTTCCTTGATGGGTGGAAGAAGCTTCAGGAATCTCCCCCTCAGTGTGAGAAGTAGGAGAAGGAGGTTTCTGGCTTGTAGAAGCTTCAGGGACTCCAGTGTCTTTCTCCCCCTCAACTGTTGCTTGAGCCATGGTGATAGCAAGAGTTAGAGCCACTGGAGCAGCAGGACCCTTGAAAGCCTGATAGATCTCAGTCATCATTGATTTGATGTCCGAGGTGTCTTTCTGAAAAGTTGAGATCTGATCCGCCAGAGATGCCTGAGAAGCTTCGATGCCTGACATCCTTGACCCAAGAGACCATGCCAAAGATGTTGAAGATTGTGCCCAAGTACCCAGATGTTTTTCCTGAAGACCCAAGGAAGTCCTGATTGAGTCCAATGAAGAGGTAAGACCCTGAATCTTAGAATCCTTCAGTAAGCTGAGAAGATCACTAAATTCAGCTGAATGCTTCTGGTAAGTCTCAGCAGCCTGAAGGACCTTCTTGTTGAGTTCCGGGTCATCCTTGACAGCTGTTTGAATAGTTCCAAGGCTTTTGGTGATGCCTTCAAGGGTAAGATTGAACTTCTTGAAATGAAGATCAATAGCTGTCAGGGAGTTATTGGTGTCAGAATGTATTTCGATCACATCATCATGAAAACTTTCAACATCTGCCTTCAGGTTGGCATAGTGAACAGCAGCTTCAGTGTGATGATCGAACATCTCTTCAGTGAGACCATTGTAAAGAGCTCTATTGGTCTTGAGTAGGAACTTGACCAATTTTCTTTCAGTGAGAGGAAGAGAGTCATCATACTTTTTGAGGATGTCCCCAGTATTAGAAGAATCAGAAGATTGAGAACCTGACTCTTCACTTTGGTGTGGAGATGACTGATGTGATTGTTCAGGTTGTTCAGATTGTACATCAGTTTCCATATCCTCACCTGCCTCAAACATTTCCTCTTCACTCTCTTCCCTGAGTTCTTCATCAGACTCGATAAGAGCCTGAAAGTCCCTCATGGACTCAATACCTAAAAATTCAACCGGCTCCTCTTTATAAAAAGACTTGCCTTTGGTTTGGCCAGGTCCTGACCCCGTTGTTATAATCACTGAGTAGGTTTGCTCAGCCTGACTAGCCATAATAATTGGGGTAACACCAGCCTGGCTTTCGGGGGCAGTTCCTGAGAGAATTGGACCGCCTAAGGGGTTTATGGGTTCCATATCATCGGGTTGTTTCTTTCCCTCTGAGTCTTTGTCCCCCTTAGCACCTTCAACCACTGATGGGTGTTTTTCAGTGGTATCACTAGGTACTGATTGTGAAATTTGGTGGACCCCCTTCCCATCAGGATTGTGCTGTCCTTTTGGGGATTTAGGGTCCTTTTCTCCCTGAGATCCTGAGGGTGATTGCTCAGGAACGTTAACGGGATGTGAATGTTTGTGGGTCCCCTTCTCAATAAGGTAGTGCTGCCTTACCGAGGATTTAGAACCCTTTCCTCCCTTGGGAACTGATTGTTTTTTGACAGTTCCTTCATCGGGATGTGAGGGGGTGTGGGTCCTCTTCCCAGTAGGGTGGTGCTGCCCTACCGAGGATTCAGGACCCTTTCATCCCTTGGGCACTGATTGTGATTTATCAGTACCTTCATCGGGATGTGAGGGGGGAATGCTTCCTGATCCCTCTGACTTGTTTATGTCAGTTGAACCATGTGGAAAGGGTGTGCCCGAGGTCATTGAGGATGATTTCTCAGTGACCTCCGTTGGCCTTTGTTTTGAGGTCAAGAGGGTCTCAGAAATGGGTGTCTCAGAGGTCTCGGCCTTTTTCAACCTCTTTTTAAGGTTTAGTTGGTTTTGTGGATCAATCTCAGTGGCGAGTGGCTTGGGTCTAACCACCTGGCTGGACTGACCCTTCTTTGTCTTCTTCACCTTTTTAATCGGTGAAGGAATTGGTGAGACAGCGTCGTTACCCTGAATGACTGATTGCATGTATTCAGTCAGGGCAATATGTGTAACCTCACTGATGCTACTAGTGAAGTTTGACTTGTGCAGGACGTCAGGCTTCGTACCTTCTGCATCAGGCCTCACATAGTCAGAACCAAGTAGGTCCTGAAGCACACAGGAAACAAATCTAGGATAGGACATATGCCTTTGCCTATGTTTTCCTGAGAGCTTAGCAACAAGGTCTCGGAAGATTATTCCTCCGATGTCAATTTTTGTACCCTCAAGGAGACTGAACAACATCAATTGTTGTGATGAGTTCAATTGTTCCGTAGAGGATTTATTTCCACCCAGGACCTGAATGACAAATGTCATCAGTATCCTCCAGATAGGATGGAACCATGTTTTGACTACTGGAGCCTTCTCCAATAAGCCTCCAGCAGACGTTGTAGGACGTCTGGGGTCATGGGGTGCAAGAAAGATCAGTTCATTCTTTATGTCCTGATCAGTAGGGTTGGGTGCAAACGCTTCAGCAAAGTCAAGGCCTGTGGCTTTGATGAAGGTTGAGTAGTCAAAGGAGAGGGTTCTGCTCCCATTCATCACCGTGAAGGTGATGATTGACTCTTTGGTGTCTTTGGGGCTGGTAGCCACAGCCGTGCACCAGAATTCCCTCAAATAGTCATGGTAGATGACTGAGGGGGTGTGGGTGAAAGCCTTTGCAAGAAAACAATTACGAAGAAATTTCATAACGTTCTTGTAGGCTGGGTAGTTTTGTGGATAAGAGAAATTTCCTACCACATTGTTCTTTGTTAGGTCAACATCCCCAGTGAGGAATTCCACATTGGGGGCGTATGCTATAGCTTTAGAAGAAGCCATTTGTGGGTAAGTCTGGGTTTGACAAAGGTTTCTGGGTTTCTAAAGCTTAAGAATACACACACAATTTGTTTTTGAGAATTAAAATGGCAGAGTTTTGCTTAAGTTCTATAAAAACGTGTGTGTGTTTCTTTTGGTTGGGTTATTTATAGGGAAGTGGAGATAGGGGTTGTAAAACCCAAAAATCTGAAAACATGTAAAAAGACCAAGTTGCCCCTATAATTTTAAATTTTGATTAATAAGTATTTAGAATTCCAAATTGTGCATAAACCATCTAAAATAAATAAATAATGACATGTAATATTTTTTTTGAGACATTTTAATTATGTAATGACTAAAAACATTTAAAAACCTTATTGTATAATTATTTTGGGCCGAATGGGATTTAATGGTTTAGGATATGAATTATTTTGCTATAACCTAAAGTATTTAATTTGAACTAAATCCAAGATAACACCAAATCAATATTTATTTTTTCCTACCATTGAGCCATGATTTTAGCTCATGCCAAAATTATAAACACGCTCCACCTCTTTTATTATACACAGTTATTCCATTTTCACTCCAAAAACCCTAAAAACGCCTAGAGAAATTCGTGAGCCTCCATTTGACCACCAAAAATTCTGCAAACAATTTTCTTAAATCATACACAAGCCAAGGAAGAGGAGAAAAATCGTTTGAAGGTGCTTGAGGGCTGGTTCGATCGTGGTTCATATTTATCCTCTTTTTATTCTAGCCGAGAAGGTTTAATTTTGTTCTCGTTATTTCTTCATTCGAATCTTCCTAGAGGTATTCCTATCATCTTATATCATCAAATACTTCATGTCATTCGAATAGAAACTAACCATGCACGCTAAATAAATTGTTATAATTTATTATCCTAATAACTAGATAAATTCGTAAAACCGGCTAAATGAATTTTTGTGGCTTCGTTTATATTTTATTTTGGTTCCATATACGTCCTAAAACACCAGAAAAATATTGGAAATAATTTTTGAGGCCTAGATTAATTATTGTAGAATTTTGTTCTAATCGGGTATAAAATAGAAAACGAATTGGGATATAATTAAAATAAAATCGTGTAACCTAGGGTTTTGATCTTGATTATTTTATTTGATGAATTTAAGGTGTTTTTAATGTATTTTTACTGATTATGATGATTGATTTCGAATTAGGGTTAGGGTTTCATATTTTGATATAAACCGATTTGGAATAATAAAGTTTTGGGGGAGTTTTGTAAACTTATAAAATAGAGGGTTATTTTTATAAACTAATATGGACATGTGACATTTCGTAAAAATTTTAAAAGGAGGGGGTTATGTGTAAATTTTGTAACTTGAAGGTTTAAATTGATTTATGATAAATATATCAATCCGATTTGTATTTAATTAAATTAAAGGGGCTGTTTTGTAACTTTCTGAAACTCGTGGGTCATTTTTGTAATACTCTATAAAACCAGGGCAATATGAATAAAATATAACTTGAGGGTGCTATTTGTAAAATATGGGAGTTTTGGAATTAAAATGTAAATAGATAAATATGTATATATCGAATTGGAAATTAATTAAGATGAAGGACTAAAAGTGTAATTTCTGGAAAATGAATGGGTCTCGAAGTAAATAATAGTATGAAGGGTAAAATGTGTAATTTTGAGTATTTATGGACTTAATATGTAATTATGGTTAATTATTTAAATCGATTTGTAATGTAATAAAGTACAAGGACTAAATATGTAATTTACCGAAAGTTTAAGGGCTGTTTGTAACATAATAATATTGAGGGTTATTTTCTGTAATTTGAAGGAATAAAAGGATTTGATGTGTAATATGAATCTTGTGAAGGTTAATTTGTAAATTATAAGTATAAGGTTTAATTTGTAATTAATTAATTAAAAGGGTGTAAATCGTAAATTATGAAACTTGAAGGCTAAATGTGTAATTCTGGAAAGTATAAGTGTTTGAATGGTAAAATGATGATAATTTTAATGTGGACCTTTAACTTTGGTAAATTTACGTTTATAACCCTAAACTATGAAAACTTGTCACGTTTAACCCTAAATTTGTATAACTTGTTAAAACGAATATTATTTCCATAATAAGCTAATTAATGACTTAACTTAATTCATATCATTTGAAACTTACTAAATATGGAAGCTTACTAATTCTGGAAACCTGCTAAAAATAGAAAGTTACTAAATCTGGAAAGTTTCATAAAATGAATAGATAATTGGAAATGGAAATCTGAACTTGAACCCTCTGGTGATTCTGTGTTCTTCTTCTCCTTTAGGTGTAAAGAGGGAGAGGTCCTGATCTGTCTCAGTGCTTTCTGCTTTTGTTCTTTTGTGCTTGCATTTGAATAAGGTACAGATACTCTGCCCTTTCTCAGTAAGGGTGTCTTAATCCCTTGATATGATTTCTGATTTCTGATTCGTTTAAGTTTCCCAAGCCATTGCTATGTCCCGTTTTTGTTGTGAGCCTTTGATATGATTCGTTGCTTTGTAAACCTTGATCTGTTAGACTCTGATTTGGCCTTTGGCATATTATATCTGATACATCTGATCTGAACTGTCTGTTATGAACTATCTATTTTGGACCTTTGGATATGACCTTCTGATTTGATTTGACACCTGACTCTTAGTTTGATACCCGAGCCAAAATTTGTGACCCTAGCCATGAAGGTAACATGGCCGTGTCTGTGATGCACCACTGGCATGACTAGTGTGTAGCCCTAGTGATTTGGTTACACCGTCCCTTTGATTTGGTCTGCATGTGATTGGGTAGGGGCGTATGGATGCATCCTAGATCTGTTTCTGTTTAGTGGATTTAATATGATATGATATGATATGATTTGTCTGGTGATTGGTACTGTGTGCTATACATGCCCTTCACATATCTGAGAGGTCGCTCCTCTATGGTTACTGTATATGATATGATCTGATATGTTTCTGGGCTCGTGGTGGATTACTATCCTATATTATTCTTTTCCTTTTATTGACTGTACCTTATGATACTTCCCATTGCACCATATATTATATCTGTTTCGTTATCATTTAACTTTGCCATGATTCGTACTTCGTTATCTCTGCTTGTTTTATGTATCTGTTCACTGAGCTTTTTAAGCTCAGCCGCACGTTTTTCTTTTCGTGTGCGGCAGGTATCTAAGCTAGGAGCTGGGGCTTTTGCTTTGGGATGAGAGTTAGAGTTTCATTGGAGCTGTTACCTTAGATGACCACTCTTATATTATGACATTTGTTCGGGATTCTGTTTCTTTTGTTTATTCCATTGGTTTATCTTATCTTTTGAACTCATGTAATTTGGTTTAAGCCGTGTTGGCTTGACTTTCTTATTGACTTTGGTTTATGGCTTCCGCTGTGTATTATGTATGCTCTGATTTGTCACCGTGATGTGATACCTTTACCCTTGTCGGGTTGGGGTGTTACAATTATGGTATCAGAGCCAAGTCTGCGACCTGTAGTACATAAGTCATAGGCTGTGAGTCTTATGGACCCTAGGATTTGACCCTTAAAACTTAAGTTTTGACTGGTGAGGTTTTGGGTAGACAATTAGAATTCTGTTTCGTCTTTCCTTTCGTGCTTATTTTTCCTACCTTACTAATCGTTTTCGAAATCATTCAGATGGTGACTACACGACATCAGGACTATAATGGAGAGACCCCTGATTTTCAGGCTATGATAGCCGCTGCTGTGGCTGCTGCTATTCCTCAAGTGGTGACTCAGGTCACCAATAACATCAGGAACGGGGCAAGTTCTTCTGGTGGTGGCGGTGGCGATGCTCCACCCACTGCTCCACCCACTGCTCCTCCCGCTGCTCTACCAGTTGGTATCCACGTTTGGATCGAGAGGTTTAATAAGCTCAACCCTCTCTCTTTCAAGTCCGCTGCCACTCCCCATGAGGCAGAGGACTGGATCACCCATGTCGAGAAATTGTTCAGGGTTCTCGGATGTGCTGACGAGTTTAAAACTCGTTTGGCCACATTCAAGCTGGAGGGTGACGCCCTAAATTGGTGGACTGCTCTTGTTCAGGCAAAGGGAGATGACTATGCTGAGACCTGTTCTTGGGCGAACTTCATTGAGGCGTTCTATAGGCAGTATATTCCATTATCGGAGCAGCAGAGATACGAGAGAGAGTATGCGACGATTCGTCAGGGAGATCGTGAGTCTTCGGGTGAATTTATGCAGCGATTCTTGCGCTTGGCCAGCTTTGTTGGGCCGGAGGTTACTGGGGATGCTCATCGTTAGGCACGTCATTTTAAGTGGGCATTAAAGACATGGGTATTAGACCGTATCGTGAACTTTGAGCACGAGGATGTGGCTGCTGTTGCGGATGCTGCCCGCAACATTGAGTTGTTGCATGCGGACGGGGGTTCTAATAAGCGGGATAGGGACGGTAATCGGGTAAACTCCAGGGAGCAGGGCTGTCAGGGCCAGAGTCGGGAGTATAGGAGTTATGAGGAACGAGATCGGGCGGACCATGGTCGTGATCAGCGAGGTCGGGATTCGAGGTCAGCTTCTAGGCAGGATGGTGATCGTCGCGGACAGAGGAGGACTATCGAGGCTTTGCCTCCTCCACCCCTATGTGCTACTTGCGGGAAGGCGCATCCGGGTACTTACTTTAAGATTACAGGCTGTTGTTTCTCATACGGCTCTACTCATCATCGGGTGAAGGACTGTCCCAGGAAGAACCATATTGTACCAACGGACTCGGATAAGCCAGCACCCACTTTGGGACGAGTTTATGCTTACACTCGTGATCGTGTGGAGGACTCATCAGGTACCATTACCGGCTTTCTTTTCATTGTGATCGTTTGTCTTTGCATCATATCTAATCCGTTTGCCAAGAAGCTTAATCTGAAACCAACATCATTAGCTAATCGTATTCTCATCTCTGCATCTATGAACTCATAACCGAAGCTATTTTAGTTATCCACATTTCGTGTTCTGATCTGGTATGCCTTTGTCTTGTTTCCCGTTCTGTTTCGTTTCTGATTCTTTGCAAATTTCAGGGACGAAATTTTTCTGTTAGAGGGGAAGAGTTGTAAAACCCAAAAATCTGAAAACATGTAAAAAGACCAAATTGCCCCTATAATTTTAAATTTTGATTAATAAGTATTTAGAATTCCAAATTGTGCATAAACCATCTAAAATAAATAAATAATGACATGTAATATTTTTTTTGAGACATTTTAATTATGTAATGACTAAAAACATTTAAAAACCTTATTGTATAATTATTTTGGGCCGAATGGGATTTAATGGTTTAGGATATGAATTATTTTGTTATAACCTAAAGTATTTAATTTGAACTAAATCCAAGATAACACCAAATCAATATTTATTTCTTTCCTACCATTGAGCCGTGATTTTAGCTCATGCCAAAATTATAAACACGCTCCACCTCTTTTATTATACACGGTTATTCCATTTTCACTCCAAAAACCCTAAAAACGCCTAGAGAAATTCGTGAGCCTCTATTTGATCACCAACAATTCTGCAATTATTTTTCTTGAATCATTCACAAGCCAAGGAAGAGGAGAAAATTCGTTTGAAGGTGCTTGAGGGCTGGTTCGATCGTGGTTTATATTTATCCTCTTTTTATTCTAGCCGAGAAGGTTTAATTTTGTTCTTGTTATTTCTTTGTTCGAATCTTCCTAGAGGTATTCCTATCATCTTATATCATCAAATACTTCATGTCATTCGAATAGAAACTAACCATGCACGCTAAATAAATTGTTATAATTTATTATCCTAATAACTAGATAAATTCGTAAAACCGGCTAAATGAATTTTTGTGGCTTCGTTTATATTTTATTTTGGTTCCATATACGTCCTAAAACACCAAAAAAATATTGGAAATAATTGTTGAGGCCTAGATTAATTATTGTAGAATTTTGTTCTAATCGGGTATAAAATAGAAAACGAATTGGGATATAATTAAAATAAAATCGTGTAACCTAGGGTTTTGATCTTGATTATTTTATTTGATGAATTTAAGGTGTTTTTAATGTATTTTTACTGATTATGATGATTGATTTCGAATTAGGGTTAGGGTTTCATATTTTGATATAAACCGATTTGGAATAATAAAGTTTTGGGGGAGTTTTGTAAACTTATAAAATAGAGGGTTATTTTTATAAACTAATATGGACATGTGACATTTCGTAAAAATTGTAAAAGGAGGGGGTTATGTGTAAATTTTGTAACTTGAAGGTTTAAATTGTATTTATGATAAATATATCAATCCGATTTGTATTTAATTAAATTAAAGGGGCTGTTTTGTAACTTTCTGAAACTCGTGGGTCATTTTTGTAATACTCTATAAAACCAGGGCAATATGAATAAAATATAACTTGAGGGTGCTATTTGTAAAATATGGGAGTTTTGGAATTAAAATGTAAATAGATAAATATGTATATATCGAATTGGAAATTAATTAAGATGAAGGACTAAAAGTGTAATTTCTGGAAAATGAATGGGTCTCGAAGTAAATAATAGTATGAAGGGTAAAATGTGTAATTTTGAGTATTTATGGACTTAATATGTAATTATGGTTAATTATTTAAATCGATTTGTAATGTAATAAAGTACAAGGACTAAATATGTAATTTACCGAAAGTTTAAGGGCTGTTTGTAACATAATAATATTGAGGGTTATTTTCTGTAATTTGAAGGAATAAAAGGACTTGATGTGTAATATGAATCTTGTGAAGGTTAATTTGTAAATTATAAGTATAAGGTTTAATTTGTAATTAATTAATTAAAAGGGTGTAAATCGTAAATTATGAAACTTGAAGGCTAAATGTGTAATTCTGGAAAGTATAAGTGTTTGAATGGTAAAATGATGATAATTTTAATGTGGACCTTTAACTTTGGTAAATTTACGTTTATAACCCTAAACTATGAAAACTTGTCACGTTTAACCCTAAATTTGTATAACTTGTTAAAACGAATATTATTTCCATAATAAGCTAATTAATGACTTAACTTAATTCATATCATTTGAAACTTACTAAATATGGAAGCTTACTAATTCTGGAAACCTGCTAAAAATAGAAAGTTACTAAATCTGGAAAGTTTCATAAAATGAATAGATAATTGGAAATGGAAATCTGAACTTGAACCCTCTGGTGATTCTGTGTTCTTCTTCTCCTTTAGGTGTAAAGAGGGAGAGGTCCTGATCTGTCTCAGTGCTTTCTGCTTTTGTTCTTTTGTGCTTGCATTTGAATAAGGTACAGATACTCTGCCCTTTCTCAGTAAGGGCGTCTTAATCCCTTGATATGATTTCTGATTTCTGATTCGTTTAAGTTTCCCAAGCCATTGCTATGTCCCTTTTTTGTTGTGAGCCTTTAATATGATTCGTTGCTTTGTGAACCTTGATCTGTTAGACTCTGATTTGGCCTTTGGCATATTATATCTGATACATCTGATCTGAACCATCTATTATGAACTATCTATTTTGGACCTTTGGATATGACCTTCTGATTTGATTTGACACCTGACTCTTAGTTTGATACCCGAGCCAAAATTTGTGACCCTAGCCATGAAGGTAACATGGCCGTGTCTGTGATGCACCACTGGCATGACTAGTGTGTAGCCCTAGTGATTTGGTTACACCGTCCCTTTGATTTGGTCTGCATGTGATTGGGTAGGGGCGTATGGATGCATCCTAGATCTGTTTCTGTTTAGTGGATTTAATATGATATGATATGATATGATTTGTCTGGTGATTGGTACTGTGTGCTATACATGCCCTTCACATATCTGAGAGGTCGCTCCTCTATGGTTACTGTATATGATATGATCTGATATGTTTCTGGGCTCGTGGTGGATTACTATCCTATATTATTCTTTTCCTTTTATTGACTGTACCTTATGATACTTCCCATTGCACCATATATTATATTTGTTTCGTTATCATTTAACTTTGCCATGATTCGTACTTCGTTATCTCTGCTTGTTTTATGTATCTGTTCACTGAGCTTTTTAAGCTCAGCCGCACGTTTTTCTTTTCGTGTGCGGCAGGTATCTAAGCTAGGAGCTGGGGCTTTTGCTTTGGGATGAGAGTTAGAGTTTCATTGGAGTTGTTACCTTAGATGACCACCCTTATATTATGACATTTGTTCGGGATTCTGTTTCTTTTGTTTATTCCATTGGTTTATCTTATCTTTTGAACTCATGTAATTTGGTTTAAGCCGTGTTGGCTTGACTTTCTTATTGATTTTGGTTTATGGCTTCCGCTGTGTATTATGTATGCTCTGATTTGTCATCGTGATGTGATACCTTTACCCTTGTCGGGTTGGGGTGTTACAGGGGTGTTTTAGACATTTGAGCGATCTTAATTTATTCAAAAAGAATTATTGGAAATTGTTTTGAATAATATGTTTTGGGATCCGCATTTAATGCCAACACTCCACTTTCCTGGTTTGGCGCAACAGTCGAGGTGAACAGTTGAGCAGTTCTGCAAAAGTGTAATTTGCAGAGATGAGTCATCACATATTTGTAATGTGATTGGAGAGGCATTTAATGCCAAGTGGGAATGTGGTGGCCCAGAGGTGGAAGCCAGAAAGGCAAAAAGAACAAATATTCTTGAATTAAATATGAGTTCAGTTACCAACCTCGGACATTTACTAACTAGATACTTAGAGCATTTAAGTCAGTATTTAATGTCTCTTTTCAGGGCCCTGAATGACTCTTCATTCAGTGATGGTTTTTCAGGGACTTGGGATTAGTCACTGATGATTCAGGAATATGGAATGATTCCTGAGCTACAAGGATTCAGGAACTTGGGTTTAGTTCCTGAGGTTGAGGATTCAGTGATTTGTTTTCACTGATGTACACATTGAGTCAGGGACCTGAGGTTTTAAGAATTTACACTTCAGTTGGAAGGATTTAATTAGTGGACTGATTCTCTATATCCAACATTCCTAATTCAGCTTTCAGCCTTGTGAAAGTTGGTTCATCCAAAGGTTTGGTGAAGATATCAGCTAACTGATATTCAGTAGGGATGAAGTGTAATTCAATGTCACCATTCATGACATGGTCCCTGATGAAATGATATCTGATATCAATGTGTTTTGTTCTCTGATGAAGAACAGGATTGTTTGAGATTGCAATTGCACTTGTGTTATCACAAAAGATGGGTACCATCTTATACTGAATTCCATAGTCACTGAGTTGACTTTTCATCCAGAGTACATTTGCACAACAACTAGCTGTTGCAACATATTCAGCCTCAGCTGAGGACAAGGCAACTGATTGTTGCTTCTTAGCACTCCAACAGACTAGTTTCCCACCAAGTATTTGGCAAGAGCCTGAGGTGCTTTTTCTGTCCATGTTGCATCCAGCATAGTCAGAGTCTGAGTATCCTTTAAGATCAAGTCCTAGCACTTTGGATAGTATAATCCAAGGTTAGGAGTGCCTTTCAGGTACCTGAATATCCTTTTCACAGCAGTGATATGAGATTCTCTTGGGTCAGATTGATATCTGGCACATAGACATACTGAGAATTGGATATCAGGCCTTGATGCAAGTAGATACATCAGTGATCCTATCATTCCTCTAAAGAGAGTTTGATTTACTGGTTTACCAGTGAGATCAGGACCAAGGTTGTTTGGGGGGACCATGGGAGTTTTGACTGAGGCACAGTCACTGAGATCATACTTCTTCAGTAGATTCTTTACATACTTCTCTTGACTGATAGTGGTTCCTCTATCAGTCTGCTTAATCTGTAGACCAAGGAAGTATGTCAGTTCTCCCATCATGCTCATTTCAAACTTCTTTGCCATTAGTTTTTCAAATTGTTTGCAAAGTTTGAAACTTGTTGAGCCAAAGATGATGTCATCAACATACACTTGTACTAGTATGACATCAGTATTTGTCTTATAGATAAACAATGTGTTGTCTATCTTGCCTCTGACAAATTTGTTTTTGATTAAGAAGGCTGAGAGGGTCTCATACCATGCCCTGGGAGCTTGCTTCAGTCCATAAAGGGCTTTGTTAAGCTTACAGACATGATCAGGAGACTCATGGCTTTTAAATCCAGGAGGTTGGTGAACATAAACTTCTTCTTTCAGTGAACCATTTAAGAATGCACTTTTAACATCCATTTGGTATACCTTGAAGTTCATGTATGTAGCAAAAGCAAGGAAGATCCTGATGGCTTCCATCCTTGCTACTGGTGCAAATGTTTCTTCATAGTCAATGCCTTCTTGTTGATTATAGCCTTTGGCTACAAGTCTGGCTTTGTTTTTAATGACTATGCCATTTTCATCAGTTTTTTTTTTGAATACCCATTTCATGCCAATGACTGAGACATTCTCAGGACATTTAACCAAGGTCATTACCTTGTTTCTGTCAAATTGTTCCAGTTCATCATGCATGGCCTGAACCCAACTTGGATGTGTAAGTGCTTCTTTAACACTTTTGGGTTCAATTGTGGAAATGAAGTCCACAAATAGGCATTCATTGGCTGAGGCTGCTCTTAGACTAGCAGCCATGCTCCTGGTGAGCATGCCTTCAGTAGGCTCTCCAATAATATTGACAAGTTCAATGTCCTGAGACCTAGTCCAACATTCCTGAGGTCTTGGATACTGATTTGAACTTGTGGAGGCCTGATTGGGTAGAGGGGTTGGTTCTAGAGTAGACACATGATCATTGATTGGATCTTGAGTGTCTACCAGATCACTGAGATTGTTTGGTTCTTGAGCATTTTGAACAGACTGATTAATTTCATCAGTGTTTACATGTGCCTCAACAAACTCAGTGATGGTTGGGTTAGGTAGGTTGTGAGGGATTATGTAATAGGAGAGGTTAGCATCATCTTGATACTGAGTAGAAGGATTGTTTTCAGGAAGATATTCATCAGGAGGATATCTTGAAGAATTATCAATTCCTATCTCTTCTACTGAGGCAGTTGAGAACCTGATTGCATCAGTGCTCTCATCAAAGGTAACATGAAATGTTTCCTCAGTCTGCTGTCTCCTTGTGTTGAACACTCTGAAGGCTTTTGAGACAAGTGAGTATCCCAGGAAGTATCCATCATCAGCTTTTGCATCAAATTTCCCTGAGTGATCCTTGTGATTATGAATAAACACAGGACACCCAAAGACATGAAAGTAGCTGATGTCAGGGATTCTTCCTTTGAATAACTCATACGGGGTTTTCTCATGTCTCTTTACAATGATGGATTTGTTTTGTGTATAACAGGCAGTTTTGACTGCATCAGTCCAAAAATGGTTGGAAAGGACTGATCCACATAGCATTGTCCTAGCAGCTTCAATGAGTTTTCTATTTTTCCTTTCAACAACACCATTTTGTTCAGGTGTGTATGGAGAGGAAAAGTTTTTGGAAATACCTTTCTCATCACAGAAACATTCAAGTTCATAATTTTTGAACTTAGTCCCATTGTCAGTTCTAATCTGTTTGACCTTAATGTCATTTTGATTTTCAATGTTCCTGACAAAGGACATGATTGTTTCAGCTTCCTGACTCTTTTTTATCTGGAAGAATACCCAAGTGTATCTAGAGTATTCATCCACTATGACCAGAGTATACTTCTCATGGTTAGTAGACCTTGGACTGATAGGTCCAAATAGATCCATATGGAGAAGATGTAGGCACTTCCTGATGGAAAAGTTGGTTTTGGTTTTAAAGGATGCTCTGTGATGTTTACCTTTTTCACAAGTTGAGCATGGTTTATCCTTTGAAAACACAAGTGATGGTAAGCCAAGGACCTTGTTTTGTTTTACAAGATTGTTTATGTTTTTCAAGTTCAGGTGGGTGAGTCTCTTATGCCAAAGCCAGTTGAGTGTATCAGTGGCCTTAGCAAAGAGACAAGTTCCATCCTGAGTTAGACTGGACATGTCTAGTACATAAACATCTTGTCTTCTTGGTGCAATGAGGACAATCTCCTTATTTGCGTTGAAGATGGTTCCTTGCTTATCATCAAACTGAACTATGTATTTTGCATCACATAATTAACTGACACTGATCAGATTGTACTTAAGACCATTTACATAAGCTATCCCAGTAAAGACAATACCATTGCAGTTTACTGAACCATAACCCTCAGTGAGACATGATGAATTATCTGCAAATATCACTTTGGGTCCTGGTTCTTCCACATATTTGTGCAGACACTCCTTAACACCAGTCATGCTCCTTGAACATCCACTGTCTAGATGCCAAATAGGATCCCTGGCATGCTTCTGCACAAATAGTAAACTGGGTCAGTTCTTTCTAGGACTCCATTTCATGGAGGGTTTGGTATTGTAGGTCTTTATGAAAGTATTAATTGATTCATGGTCAGTGGTTGAGTGGACTGAGCTACCACATGTTTTGCATTTAGTCGCAGGGGTAGCCTCAGTAGTCTGAGAGGATTGTTTATTCATTCCTCTTCTTGACTGAATGACCTTCTCTTTTCCTGAGGATTTCTGAGTGGAACTTCCACTAGATTCACAGTGTTTGTCTTTTTGACAATCCTCAGGAAGATGGTCATTCAATCCACATAAAGGGCAAGGTGGAAAAGGCTTGGCCTTTTGCTTCTGTTTTTGCTTAGAATCAGAAGGGTAGTTCAGGCACTGAGCCTTAAGTCCTGAAAAGTTTGACATGACTGAGCATTGTTTATGATCAGAGGTCCTGTGATCTTCCTTTTTGCAAATCATGCAATAAAGGACTCTATAGCAATGATCAGTGAGATGATTTGTATAGTTGCATAGTTCACATCTTTTCAGGGGTTTTGTGGGTTTGGGTTTGGTCTTTGAGGAAGTTGGTTTTTGTTCCTTCTTGGATTGAGAAGGTTTCTCAGAAGATGCAATCTTCTCTCCCAGCTTCCTGACCATTTCAGCCAACTGATCAAATTTTGAATCAGGGCTTTGGGTTGATACTTCAGAGGGGACTGAAGTTGATGAGTCATCAGTATTTAATGAGACATCAAGGGTTGATCTTTTCAGGATGGTTGTTCCCTTTCCTGATCTCTCCTTTGGAGAGTGTGGTGAGAAGACCATTGGTGGGAGGCCTAAGTTAGGTGCAGCACCCTGAAGGGTATTCAGTGGAGGAAGTGGTGGGTATGATTTTGATTCAGACTCATTCACTGACTCAGTATTGAGTTGTTCAGTGAGTTCGAGCTTACTGAGTTTTTCAGTAAGTCCAAGCATATTTTTCAAGGCCTGACTTTCAGGAAGCAAGATCTTTCCAGTCTCAAAGTTTGGTAACTTACTGACTGGGTTGTCCCTGACAATCCAGTCATTTGACATGGAAATCATTTCTTGCTCAAAAGTTATGCCAGCTGGAACAAAGTTTAGTTCATTGTGACACACATTTGGATCAACCATAAGAGGGTCAATTCCAATGGTTTTCTGAGAGATTAATCCCACAGTGTCAAAAACTTTGGGGTTCTTCTTGGTCCAGCTTTGGATGACAGCCTTTTCTCTGTTAAGTTCAGTTTGAAGGGCATGATTTTGTTTCAAAATCTCAGTGTTCGGAATTTGTAGAGTTATTGTTTCAAGTTTGGCTTGCTTTAGTACAAGCACTTCATCTCTACATTTATTCAATTCTGACACAATATTGTTATATTTTGAAAACAGGTTAAGCCTTTGTTCCTCAACAAACTTTAGATCAACACAAATATAATTCATGTAAGACTGCCAATCAGAATCATCTTCCATAGAAAGTAAAGTATTTACCTTCTTCATGGTGATGTTGACCCACTCTCCATTCCTTGCATGGCTTTTTCCCACAGCCACCTGATCCTCTTCAGAAAGTGCCATCAGTGCACTAACTCTTATTTCCTCATCTGAGGAAGCCTCTTCTTCATCCCAATCATATGCTTCAGCTACTAATACCTTGTTCTTTGTCTGAATAGGTTTAGATGTTTGAGCAGCCTGAGGCAATATGGGGTTAGTTTCAAGAAGTACAAGTTTAGCATTGATTTTCCTATATTTTGTTTCAAAATCCTTTTGACCCTTGTTTTGAAATTGTTGGGTGGACTGAAACATTTTAGGTTGAAACTTGCTAGTTCCTGAGAATTTGTAAGAGGGTTTTGAGATAGTTTTAGAATAACAGTCCCTAGCAAAATGACCCTTTTTACCACATTTAAAGCATTACGTGGTCTCATTTGCTTTTGGTTTTGTAAAGTTGGACTGATTTCTTTTGATGAAACGTCTTGAACTAGCAAGGAGTGCCCTTTCTTGGAATTCCAAGTTCAGGTCGTTCAGGTACTCCTCACCAGTCCTTTCATCAATTTCTTCTTCAAAATCCTCTTGAATATCCTGCACAACACCATTAGAATAGAAAGCAGTTGATATGGGTGTGGAGGTTAAGGCCTTTTTGGACTCAAGAGCTTTTGAGTCAGGGTATCTTCTTGAGATCAAGTTGTCTTCATAGACAAACTTCCCATAAATTTTAGGGAGCTCAAGGGTCTAAATGTGGTCAGCATTCCTCAAGCCTTGTGAGAAGTTGAGCCACTTCTCAGGGAGACTGTTGACAAAGCCAACATTTGTCTCATGCTTAGACAGTACAACACCATCATTTGATAATTCATTTATCAAAGTCTTGTATCTGGTGTAGGTCTGTGAGAGACTTTCAGAGTCTTTTGCCCTGAAAGTATTATACTCAAGTTTAAGGTCCATGACCCTATTTTCCTTGGAATCTGAGGGACCCTCAAAGTTGTTTACCAAGTCATCCCAAGTTTGCTTGGCTGTTAGACAGTTGATGACTGATTCCATTATATCGTCAGGAAGACATGATATAAGGATGCTTTTCAGGCGTTGGTCTTGATTGACCACCCTCCTCTCATCAATGGTCCATTGGGCCTCAGGCTTGTTTAGCCCTGCGGCTGTCTTAGGGACAAAGGGCCCATCCCTGATACAGGTGATGTAGTAGGGTTCCATACCGGTAAGATAGCAAATCATACGCTTCTTCCATTTGCTAAATTTCCCAGCTTCAAGTCTGGGTGCAATAGCGGAGTAGCTGCCACCCTTTTTGTCGATTAGCTGGGGTACATTGATATCAGCCATGGTAGGATCTTGGTTTTAAAAACCTAGAGCACTCTTGGTTAGTTTAAAAAGATTTTATAAACCAGAGGCTCTGATACCACTTGTTGGTCCCTTTACACGTTTAGAGTTAACTAGAGAGTTAATCTATTTGTGTTTATGACTAATACAATGTTATGATTAATTCTAATAGTTATAAAATGTGAATATAAAAACTCAAGGTAATTTTCAACGTTTAAATTCTTATTAGAAATGAATCAAAGAATCTATACCCAAGTGTTTTGTGGAACAAACACTTGGGATTGAATAGACAAGGTATGGTGGTGTCTCCTATCTAAACTCAAGTTTTGCTTGAGTGGTAACAATGCGACCTCACTGAGCTTTCTCTAGGATGCGTTACTCTTTGTAGGAGAGAAGTTGTTTTGCAAAAGTCTAAGCTTTAATTGTACAAAACACACACAACTTCTCTCCTTTTCAATCTATTTATACACAAGTAAACTGAGTAAAAGTAATTAAAATATTACAAGTTGTTGAGCAAGTTGTTGAGCAAGCGTGTCTGACAATTACAACAGTAATTGTCATTTCCAAGAACCAATAGAAATGGCCTATTAAGTCTTTAGGAGTGGTTGTTCTGACACTCCAAGACTTTAAGCCGTCTTAGGAAGGATTTCTTCCTGACAAGATAAGATTTGATCTTATCTTAAATCCTTCCTAGATATTTCTGCCTTTCTTCTCAGGCACTTAGTTCTTCAGGACACGCTTCTCAGTTATCATTCATAATTACTTCATTGTTGTTGAGGAGACTAGGGTTCAGTGAGTTCTTGTCCAACACTCACTGAACCATCATCTTCTTCTTTGGCTTAAGTGCTACTTCAGGGAGTACCGCCTTCCTGCGTAGTGAATCCTTCTACTTGAATTCTCCTTAAGCATCCTGAAGATGACTCACTGAGAGGCTGTTCTCTCAGTGACTTGAATTATTCTCGGTTTAAGTTAACACTTAGTTAATTTGTGTCCAAATCATGTTTTAAGTATTCTTGGGTTTTTCATGACCCAACAATTTTGTTGATAGCTTCTGCAGATGTCTGACTTTTGATGGAGCTTGGACTATCACGTCTTGTTAATGACCTCGGAGTTGGTAGATCAACAGTTGCTTTGAACTTCGAAGGGTTGGTCTTGATTCCTTGCTTAGTTGGTTCAATGGGTTTGAACCCCTTAAGTTGATATTCCTTGCGGTGGAGCTTGTCATCAATTACTGGTGCCTGAGGGGTTCCGGTATTGCTGGAATACGTCCCTTCGAAGAGCTTCCCCTCAGCTTTGTGTGGCTTCTTCAAGTTTGCCGTGGAACTTTGTTGGGAATAAAATGTTCAAGTCAAAGAGCCTGCCAGATGATGTATTGAGCCTGCTAGTTGTTTTTTAAGAAGTTGAAGATGTACTAACAGTACCTTCTGGGTAAGAAGGTACTGCTAGTTGATAAAGGTCCTGCCAAGTTGATGATCAAGTTGATAGATATTTATTTGTAGATATTTTTTGTATTATTAGTCTTTGTACAATGTAACACGTTATGTAGAAGTAGTTCAGTCTTCCATGTTTGTGCAGAAGAATATACAGAGTAGTTTACATTGGAAGTTGTAATTAATTGTAGGCTAGAAAAGTCCAAGTATCTTATTTTATTGTGCAACTTGACAACATGTAAAAGGGGTCCTTATCCTATAAAAGGATCCCTTAGTCACCACCTTTGATATATCTCTTTTCCAACTAATAACCTGAACCAACACAATCTCTCTAGTAACTTAGTTACAAATTCACAAATCCTTTTACAAATCTAAGATTCAAGGTTACTTTGTAATCCTGGTGATAGTTAGATCATCCGTATTATTTCATCAATAATATTGAATCGTTTTGTGTTATACAAGTTGTGTTCATTGTTCATTATTATTCACGTTTACATACTCACCACCTTTTGTTTCTTTTAAGTGTGTTATAGTAGATTCCGCATACTAAAGCACATTCATTCCTAAATATCCCAAACACATTATTAAGATTCACATCCCAAGTGTTTGCATAATCCTTCACAAGTGGTATCAGAGCTAGGCTGATATTTACGATTTAAAAGAACAATGGACGTTGAACACATTCAAACAAATGTTGCTGCAAAACTTCCATTACTCAAACAAAATGAGTTTGATATGTGGAGACTGAGGGTAGAACAATACTTTCAAGTGCAAGACTATGCACTTTGGGAGATTATTGAAGAAGGAAACTCATTCAAACCCTCAATCACCACCTCCACAGTAAACGATGCACTAGTAACACATGTGCAAGTAAACCCAACAAGCGCAGAAGAAAGAATTCAAAAGAGAAATGATCTTAAAGCCAGGAGTATGCTTCTCATGACTATTCCAAATGATCAGCTTTTGATCTTCAACAAGTACAAATGTGCTAAAACCCTTTTTCAAGCTATTGTGGCTAGATTTGGTGGAAATGATGCCACCAAGAAAACTCTCCTCAAACATCAGTTTGAAAACTTTGCAGCCACAACAAATGAGTCTTTGGACAGCATGTTCAATAGACTACAAAAGCTTTCAAGTCAGTTAGCCATTCATGAAGTGATGATATCTCAAGAAGACTTAAACTCCAAATTTCTTAGGAGTTTACCCTCTGAATGGTCCATGCATGTCATTGTCTGGAAAAACAAACCAGATATTGATCAGATGAGTCTTAATGATCTCTACAACAACTTCAAAATAGTAGAGCATGAAGTGAAGAAGACTACTGGTTCAAGCTCAGGAAATATGGCTTTTGTATCATCTCCAAGCACCTCAAGAGTTGTAGATGAAGAAAAAGATGGTAGAGAAGAAGGTACTGCCAACACAAATTTTGGTACTGCCAGTACTTCTAGCAGTACCAAAACAATTCTAGATGAAACAATTGGTTGTGCCTTCCTGACATCACAACACAATGGGTCCATATTAACTTTTGAAGATCTTCAAGAGATCAATGATGATGATCTTGAAGAAATGGACATAAAGTGGCAACTTTCACTTCTTAGCATAAGGGCTAAGAAATTACTGATGAGGACTGGAAAGAAGATTATCATAGATGGTAATGAGCCTGCTGGGTATGACAAGTCTAAAGTGGAGTGTTACAACTGCCACATGAAGGGTCACTACTCAAGAGAGTGTAGAAGACCAAAGAAGCAGGATGATAAGGGAAGAGGGTTTGAGAACAAGAACAAGGGAAGCTTTGAGAAGAAAGGAAGCTTTGAGAACAAGAGCAAGGCTGTGGAAATCACTGAGCCTAAAGCTATGGTAGCTATTGATGGGATAGGTTTTGATTGGAGTTTTATGGGTGAAGAGGAGTCAACTTCAGATGAATTAGCTTTGATGGCTTTCTCCACTCCTGAGGTACAAATTACTAAATGTTCTAATACTTGTAAATTTTTTGAAGAATTACAAACTTTTATAAAACTTTATGATGAACTGAAAGTAGAAGAAAGAAAAACTCATCAAGACCTAGTCAATCATAAGTGTGGTATGGCTAAACTTGAAAAGCAGATAATCCATTTTAGGGAAAATGAACTCACTTTTTCTGACACTAAAGCCATTCTTAATAGGAAAATATTTTTGAAAGATGCTGAAATAAATATGTTAAGAACTGAGTGTGCTAAAGTGACATTAGCAAAGGATAATATTCAACTAACTGTTACCACTTTGGAAACTGCTTCTGACTGTACTAGAAGCATAGTTGAAAATCAAATGAACAAGAGAATCAAATCTGGGATTGGATATAATACTTTTCCACCTCCTTATAGAGGAATCCCTTGCCCCCCAGGATTAGATCTTGCAGAATCAGGTTTACATGAATTCATCAACAAACCATTAGCTAAACCTGTAGAGAAAAGTGAACCTGTTGAGAGTGCTAAGGTTGCTTCACTCTCCAAGGTGCTCACTGATAAGAAATCAGATGTTCTAATTATTGAAGATTGGACATCTGATGATGATGAAGAAGAGACTGTTTCAATCATAGGAAACAAAGTAGGACCAATCAGTCCTAAAAGAGTAGAGATTAAGACTAAGCCTAAAGCTGTTCTAAAAACAGTTGAAAGTTGTGCTAAGTGTAATAGCAAACCTAGAGGTAGCCAAAGAAATTGGAACAATCTTAAGTCACACCAACTTGGTGATGATTTTGTTATGTACAATAAGGCTTGCTATTACTGTGGTAGTTTTAATCATACTTATGCTTATTGTAACAACTGGGTTTCTGGGAGTAAATCAAGGTCTAAAACAAATGGAACTAACCCTAGAAAAAGTTTTGTTAAGTCTAACACACCAAAAGTTAATCATACTGTTAGACCAAATAAGCCTGTTAATTCAAAACCAACTACTAAGGGTGCAAGAAACACTTTCAAATATGCACCAAGAGTTGTGAAAAGTCCTATTGAAAAGAAATTTGTGGTCAAAACACAAGATTGGAGACCAAAACCAAAAGGTCCTGCTAGACCAAAAGGTCCTGCCAGACCAAATGGTACTGCCAAAATTGGTACTGATAGACCAAAGACCACAAAATGGATTAAAAGGGAAAATGTTGTTAAGTCCTCAGCATGTTGGATATGGAAACCACTCCAATCAAAAGGTGCATCAACAATCCTAAAGAGGTTTGATTTCATTGATGCAAGAGGCAAACCCAAGTCAGTCATGGCTTGGGTACCCCAAGGAAACTAATATGTTTATATGTGTGCAGGAACATTCCAATGATATGGCTGATCAAGGATATGTAGATAGTGGATGTTCAAGGCACATGACAGGCAACATGTCTTACCTCACAGACTTCAAATCATTTGATGGAGGATATGTTACCTTTGGGGGAGGAATCAAAGGAAAGATTACTGGTAAAGGTACAATCAAAACCAGTAAATTAGATTTTGAAAATGTGTACTTTGTGAAAGAACTTCAGTTTAATATCCTTAGTGTCTCACAAATGTGTGACAAAAAGAACAATGTTCTCTTTACTGACAATGAATGTATGGTTCTTTCTTCTGATTTTAAAATGCCTGATGAGAGTCAGATTCTTCTTAAAATCCCAAAAAGGAACAATATGTACAGTGTTGATTTAAAGAACATTGATCCTAAGGAGAGTTTAACTTGTTTAGTAGCAAAAGCCTCATTGGATGAATCTATGCTTTGGCATAGAAGGCTTGGTCATATAAACTTTAAAACAATCAATACACTTGCAAAATATGATTTGGTTAGAGGTTTACCCAAAAAGATTTTTCAAAATGACCAAACCTGTGTTGATTGTCAAAAAGGCAAACAACATAGAGCTTCTTGTAAGCCCAAGACCCATAACTCAATTTCTCAAGCTTTATACATGCTTCATATGGATCTTTTTGGTCCTACTAATGTGAGTAGCTTAAATGGTAAAAAATATTGTCTTGTTGTTAATGATGATTACAGCAGATTTTCTTGGGTTTTCTTTTTAAGATCTAAGCATGAAACAAGTGAGATTCTTAAGTCTTATATAACTGAGGTAGAAAACCAAGCTGATAAGAAAGTGAAAGTAATTAGATGTGACAATGGGACAGAATTCAAGAATAGGGTTATGGATGACTTTTGCAAAGAAAAAGGAATAAAAAGAGAATTTAGTGTAGCTAGAACCCCACAGCAAAATGGAGTAGCAGAAAGGAAAAATAGAACACTAATAGAGGCTGCTAGAACAATGTTAGTAGACTCTAAGTTGCCTATTTCATTTTGGGCTGAAGCAGTAGGTACTGCTTGTTATGTGCAGAACAGGGTTCTTGTGATTAAACCACATAAAAAGACTCCTTATGAACTTTTCTTTGGTAGAACACCATCTTTAAGTTTTATGAGACCTTTTGGATGTCATGTCACTATTCTCAATACCAAAGATCATTTAGGAAAGTTTGAAGGAAAATCTGATAAAGGCTTTTTGATAGGGTATTCTTTGCAAAGTAAGGCCTATAGGGTGTATAATAGTTGCACTAGGCTAGTGGAAGAAAATTTGCACATAGAGTTTCAAGAGAAACTAGAAAATGTTAAAGGCATTGGACCAGATTGGATGTTTGACATTGATAGGCTTTCAGAATCTATGAATTATGTGCCTGTTGTAGGTACAAATACTAATGATAATGCAGGTTTTGAAGACAATGTTGAAACACCTAAAGATCAAGATTACATCTGGATGCCAATTTGGAAAGGATTGGATTTATCTTCAAGTCATGAAGAACCTTCAAATACAACAAATGAAGGTACTGAAGATGATCATGGAACTCAGGGTCAAGAGAATCAAGAAAGTAGTGCAAATGACAATGGTACTGCTAGTTCACCAAATGGTACTGCCAGTTCACAAATTGGTACTGCTGAACCATTAAATGTTCAATCATATGATTCTTTACCAGAAGAAGTGGGGATTGGCAATATTCCATTTACCTATGAAGTTCCTACAACACACAACACAAGAATTCTCAAAGATCACTCCACTGATGATGTGATTGGTAGCATTGATTCTGGTGTTAGAACAAGATCTCAAGTCTTGACTTCAGACCAAGAAGGGTTTATCTCATTTATCTATGAAGAAAAGAATCATGAAGTTGCCAACATATGCCTGTTTTCATGTTTTCTTTCACAGGTTGAACCCAAAAACATTAACAAAGCCTTAGATGATGCAAGTTGGGTTGAAACAATGCAAGAAGAACTTCTTCAATTCAAGCTTCAGAAGGTTTGGAAATTGGTTGATTTACCCAAAGGTCACTGGGCAATTGGAACCAAATGGGTGTTCAGAAACAAGAAAGATGAAAGGGGGATAGTGATCAGAAACAAAGCAAGATTGGTGGCCCAAGGGTATACTCAAGAAGAAGGAGTGGATTATGAAGAGGTTTTTGCTCCAGTTGCAAGACTTGAAGCAATTAGGCTATTCTTGGCCTATGCTTCTTTCATAGGCTTCACTGTTTACCAAATGGATGTCAAGAGTGCCTTCTTATATGGTACTATTGGAGAAGAAGTGTATGTTTCTCAACCTCCAGGCTTTATTGATGCAGAATATCCAGACAAGGTGTACAGGGTTACCAAGGCTCTTTATGGTCTACACCAAGCTCCTAGGGCATGGTATGAAACATTGGCTTTCTATTTAATAGAAAATGGATTTCAAAGAGGCAAAATTGATCCAACTTTGTTCATCAAAAGAACCAAGAAAGACATCTTGCTAGTACAGATTTATGTTGATGACATTATCTTTGGATCCACAAACCAAGACTTGTGTGTAGAATTTGAAAAACTTATGCATAGTAAGTTTGAAATGAGTTCCATGGGGGAACTTACTTTCTTTCTGGGTCTCCAAGTAAAACAATCAAATGAAGGCATATTTATCAGCCAAGATAAGTATGTAGCAGAGATCCTAAGGAAATTTCAGTTTGCTGATTCTAAGGTTGCAAGTACACCAATGGATTCAGAAAAGGGGTTACTAAAAGATGCTGAGGGTGAAGATGTGGATTTGCACAATTATAGATCTATGATTGGGTCCTTGATGTACCTTACATCATCAAGACCAGATATCATGTTCTCAGTATGTGTATGTGCAAGGTTTCAAGTACATCCCAAAGTTTCTCATCTCACAGCAGTCAAAAGGATCTTTAGATATCTCAAGGGTCAACCTAGGTTGGGTCTATGGTATCCAAGGGAATCATCTTTTGACTTGGTGGATTATTCTGATAGTGACTATGCTGGTGCAACCCTAGACAGAAAATCCACAACTGGTGGATGTCAATTTCTTGGTTGCAGACTCATATCTTGGCAATGCAAGAAGCAAACAATGGTGGCCAACTCTACAACTAAAGCAGAATATGTTGCTGGTGCAAGTTGTTGTGGGCAAGTTCTTTGGATCCAAAATCAAATGCTTGACTATGGGTACAATTTTCTTAACACCATTATTTACATTGACAATAGCAGTACTATTTGTATCATTAAAAATCCAGTTCAACACTCAAAAACAAAACACATTGAAATCAGACACCATTTCATAAGAGATTGCAATGAGAAAAGGTTAATACAAGTTGTCAAAATTGATTCTGAAAGGAATTTTGCAGACCTTCTCACCAAAGCTTTTGATTTAGGTAGATTCAAATACCTAGTAGGAGGTATTGGAATGATTAATCTTTGAGAAACATGTGTTTTTGTACATAAAAGTATTAGGTATTGGCTTTTAAACATGGTACTGCTAGTTAGTTAAAAGGTGCTGTCAGTATATAATTGGTCCTGCTAGTATAAAATTTGCTCTGTTTTGTTCATCTTGATCATTAAATGTTTATAATGCTATAAAACAAGTGCTTTGCACTATGTTCATTTGGTCTGCAACTAACAAATTTCAGGTTGATAACAAAACAAGAAATCTTCCAAACAAAAGGGGAAAATATAAGTTATTTATATCTCAAGGGAGGTAACAATCTCAGGGGAGGAAATAATAGCCAGAATGGAAGAAAATCCAATAAAAGGAAAGAGAAGACAAGAGCATACAAGATGATGTAGAGGTTGAAAATGATAAGACTAGATCACATATTCAGAAGGGATGAAGCATTCCTAAAGGAGAAAGTTCTATCTAGATCAAACTAAGGAAAGTTTCAATTCAAAGGCATGCTAATAGATGATTTTACTTGTTGAACCAAGCATCCAAGATACACAGCATCATTGCCTCTTACAATTCCTCCATCCAAGGAAATTGCACCATCTTTAGGTCAATATGGAATTGGTATTCAGCTCACCAAGTTTTACAAACTTAAGAGTTGGCTAGTCCATAAGCAAACGGCTTTTGGTAAAGACAAATCAAATCCGTTGATGGTTGATAGTTTACCAAAAACTATATGGTATTTAACTAACCATACTTAACAGTAAATAGTTAACTAGTCCATAAGCAAACGGCTTTTGGTAAAGACAAATCAAATCCATTGATAGCTGATAGTTTGCTAAAAACTATAAGGGATTTTTGCTAAAATTTCAAAGAGACTGCCAAGTAAAATTTTCTTACAAAGGTACTGGTAGTTCAAATTTTGGTACTAGTAGAGTAAAATGGTACTGCTAGATAACCGTTGAGCCTGTCAGATAAAAATTATAGCCGTTGGGCCTGGTAGTTACAATTAGCCGTTGGGGTAATTTTGTAAATTACTGATGATTATATTATATTATATTTCTCATATAAAAGATCTTTTTAACCGCCTTTTCATTTACTTATTATACATTTTCTTATTGTTGGTTAAAAGAAAAACTCTCATAATATCTTTCATCAGTCCTTATCACAATTAACACTCACCTTTCATCTTCTACCAGTACCACCAACAAATCCCACCAAAATAATCAAGATTTTCATTAACTTTCACCATGGCTGTTCTAACTTTTGTTAAACGTCACAATCAGTTAGCATTTTTGGAAAAGCCTGAGGATAATGCCTCTTTTCATCAAATAGTGGACTTTTTAAATGATTCTTACATCAGGTTTGCTTTACTTGTAAATCCCACTATTTATGAATCTCAAATTTTACAATTTTGGCAAACAGCTAAAGTTAAAACTTCTGAAAATGGGGACCAAAGGATAAAAGCCAAAGTGGATGGCAAAACCTTGACTCTTACTGAGTCATCCATTCGAAGACATCTTCATTTGGATGATTCATATGGTATTAGTCAATTGCCTGATACTGAAATTTTTGAAAATTTAGAAAGAATGGGGTATAATGCTGATTCTACTAAACTCACCTTTCTTAAAAAGCATTTTACTCCACAATGGAGATTTTTTATCCATACAATCCTTCATTGTTTAAGCCAAAAGAAAACCTCTTGGGAGCAATTTAGTGGTAACATGGCTACAGCTCTCATCTGCTTGGCAACAAACAGAAAATTCAATTTTTCCAAACATATTTTTGAAGGATTGGTTAAAAATGTGGATAGCATAACAAAGTTTTTGATGTATCCAAGATTTATTCAATGCATCATCTCAAAATCAAAACATTTGTTACTTCCCCCTCACTCACTTTATGAAACACCAAAACTTTCACACAAGGTGTTTTCAAACATGAAAATTGGTTTCCATGGGGAAGAAATACCACTTTTTGATGAAATGTTACCACAACATGCTGAAGAACCAACACCATCATCTGACTCACCATCATCAAGTTCTTCACCTGGTTACATATCACCAACTCATCTTGTATCACCAATCCCATCACCAGTACCATCTGCAACACCACCAACACCATCACATCATGTATCACCATCCCAATCTCCTCAAACAGTGAAAGAACTAAAAGAGAAGGTGAAGCTCTTAGAAAATGCTCTTAAAAGTCAGAACACAAAATTTTCTGAGATCAACATCAAGTTAGTTAAGAGGGTTAAGAAATTGGAGAATGAAGTGAAGTTGCTAAAGGGTAAAAGATCTTCAAAGGTTGTTTTATCTAGTTCTTCAAAATCAAATGCTGAAAGTTTGGGTCACTCTTCCAAAAAGGGGAGGATGGATAGTTAAGAAGATGAAGAGGAGGCTCAATTTCATTTTCATGAAGGAACTCAGGTTTATGATGAAGAGCCTGCTGGTGCAGAGCAAGAGCCTGCTAGTTCAAAAGAGCCTGCTAGGATTGAGAGGCTTTTGGCTATGGACTACAAAGGTACTGCTGATCATGTGTACAAAAGAAAGAGGGACTTAGAGCCTCAAGGGGATTTGTTTGTTCAAGGGAGGTTATTTATTGCTGATGAGCAATCTACTGCTCCATCTCAAGAACCAACTCCAAAAGATAAGGGCAAGAGCATTATGGTTGAAGATGAACCAAAGCCCAAAAAGTTGAAGAGAACAGAGCAAGTACAGATGGCTCTAGATGAGGAAGTCTCCAAAAGGCTTCATGAAGAAGAAGTGTAGAAAGCATTTGAAGCTTCAAGACTGCTTGCAGAAATGCAAGAGCAAAAAGATGCTGCTCAAACTCTTCTTGACACTCAAGTTGCTCAGGAAACATTTGATGCACAGATGCAATGGATTATTGCCAATGATCCAATTGTGAGAGGTCAAGCAGCAATAATTATGGATGACAAGAATCTTTCTACTGAAGAGAAAACAGCAGAGCTTGAAACTTTTATCAACAAAAAGTATAAAGAAGCAGCTCTGGATGATATTTTTCAAAAGATTCAAGAAAGTCAGAAAAGAGGTTTTAAGGTGGGCTCATCTCAGAAAGATCAAGTAACTTTCATGAAAAGGTTTCTAAGAAGTCAAGCAAATTGGACTGAATATCAACTGAAGAAGAAATCTGCTGATGAAATCTACTTCCTTTATCTAAATGCCTACAAGAGTCTTTACTACAAGATCCCATCTGATGCAAAGCCTTCAATGAAAAAGAAAGATGCTCAACAGAAGAAAGAAGCAAAATTGGATTCAGAGCAAGTAAGTAAAATGTTAATTACTTTGCCAACAATTATACATGCTGATCCAATTAGGTCTAGACACCCTATTATTGATTGGGAAATTCACCATGATAGATCAGGAAAGTCATGGAAAATAACTAGGGTTGGGGGACAAACTGCTATCTTCAAGAATTTTGAAAATCTGATTAGAGCATGTGATAGAGCTGACTTAGAAGAATTGTGGAATCTAGTTCAAATTAGGCTAGACACAAATTCTAGCACTGATGTTAAGGAACAGGAACTATGGGTAGAGTTCAATAGGATGTATGATCCTAATCCAAAAGATGTTCATTGGAAGTTTCCATATCATGATTCTACAACCACATGGGAATTTCTAAGCCTTAGCAGTATTCATCATCTTTTCACACAAAGTGGGATTGAACTCTTTATGTTGGCTGAAAAAGAGTATCCACTTAGCTATGAAGTTCTTACAACCATGATTTCAAAGAGGTTGAGATGTGATAAAGATGAAGAAAAGTCAGAAGTTGTTCAAAGTTTGCTGATGAGCATTTTTTAGCAATGTGAAAGAAAAAGGAAGAACAGAGAGTAAAGGTTTTGGAAGAGTTCCCTCAGATCCTCAAGGTATGTATTTTATTCATAAGAAACTTGTGTATTTTAAAGGAAATAACAAGTTTAGGGGAGGATTGTTGGGAATAAAATGTTCAAGTCAAAGAGCCTGCCAGATGATGTATTGAGCCTGCTAGTTGTTTTTTAAGAAGTTGAAGATGTACTAACAGTACCTTCTGGGTAAGAAGGTACTGCTAGTTGATAAAGGTCCTGCCAAGTTGATGATCAAGTTGATAGATATTTATTTGTAGATATTTGTTGTATTATTAGTCTTTGTACAATGTAACACGTTATGTAGAAGTAGTTCAGTCTTCCATGTTTGTGCAGAAGAATATACAGAGTAGTTTACATTGGAAGTTGTAATTAATTGTAGGCTAGAAAAGTCCAAGTATCTTATTTTATTGTACAACTTGACAACATGTAAAAGGGGTCCTTATCCTATAAAAGGATCCCTTAGTCACCACCTTTGATATATCTCTTTTCCAACTAATAACCTGAACCAACACAATCTCTCTAGTAACTTAGTTACAAATTCACAAATCCTTTTACAAATCTAAGATTCAAGGTTACTTTGTAATCCTGGTGATAGTTAGATCATCCGTATTATTTCATCAATAATATTGAATCGTTTTGTGTTATACAAGTTGTGTTCATTGTTCATTATTATTCACGTTTACATACTCACCACCTTTTGTTTCTTTTAAGTGTGTTATAGTAGATTCCGCATACTAAAGCACATTCATTCCTAAATATCCCAAACACATTATTAAGATTCACATCCCAAGTGTTTGTATAATCCTTCACAAACTTGCTGGAGGTTGCTTTTCGCCTACCACCCTTCGTCCTGTGTGATGCCTATTTGTTACGATATCTTTTTCAACATCCGCACCACTGAGAGCATCCTTCGGAAGTTCTTTAGGACCTTCCCTGCTTTTCTTACTAACCTTCGGGTTATGCTCAGAAAGTATAGTCCCTATTCCGTAGGGCGTGTGGAATTTCACCGCTGCGTGTATAGTGGAAACTACGATACCCATCTTTTGCATGGCGGTCCTTCCTATCAACAAGTTGTAAGGAGAGTTGGACCTTACAATAGTGAACATGAGGGTTTCTGTCCTTGCGAGCTTGCCTTCTCCAATTGTTATTTCCAACGGAACTTCTCCTAGGGGCCACGAACGTTCGCCAGAAAACCCTACTAAAGGCATCTTTGAGTCGACCCTTTGAGACCTGACCGAAGGCTTAAGCTTTCGAAAGCAATGTTCATATATGACTTCACAAGGGCTTCCGCAGTCCATGTAAGCTCCACTTACTTCTTGGCGAAAAATGAGGACTTTGATAACTACTGGATCATTCGAAGGGATCCTGCCTGTGATAGGAGAAAACGTTATTTCCCTTATCTCGTTTTCTTCCGGCCCCGGTACTTTCCTTTCCGAAGTGGTTTCGCCCCTATGTATCATTAGTATGGGGGCTTCGTTAGGGTTACTATCTTTAGCCATTTGAGTGTCGGTCATCTTTTCTTTGCCTTTCTTTATACCCTTCACCAAATGTGCCAATTGCCCGGACTTCACAGCTTCCTCTATCTGTTTCTTCAGTTCTCTACAACTGTTCGTGTCATGACCATTGTCTTCGTGGAAGTAACAGTACTTGTTGGTATCCCTGTTTTTGCCCTTACTTGTCATACGAGGGGGTGCTTCGAAGGCCTTGGCGGCCCTCTCCGTAGCAAGTATTTCCTTTGGAGACTTCGTTAGACTGCTTAACAAACCATGGTTGGGGCCTTTGTTGTATGGAGAAAACCTATCTCTGTTCTTGTTCTTGTTCTTGGACCCTTCCCACGAAGAATGCTTCGAAAACTTGTTGTTGCTATCTCTGTCTACCGGAGCCCCATTAGTGGACACCTCTTTTGCTTTGATCCAAGTATATGTCTTTTCCGTTAACCCTTTGTAAGTTTTCGGAAGGTCAGTGGACAAGAATTCCACCAAACTCCGATTTCGAAGACCATGTACGAAACCCGAAATACGATGATCTTCATGAAGACCCAAAATCTGCAAAGTCTCATCGGTGTACCTAGTAACGAAGGCCCTTGTGCTTTCGTTTTCTTTTTGTTTGATATTGTGCACCGTTAAATGAGTCCTCGTGAACTTCTTTTGCTGGCTGAAATGTGACCGGAACTTAGCCTTAAGATCATCAAGATTGACGATGCTGCCGGGCTTTTGCCCATTCCACCAGATACGAGCAAAATCCCGTAGGGTGTATGTAAACATATGACAGGCCACTGGCATAACCCATTTTTGCATTTTGATAGCCCTTTCGAACAAATGTAAGAAATTGTCCGGATCCCCCTTCCCATCATAAGTCCTAATGTGCGAGGGCATTTTCAACCCATCAGGCAATGGGTAATCTTCGATCCACCTAACGAAGGGTGTAGCTGAACCCATAGAGTCTGAGTATAGACAGTTATAAGGTGGTGCATACATGGGAACAGTATTATATGGATTGTTGTTTGGGGGTATTCCCATAGGAGTTTGGCTTGGGTAGGACTGATAAGGTGTATTCATGGCAAAAGGGTAACCGTTTCCCATGGCGTACGGAGGGTACGCCATAGGATGCCCGAAGGGCATGCTCCCATAAGTTTGGGGAAAGCTTGGGTTATTAGGCTGTCCATTTACTGGAGGATATAAATTTTGAGGATAAGACTGAGTTTGGAACGAGGGGTACATACCATTGGGAGGAAGATTTCCTCCCATATTAATTGTAGGCGGATTGCCTTCTATGCCTGATGCGTGAGAAGGCTGCAACGGAACCCCAGCTTCAGTCCTTCCAAGATGAGCTGCTAGCAATGGAGGCAAAGTCACCCCCACTTCTTCCCTTCGCTGGATCCTACCGTTAGAGCCTTCGGTAACCGCCCCTTCCCTTCTTGTCGGAGCCCTCTCAGGGACTCCTTCGAAACCAACAGATCTTTTGCTTAGCCTTCGACCGACTGGAGACCCAATTCTTAAGGCTGATAGGGTTGGTCCTTGGGTCGGAGGCCTAGGTTCCATCTCCATTTCTTCATCATACTCATCACTCGAGTATTCCAACTCCCTTCGCACCTCAGCATTCCTGACTTGCCTGTTACGAGCCCTCAAGAGGGATTCCAACACTTCGTGGTTGGCTTCGACAAAGGCTGGGCTAATGACAGGTTCGGGGTTGGCTGATGTCGAAGCATGATTGTTGGTTGTGATTTCTGGGTGAGAACGTGTTGTGAAAGTGGAGGCGGTTATTGGGGGAAGGTTGTTAGCGTCGTTGATTAGTATTGGTACCAAGGTCGAGAAACCCGGTGGGGGAGTATCTTCTCTCCCTTGATCCATGCCGGAATAATAGTGAAAGTGGTTGGTTGGCTATAAGCTCGGAATTAACGAGACCAATTGTAGCGGTCCCACGGATGGCGCCACTGATTGAACAAATAATTGCACAACCAAGCCTTCGATGATGATCAAAGGAATAATGGGGTGTTGAGATTGCGTCAAGCTTGTTCTTAACCTGAAAATAAGAAATACCAAAACACTATGTTAAGTGATTGCGTAGGGGTTGGACCCTGCGAACCACCTCCGGCATGCGAGGAAGTATGTGTGATCGTTTGAGTAGGTTGTGAATGACAAGAGTGAAGTTAACTTACATTGTTCATGCCCGACTACGCTATTTATAGGGGAGAAATAGGACATAGTGAGCGGTTGCACATTGTTCGAAGATCATGGGGGCGTCTCATGATTTTGTGGTAACCGCTAGGGCTTTGTAGCCCACGATCTCTATTTTGGCAGGAAAGCCAAGGGAAAGAGGAGACGTGGGTTTGACCAGGTCAGAATGGTCCTTCGTGCTAGTCCCTTCGATAGGAATACCCCGAAGGGCTTAGGGCTTCGATTGGCGGATTCCCACATGGTAACCAGTTCGCAGGCGAATGGTTTTACGCCAATGAACCGTGTTAGGAGATTAACCTGGGCCTCCAAAGGGAGGGCTTTCTACAGGCTCGAAGGGGAGTCCTTCGACCTGTTCGGAGGGTACATCATCAGATATCAACATGGTTTAAAATCTTTAGAAAACAAGGTTGAGTTTCTTAATCAAATTGAGGGAGAATATACTAATAAAATTCATACTCTTGAAATTGAGCTAATTAAGAAAGAATTTGAAATTAACATGCTTAATAAAAGAGCGGAAGAAGCTGAATTAGCTAGAGACTCAGCTTTAAATGAAAAAGAAAAACATGTTGTTAGGATAGATAAACAACAATATGCATCTGTTCTAGCAAATAAAGCAGTTGAATCTCAGATGATTAAAAGAGAATGTGGCCTAGGATACAATAAAGTGGCTCCCCCACTTAAAAGTGCTTTTGCACCAACTAGGAAAGAATTGTACTTTATATCTGAGTTAGCTGCACAATCTGTAGGTGAAACAAGTTAAGTAAACAATGAAACATCTGATAAGACTAGTACACCTAAGATTGATGAAAAATTGTCTGATGCACCAATCATTGAAGATTGGGAATCAGATAGTGATGATGAACAGGTAGAAACAACATCAAAGGCTAAAAGGTTAGAGGATGTTAAACCAATTGAACCTAAAGTCAAACATACTGAGTTTGTTAAACCTGTACTAGGAAGTAGAATCTCTAGGAAAGTGGCTGAGTATGATGATAAACCTAGAGATTATCCTAGGAAGACTTGTGACTTGCCCAGAGGAAACCAGAGAAACTTGCACCAGGTGATCTCACACAAGTTAGGTAGTGACTTTGAACTGGTTAAGAAGGCATGTCACAGCTGTGGTAGTTTTGAGTACTTGCAAGAAGATTGTTATTATTCAATACCTAAGAAAACTAGTGCTCCAAAACCTGTATGGAACCATTATACTAGGGTGAACCATAGGAACTTTGCTAGAAAGACTCACCCACATCCCAAAAGAAACATGGTTCCTAGGGAGATTTTGTTAAGAAATGGTGTTTCTAGGACTATTTCTCCTGTTGCACCACCAAGGCCCATTTCAAAGAAAACAGAGTTTTCTACTGCTAAAGCTAGCAGCAGTATTTCTCATTCTGCTGCTAAGCCAAAAGTGGTTACTGATACTGTTGTGGGCACTCATTTCTATGTTGTTAAGGCCTCAGCTTGCTGGGTCTGGAAACCCAAAACCAGACACAGCAGTGCATCAATGGACTTCAAGAAATATGATTACTTTGATGCACAAGGTAGATCCAAGTCAGTAATGGCTTGGGTCCCAAAGAGAAACTAATTCTCTTACTTTTTGTGCAGGGCAATCTACAATTGGAGCTAAAGGATAAATGCATTTTTGATAGTGGATGCTCTGGACATATGACTGGAGACAAAAGCAACTTGGAAGATTTTAAGGCTTTTGATGGTGGTTATGTTGCTTTTGGCAATGATCCAAAAGGTGGCAAGATTGTTGGTAAAGGTACTATTAGAACAGGAAAATTGGATTCTGAAAAGGTGTATTTTGTAGAGGGACTTAAGTTCAATCTTTTTAGTGTCTCACAAATGTGTGACAAAAAGAATTTTGTTCCTTTTAAAGACACTGATTGTCTTGTTTTGTCTCCTGACTTTAAGTTGCCTCATGATTCAGAAGTACTACTTAAAGTCCCTAGAACAAACAATATATACAGTGTGGACATTAATAACATCATTCCTAAAAGAGATTTAACTTGTCTTTTTGCAAAGGCCACCATTGATGAATCCAAGCTTTGGCATAGAAGATTGGGTCACTTAAATTTCAAAACAATAAATAAATTGGTTAAAGGCAACCTTGTAAGAGGTTTACCTTCAAAAAATTTTGAAAATTCTGAAACCTGTGTTGCTTGTCAGATGGGAAAGCAACACAGAGCTTCTTGTAAGTCCAAAGTGGTGAACTCTATTTCTGAACCCTTGTATATGTTGCATATGGATCTGTTTGGACCAACTTTTGTGAAGAGCTTGAATAAGAAGATGTATTCATTAGCTGTCACTGATGATTTTAGTAGGTTTACTTGGGTATTCTTCTTAGCAACTAAGGATGAGACTGCTGGCATTCTTAAGGCTTTCATTACTAGAGTAGAAAACCTAGTAAATCATAAGGTCAAAGTAATCAGATGTGACAATGGAACTGAATTTAAGAATCATGTAATGAATCAGTTCTGTGAGGAAAAAGGTATTTTAAGGCAGTTTAGTGTGGCTAGAACTCCTCAGCAAAATGGTGTTGCTGAAAGGAGGAATAGGACATTAATTAAGGCTGCTAGGACTATGTTGTCTGAGTCAAAATTACCCACTACTTTTTTGGCAGAAGCAGTCAACACTGCTTGTTTTGTGCAAAATAGGAGTAAGGTAGTTAACCCTCATAACAAGACCCCATATGAATTACTTCATGGTAGGAAACCTATGATAGATTTCTTGAAACCATTTTGGTGTCCTATCACTATCTTAAATACCAGTGACCAGCTAGGCAAGTTTGATGAGAAAGCAGACAAAGGTTTCTTTGTAGGATATTCCACAAATAGCAAGGCATTTAGGGTTTTTAATAGCAGAACTAGACATGTGGAAGAAAATCTGCATGTTAGATTTAGTGAAAACACTCCAAATGTTGCTGTAACAGAACCTAAGTGGCTCTTTGACATTGATTCTTTGACTAAGACCATGAATTATGAGCCAGTGTTGGCAGGTTCTACTAACATGTCTGCAGGAACACAAACTAACCCTAATGCAGGTACACAAGCAAAGAAGGATGCATCTGCAGAGGAGTTTGTTTTGATTGAGAAGTGGAAGTTTAATCAGTTCTTCACACCAACAGATAAAGAGGGAAAGAGTTCTGAAGATGATGATGTTCATAAGGAAGTACCAAAGGATGATGCAGAAGGTGATGATGAACCTTCTAATGATGGCAAGAATGTTGAAAAGTCAGCAAAGCATGGAAGTTCAAGAAATAAAGCTAGCAGCAGTATCTCCCATTCTGCTGCTAAGCCAAATCATTCTACTACTAAGCCTAGCAGTAGTACCTCTCATTCTGCTGCTACGCCTAGTGGTTCTGCTGCCATGCCCAAGGATTCTGTTGCTGACTTTAATGAAAGTGTTAATGATGATGTTGACTTTCCTCATATGCCTGAATTGGAGGAAATCAACTATGACACAGATGATGATGTTGTGGATGTTTTTGGAGCAGAAGCTGATTTGACAAATATGGAGTCTGTTATTCAAGTCAGTCCTACTCCAACTACAAGGATACATAAGAACCATCCCAAGGAGCAGATAATTGGTGATGTACAATCTGCTGTACAAACCAGAAGTAAAACAAAAGGGTTGGGTGATCTACTCCATCAAGGTTTATTTGCTCAATCATTGCATCAGAGAAATAGCCACAAGGACCTACAAAATTCCAAGTTTACCTGTTTCTTATCACAAGAGGAACCCAAAAATATTCACAAAGCTATGCAAGATTCAAGTTGGGTTGAAGCCATGCAAGAGGAGTTGTTGCAGTTCAAGCTTCAAGAAGTCTGGACACTAGTTGATTTGCCTAATGGGAAGAGGGCAATTGGTACAAAATGGGTGTTCAGGTGCAAAAGAGATGAAAGAGGAATTGTGGTGAGAAACAAAGCAAGATTAGTGGCTCAAGGGTACACTCAGGAAGAAGGAATAGATTATGATGAGGTCTTTGCTCCTGTAGCAAGGATAGAGGCTATTAGACTATTCTTGGCTTATGCCTTATTCAAGAACTTTCCTGTGTTCTTTCAAAAAAAAGAACTTTCCTGTGTACCAAATGGATGTAAAAAGTGCTTTCTTGTATGGAAAGATTGATGAAGAGGTTTATGTGATGCAACCTCCTGATTTTGAAGATCCTGACTTTTCAGACAGAGTATATAAAGTGGAGAAAGCACTGTATGGTTTACATCAAGCTCCTAGAGCTTGGTATGACACCTTGTCCAAGTTTTTGTTATCTAATGGGTTCACAAGGGGAACCATTGATAAAACTTTGTTCATCAAGAAAGACAAAAAGGATATCCTACTTGTTCAGGTTTATGTAGATGATATCATTTTTGGGTCTACAAACAAGGTGTTCTTTGAAGAATTAGAGAAGCTCATGCATAACAGATTTCAAATGAGTTCTATGGGAGAACTCATATTCTTTCTGGGGCTTCAGGTTAAGCAGAAAGCAGATGGGATCTTCATCAGTCAAGACAAGTATGTGGCTGATATGTTAAAGAAATTTGGTTTTAATGATGTAAAGGCAGCTAAGACACCAATGGACAACAACAAACCTTTGCTCAAGGATGAAGATGGGGAAGAGGTTGATGTACATCTTTATAGATCAATTATTGGCTCATTGATGTATCTGACTGCTTCAAGGCCAGACATCATGTTTTTTGTGTGTGCTTGTGCCAGATTTCAAGTGTCCCCAAAAGTCTCACACTTGAATGCTGTCAAAAGAATTTTTAGGTATCTAAAGGGTCAACCAAAATTGGGCCTTTGGTATCCTAATAGTTCACCCTTTGACTTGGTAGCATACTCAGATAGTGACTATGCTGGAGCAAGTTTGGATAGAAAATCAACCACTGGAGGATGTCAATACCTTGGACATAGGTTAATCTCATGGCAATGCAAGAAACAGACTGTGGTGGCTAATTCAACAACTGAGGCAGAGTATGTGGCTGCTTCTAGTTGCTGTGGACAAGTACTCTGGATTCAGAATCAACTCTTGGATTATGGGTACAATTTCTATAATAAAGAATCCTGTTTTTCACTCTAAAACAAAGCATATAGAGATAAGACATCATTTTATTAGAGATTGTTATGAGAAAAAGTTAATTCAAGTGGTTAAAATACATACTGACAATAATGTTGCTGATCTACTTACAAAAAGTTTTGATGTAAGTAGGTTTCAATTTTTAGTTGCTAGTATAGGTATGATCAATCTTTAAAATCTTATCTCTGTATGATTTGTAAAAAGTTTTTGAGGATTTGTGCTGTTATTAATCAAATAAGTTGTTTCTAGTCTTTGCTATGTCTGTATGTTGTCTACTGCTAAGTTGGTTGTTCTGTTGATTGTCTTGTGATTATTGTAAGATACTCTTGTTTGTGTTTTTGTGGTTTTTGGACTAATCTTTTGCAGGATAAGTCACAAGAGAATGGTTGATTGATGAGAAAAAGATGATTATGAAATTCAGGGGAGGATCTCAATTCAGAATCAGTGATAAGAGTGAATGTTTATAAACACAAAGATCATAAAATTTTATTCATTAAGTGGTGCATTCATTACATAAGCATGAAGTTTCTTCATCCTGGACTTAATGACAACATATTCTACACAAAACAAAACCAAACACAAACCTAACACAAAACAACTACCCTAGCTTCCTTTTTTCTTTCCCTTGGACATCAGGCATGGTCTTGTGGACTCCTCTGCCACCAATGGCATCAGACACCTTCTTGCAAGGGAGTCCTAGCACTTGTGTTCTTGGCTTTGGATTTTGCTTCAACACAGGCACAGGGATCATACTCATTGATGATGCAGCCTTTTCAAGCTCACTTGTTAGTAAGACTGATAGCACTTGGAGATCATCATCATCAGATGAGTCAGAAGAAGAGGATGAATCATTCACATAGGATGGGGGATTTGGTAGTTCATCTGTTGAAATTTCATCAGAGGAGGTTGTTTCAACCTTTTTCTTTGACATTTTGTTCCTTGAGCTTGAGGTGTAGTCTGGTGGAAAATAATCTTTCCATCCTCCGAAAACTGAGTCTGAAGACGAATCGGATGAAATCTCCACAAAGTTTGATGGGGAAGGATTCATTGTGTTATATATATATATATATATATATATATATATATATATATATATATATATATATATATATATATATATATATATATATATATATATATTGGTATGTGATGGATTTGTGTTGAGGATTCGAGGTCTTTTATAGAACCAATGGAGCATTGAAGTTATTAAATGCAGGGTTGGTTTTAGGAATTAATTCATTGGGTTGGTATTAGGAATTAATTCCTTGCTGGAATAAATTTCATTATGGTAATTTTTGTGGAGTTGACTAAAAAGTTGGGTATTTATTTTGGGTTATAGTATAAGTGTTAGAAAGAATCCATTCTGTTGCTAAAGATTATGCTGCTCAAAGTTGAAACTATTGGATTCTGCTGCTTGGTTTGAAAGTGAAGGGACTATTTTGTACATTGGCGCGAATAAAGCCCTAAGTGGATCTAAACGGCATAAAAACCCAATTCGATCTCACCAATAACTTTGTGCGCCCAAAATTAAACCTAATTCAAACCCTAATACTTCTTTTCATCATTCGATCAAAAACCCCCAAATTCAAGACCCTAATTCACAATGTCGAGACGCACTTACTCCGCCGAGCACAATCAAATAGCTTTTCTTCAGAAGGTCCCAGAGGCAGATGGATTTACTGAAGTCATTGACTTTCTTAATGCTACTTCAATTAGGTATGCATTAACAGTTAATCCAACTATATATAGATCCCACATGAGACAGTTTTGGTCGACTGCTACGGCTGAAACTCAAAATAGGGAACAAATTTTAATTGCCACAGTAGATGAAGAAAGAATAGTTATTACTGAAACATCTGTAAGACGAATTCTTCATCTTACAGATGATGAAGCAACAACTTGCCTTCCTACTTCTACTATTTTTGAGGAACTTGACAAAATTGGGTATGAGAGACCAAACACTAAATTAAAAATTTTCAAACGTCTCCTCTGCCCACAATGGAAATTTCTTATTCATACCATTCTACATTGTCTTAGCCATAAAACAACTGGGTGGAATGAGTTCAGTACAACTCAAGCATCAGCCTTGATTTGTCTGGCTACAGGACAACCATTTAACTTTTCGGCTATGATTTTTGAAGGGTTGAAAAAGAATATTTCAGGAAATTTTTATATTTATCCAAGGTTTTTGCAATTAATCATTGATAGTCAATTACAAGAACCTTTTGAACATGAAAAGCCTTATAAAAGTTTTGTGCTTGTAACCAAAATGTTTAAACACTTGAGAAAGAATGGGACTGGATTTTCTGGAACTATCACACCTTTGTCCCAACATATTTTAAACATTGCTGCTGCTGTTGCTCAGGGTGAAGAAGCTGAAAACCCCACAGCTTCCCATCACACACCCACTCCTGAAAATACAAGTGAATCATCTCATAATGTACCCCAAAAGACCCAAACACCTAGGCATTCACAAGAAAAGAGCACTGAGTTACCTCAGACTAGTGCTAGTATGGAAGCAGATGAGGCTGCCATAGGTGATGGAGATGGCATGAAGGAAGGGGCTGACACTACTGTTTCCAACATAGAAGTTGAACAGGCCAGTGTCAACATAGATAAGACCCCAACCTTGGCAACATCTACTGCTAAGGGTTCTCATGAACCTGATGCACATGATGGTAACCCCAGCCAAATGGCTAAAAAGGGGGGCTCGGCTGCTCAATCTAGGATTGAGACTGAGTTTCAGTCCAAAGATTCACCTCTCAGGAAAGTTAACACATCCCGAAGTGATGAGGACAGAAATGAAACTAATGAGGAATTGATGGATCAATTTGTACAACATGACATTGCCTATGATACACCTCACGGACCAGGTCACACAGGTCAAAGTGTTGAGGCTAGCATTGAACTTGAAAAAGAGGAATTGACGGGTAAAACTAATGTACAAAATGTCAAATCCAAGGATCCACCTCTCGGGTCAGGTAACACAGACCGAAGTGGTGAGGATAGTGTGAAATAAATAAATGCATTGACGGAAAGATGTACCAAGTTGGAAGCTCAAGTTCTTGATCTCACCAAAACAGTCAAAAGTTTGAAGTTCAGGGTCAACTTTTTGGAAAGAAAGCACAGGTCAAGAGCTACACTTACTAGCAGGTTCAAGAAAGTGAATTCCAAATCAATTTTGGGGGAGGATGCTCCCAAACAGGGGAGGAAAGAAGAGGAGGAAAACAAGGGTCAAGGGGAGGTTGACATGGAAAAAGATGAAAATGTTGGTGGTATTGCTGAGAATGAAGGTAATGTGGATATGGATGTTGTTAAGGATAGCTTTGTTGGTGAAGAGAAGACACAGGATGATTCTGCTGCTGGTGCAGGACATTCTGCTGCTGGGCTGAAGAATTCTGCTGCTGGTTCAGAAAAGGGTTCTGCTGCTAAATCAGAAGAAGATACCGTACCCATAGCCCAAATCATGCTAAACCTTCAAGCAAAATCACAACAATCACCAAAAGTTATCCCAACCATCAAACCTACTACTACAACAACACCAAAACAAACTTTAACTAAACCTGCACCACAACCTTCAAAACCAAAAGCAAAAGGAGTTGTAATTAAAGAACCTACACAACCATCCAAACCTGTACAACTAACCATTTCATCAACTGAAAAAGGCAAAGGTATCCTAGTGGAAGAACCCAAGAAGAAGTTCAAATTTATGGATGCTGATGCAAAGGAACAACAAAGTAAGTCTGATGCAGATGTTGCAAGAGAAATTGCAGCACAATGGGTAGTAGATGATGAAATGGAAAGACAAAGGCAACTACAAGAGGATTAGGAAGTGGCAATGAAAACTCAGAAAGATGAAAGAGAGAAGTACACTCCTGAAGAACAACAAGATGCTATAGCTGATATGCTTGGAGCATTTAGAAAGAAGCAAAATGAAAAGAAGGGTGAGTATAAGAAGAAGAAACCTTCAAAAACTGATGAGTACAACTATATGAAGATGTATCTGAGAAATCATGCTTATTGGAGGCCTAGTGCATTTAGAGGGATGAGTAGAGCTGATGTTGCAAAGTCTTACTATGAGACTCATGCAAGACTCAACAGACCAATTGAACCTTTAACAGATGCTGAGATTAAGAAGCTTAAAAGAAGAGTGGAACCAAGGGCTTATCTTAATCCTGAACATCAAGTTACAAAGCCTAAAGAAGTAACTGAAGTTGTGCAAGAAAAGATAGTGAAAGAGAAAGAGGTTGTAGGTGAAGCTGAGAAGGAAAAAGAAGTTGTTGAGAAGCAGAATGTTGAAGAGACAAAACCTGAATCTACTATTGGTGTGAAAAGGACAGGAAAAAGAAGGTTAAAGTCTATTAGAAGGAAAAAGAAAAGAGCTAAATCTGTTGTAATGAGTGATTCAGAAAGTAATTCTAAAGGTGAGAAGGAGTCAAATGCTAATGAGTATGGAACTGAAGAAGTAACTGCAGATGATATGAAAAGGATTATGGATTTTACAGTTCATAAACCTCAAGAAGAACCAGAGATAACAAATGCAGTTCCCTTGGAAACTAAACATCCAATCATTTCTTATATACATGATATTCAAGTTGGAAGTGAAGCATGGTGGGAGATCAAGAGATCAAATGGTGTATGTCAGATGTTTGTTAGATTCGCACAAATGCTGCATTACATGGATAGGGATGATATAGTACAGCTCTGGAGGATGTATAAGGAAAATTATGGGGATAGAAGACCAGATGTGATCTATGAAAGGCTACACTATTACTACTTGAAGAACATGTTTGAGCCTGATGCAAGAGATATTGAATGGATAGATTTGTTAAGCTCAACAAAGGTTCATAAATGGTATCTATATCAATCATGTGGAGTACATGAGTTGATTGGTAGAGGTGTAGGTGTATACATGCTGGTGGAAAAAGACTATCCCTTGAACAACAATACTGCTGTTATCACCCAGATGTTACAACATGGAAAGTTAAGGTTACAAAGATCATTTCTGTCAGATCATCAAGCTTATGAGTTAGTAGAAAAGTATAGAAAGATTCTGAAATCAAAGACTTCAAAGCAGTAAGTGTTTGGTAGCATCCTCTTTGTGTATATCTGTGCTTAGAAGAAACTTGTATATTTTGGGAGAAAATATCAAGTTTAGGGGAGGATTGTTGGGTTTAAAAGATACTGCTGCTACTTTGAAGATGCTGTTGCTAAGTATTTTATTCTGCTGCTCATGGTGTTAATAGAAATATACTAAGTATGATTCTGCTGCTAGGCATAATCATTCTACTGCTAGTATATTTATTCTGCTGCTGATGATATCTAACAAGTAGTGAAATAAGCTAAGTATCAAACTACTGTTAGCCTAAGATGATTCTGCTGCTAGAGTTTTGATTCTGCTGCTTATTAGATATGTATAGTTTGTTTTTGGTAAAGATACGAATAGATATTATTCTTGTATAGAAAGTTTTTGTAACCGAATAGGACTCCTTAAGTCTATAAAAGGAGGATCTAGGGTTAGGATTAATATATGATTGTTTAGCATACGTATTGTCTTGTATTCACTTCAAGGTTCGTTGTAACCCTGTTACTTTTGAGTAACCGTATATTAATATATTGAGGTGAAGGTTGAGAGAATTACTGTGTGTTATTGTTAATTCTTCTTAAGATTAATTACTAGTTTCCGCATAGTAATTAATAGATCATTCAAAAGCAGTTTCTATACCTATTGCTTTAGGTTTATATCTAAAGTAATTAACAAGATCGTTAAGCTCATCTGGGATCAACAGTATACGTAGATGACCTCGTGATAAAGAGTCGTACGGAAGATGAGATAGTGAGAGACGTTGAAGAAATGTTCAGAACCTTAAGAAAGATAAACATGAAGCTAAATCCTAAAAAATGTACTTTCGGCATGGAAGAAGGAACATTCTTGGGATATACCGTAAACACTAAAGGCATAAAAGCTTGTCCGAATAAAGCAGAAGCCGTCCTAAACCTCCCATCTCCCAAATGTCTAAAAATGTGCAAAAGCTGAATGGGAAGCTAGCAAGCTTAAGCAGATTCCTTGCTAAATCAGCAGAGAAATCGTTGCCCTTCTTCAAGACACTTAAAAAATGCACGAAGAAGAGCGATTTCCAATGGACCGCTGAAGCAGAAGAGGCGTTTAAGCAAATGAAGAAGCTAATAGCAGATCTCCCAACGTTAACCAAGCCAATGGAAAAAGAAGAATTCATCATCTATCTTGCGGCAGCAAAGGAAGCAGTGAGCGAGATACTAATGACGGAAAGGGAAGCCAAGCAAATGCCAATCTATTTCGTAAGTCACGCCTTGAGAGGCCCAAAAATCGACTACACACCTATGGAAAAGCAAGTACTGGTTCTGGAGCACGCCAACAAGCGTCTAAAAAGATATTTCCAAGCATATATCGTAATAGTAATCACGGAGCAGCCAATTAAGCAAATTCTGTCAAAACCTGAAGTAGCAAGAAGGCTGCAAAAATGGAGCATAGAGTTGAGAGGATATGATATATATTACAGACCAAGGGTGTCAGTCAAAAGACAGATCTTAACAGATTTCATAGTGGAGCGTCCGGAAGACGAGTCCACGGATGAACCAATGGAGGAGGAAGAAAAACTACCAGAACCATGGACCTTGTTCACAAATGGATCATCATGTGTAGATGGTTCCGGAGCCGGGCTGACACTTACTAACCCAGAAGGAATGGAGTTCACTTATGCTTTAAGGTTCACTTTCGAAGCAACCAACAATGAAGCAGAATATGAAGCTTTATTAGCAGGGTTGAGAATAGCAGAACAAATGGGTGTCAAAAACCTTCAAGCAAACGTGGATTCACAACTTGTGGCAAATCAAGTCAACGGATCATACGTAGCAAAAGAGGCAGGAATGATCCAATACTTAGAAAAAGTAAGAGCACTCATGAGCGGCTTTAGAATGTTCTCAATCAAACAAATTCCCTAGTGCAAAAATAAAAAAGCTGACGCTTTGAGCAAAATGGCGTCCACCACCTTTGCGCACTTAAGCAAACAAGTGCTAGTGGAAGAATTAAAGAAAAAATCAATAGAAGGAATACAAGTATTGGCAGTAGTAGAAGAAGAAGGAGATACCTGGATGCCCCCAATTTATGAGTACTTAACGAAAGAAACACTACCTACAGAACCAAAGAAAGCAAGAGCGGTCAAACGAAAGTCGCAGCGGTTCGCCATTACCAATGGGATTCTCTACAAGAAATCCTTCCTTGGACCATGGTTACGGTGCATCGGGCCACTTCAAGCAAACTATGTGCTAAGAGAAATTCATGAGGGTTCTTGCAGCATGCACGCAGGTACAAGATCTGTAGTAGCTAAAGCCTTGCGAACTGGGTACAATTACTTTCCCATGGCCGTTATACAAGTGGGGAAATTGATAATGGCATGCTAAGATTGCCAAGTACACAAACCTGTTCCAAGAAACCCACAAGAAAAACTAACTAAAATTACTTTCCCATTGCCGTTATACAAGTGGGGCATCGACATAGCCGGACCCTTCCCGAAGGGTCCAGGCAAAGTCAAATTCTTAATAGTAGCCACTGACTACTTCACAAAGTGGATAGAAGCAAAGCCAGTTGCAACTATCACAGGTCACAAGGTAAAGAAATTTGTATGGGACAACATAGTATGGAGGTTTGGACTCCTAGGAGAAATCATATCTGATAATGGAAAACAATTCTGATATAACCCATTCAAAGACTGGTGTGAAAAGTTATGCATCAAGCAACACTTTGCCTTCGTTAAACACCCACAAGCAAATGGACAAGTAGAAAGAGAAAATTAAAGCCTCGGAGAAGCAATCAAAGCCCGATTAGAGGAAAGAAGTAAGAATTGGATGGAAGAATTGTCACATGTTCTATGGGCACACCGCACAATGATTAAGTCTAGTAATGGGGACACCCCGTTCGTGTTAACATACGGAACGGAAGCTGTCATCCCAACCTAGATAGGAATGCCCACATGGAGGAAGACGGAGGTACATATAGCACAAAACGATGAAGCTTTGGAAATTAACTTGGATCTCTTGGAAGAAAGAAGAGAGAAGGCGGTAATTCGCGAAGCAAAAAGCAAAGCAAAAATGGAAAAGTATTACAACTCCAAGGTCCGTAACACAAGCTTCAAACCTGGAGACCTGGTAACCGCAACAATGACGCGAGCCATGCTAAAAAAGGTGAAAGCTAGGACCCAAGTGGGAAGTACCGTACGAGGTCACGGAAACACTAGGAAAAGGGGCATACAAGCTAAAAGATCGAGAAGGGAATCAACTACCGTGCACATGGAACGTTTTGTAACACCCCCAAATTTGTGTTATAGCAGCAGAAAAGTAATTAGGGTGTTACGGGGAGGATCGAAGTCAAAATCACAGAAAACGGCTCGTAAGAGGCGTTTTGAAAGTTATTTGTCATTCAAGTAAATACTTTTGATACAAAGATGAAACATTTGATTTAAAAATCCCATAAAGAGATATATAGGCTTGTAAAAATGACACATTTGATTTAACACCATTTTTATTTATCGGAGTAATAAATGCCCGCTCCGTGTCTTGTCCTGCTCCGTTAATACCTGAGATACACATGCTTAAAAGTGTCAACACAAAGGTTGGTGAGTTCATAGAGTTTAATGGAAAAACATTTATTTCAATGAATTTAGAAGTATATAGTAATGTTTGAGATAAATTCGAGTATGATTAAACAATCAGTCTTAATAATTTCATAGATAATTATGATTATCCAAAATAAGTTTCGAGTACTGATAAACAGTTCATTTCAATAATTCCAAGAACGGAGTAATAACTGTAATAAATACTGACAGTGATGAAATAAGTAATGAGTGATGTTGAATATAAACACAAATAAACCATATATGTATTTAGTCAAGTTCAAGTACTAGAACATAATCCATAACACGAGATGGAATTAATGATGTTATGCCTTAGATCTATAATTCAAGGTCTGATGGATTACCTATACAGCTGTATCTAGATATATATGTTGAAGACATATATTTTCTTATGGATATTGCTCCAAGCCTCATGACACGCAAACGTTAACAGTACCGTAAATGGCGAGTGATCAATATCAAATCAATGACGGAAGATATTTGCCCTCGTGTAATAGCTGATTGTCATTTCCTATTTTTACTCAAATATAGTGCATCACGACTAATACGACTAGCCATAAAAGGCATTCCGTCAAGTAATTAGTGGGATAGGTGGTCAACCCCAAACAGGTTTAGAAGCTGTCCACTATATTCGCGTTCACTACAAGTGATTAATGGCTCATGTATAAGGGACTTTCTGACAATATGGGGGAACTTAGGCAATATCAAGGTAATGATGAATCTTAAGTACTATTGCTCTTCCTAGCAAATATTTCCGTTGAAACATGGAAATAACATATAAAGATATGGGGAACATTCAAGATGTTATAGTGAAACAATTATCATGCTATATCAATCAATTCAGAAATATCATCATCTGAGTTCAATAGTTAAGCTAAACAATTAGCATGTGAGATATATATATATATATCATATTTTAAGAATAAACCATATCAAGTAATTATTAATTAGGAAATTGATTTGAATCATGTAAGTTACTAATATACTTATTCATAAAAGTAATAAAATATATTTGAGCATGTATCTCCCCCAAAAGTATAAAACGTGTATTAAAAGAGTAGGGCCATGACTCACCTTAAGTGATATTGAGAATGATGAAAAGTAGGTTCGGATGAGATTATGGTAACGGCTTTGAAACAAGACCTGATAAATAAATATGTCTGAGAATCTGACCAAAAACTATTTGGTGATTGTGAAACGAGTAACGAGTAACGTGTAACGATAAATGGATAACGAATAACGATTAATGAATAATATATTAATCGTTATGAAAAGATGATATGTAAATGAAGTTATTGAGATTATAATTATTATCACATGATATGATAATTAAATTATTTCCAAAGTTTTTATGATGAAATATTACGTAAAGAAAACTAGTTGAAATATCGTTAAATATATTATTAACGTAACGTTAAATAATATATAAATGAAATAAAATAAATATGCATGTGACGTGAATTGAAATGACAAAAATAGAAAATAAACTAAGAATTTCAAATAGAATATGTTGGTCCTTCTTCTTTTCCAATTTTACACTTTTTACCCTAACAGCGTTAGCGTTGCACTGTTAGTCCTTATTATATATAATTTACAATTATAGTCCAGTACTTGTCCAATATATCAATTTGAGCTTGAGAATTAATAATATGCCATTTTATACCCTAAAGATACTATTTTTACATTTTTAGTCCATAGTTTTACCATTTGGCAGTTTTGGTCCCTCTAGGTGTTGTCGCGTTACATTTTTAGTCCAATTTTACTAAAATGATGGGAATAATTATGTTAAAATTTCCGCAGCTTATTGAAGCCATAAAAAGCTTATTTTAACAGCTTATAAAGTCTAAAGCTTATTATTTTATCTAATGGCCTTTAACGATCAATTTAGTGGCCCGTTAACGTTTTAAAATCCGTAAGTCGTGAGACGAGTTGAGCTCATCAAAAATATCATTTTTCAAGTTCTAAATTCATATCAAAAAGGTTTAATAAGCTAGCTTATCTCGTTAGCTTAAAATCTGCTTAATGGGTTAAAAAGCCCATCTCGCCATTTTATTAGTTTTGAAGATTGGTTTTATGCGAATTGCTTTGGCAATTTTTGAGTGTCGAAACAAGTTTATCTTTACGAGTTATATAAATGGAAATGATAGCTAGCTAAGTCGTCTATTAGGTTATGTAATAATATTGCATGGTCGTTAACGTAAATCGTGAAATACTGGTCTGTTTTGTAGGCGACTTGGACAAGTAATAAATAGTTAAATGACTTAGATTATTTTTACAGAATTTTAGCGATAGAATTATAAGTCCAAAATGAATACCTACGATGCATGTAACATGTAAATAAATGTAAAAGGTGTGTGCATGGTGACCTCTATGACTTCCGCAAGGGAGTCGTGTCACTCTCGTGTATATGTGAACGAAAATAAATAAGCAAAAATACAATATATACGTTCGAGTATATTAAAAAGGAAAGCGATGCATGAATAAAGTAAATGATCGAGACGTATCGTAACTTGGATGAGATGACTTACAAAGTTCTTAAAGATGATAGAGATTGAGAGATACGAATGGAACACACGAACTAATACCACGTTAACTTTGAAATCAAAGTATACGTATATACTTTTAAATCACTATCTTCTCGATAGCTTTCAAATAAAGGTACGAATGCTTCTGGCTTTCAAAGATAATTTTTATGGAAGAATAAGAGTTATGGGAATGATATTTAAGGTAAGAAGTAAGGTGGCAAGTGGGTTATTAGATATAGAAGACATATGTGCATACGTTGGCTCCAATAATTTACTACCACTTGCACTTACACCATGTCAGTAAACATGAGACTTCAAATTGAGATTTCTCTTACATGCCTAGGACTCTAGAGAATATGTGAGTGCATGAAATAAGGCAACTTGTCTTGTTACTCATGAACATGTCGACCACATTTTCTTATACATATACGATTTATATAAATCGTACAACACATGGTTTCTGTTGATGAAACTAACTTATTAACATGAAAACATGTTAAGATTAATATTAGTATTACGTAGAAACGAACGGGAACCAAAACGGTTTAGTTTTGAATTTATTTCTTTTGTCGAGTTGGGTCATAATTGACCAAATGGATTGGTTTTCAAAACTCAAGTAAAACTCGCCAATAAATTATGAAACTTGGCACTTTAGAGTTGGCTAGGTGAGAAATGAGATGGCATAAAAATATATATATATGTCGTGTTTAAGATTTGAGCGAACGAATGGCTTTTTGGTACTTGATCCTAATCGATTATACATAAATTCACAAATGGAAGTTGGGCTTTTAAATCCTAGGCTGATGAATAGCGCGATGGAAAGGAAATTGGGCTGGAAAGAGTAAGGCCCATTTAATGTAATTAGTAAGTAATTAGATTTAATGAGATATTTATGTTTCGAAAAACATGTCGAGAACTTGTTACGTTATTTGGTGAATTTTGTGATTTCGTAATCACAACCAAATAATATAATAAGAAAAATTTCAAATTTCTCCGTAAAAATGGTGATTAAAATATTGACAGAGATTAATATAAAATTAACCATTGTTAATTATAGGGAATTTTTGCTGTTCGTCACAGTACCTACCTGTCACTCTGAATTTCGTCCCGAAATTCAAGTTTAAAGTGATTACTAGGGTAAAGGATTATGAACAGAGGGTTGTCGAGAGATTTTCATCCGAAAATCAAGGAAACGAAATCTAGTTAGATTTATTTGTACTAGACGAGATAAATTTAAATATTGCAACTAATAAATCCAAGGGCTGTGAATATTGAAAATAATGGTCAGGAATAGTAAGATAACGGCTAGTGAACAGTAATTACCAACGGTCATGAATAGTGACTTAACGGCTATATTTAGCCTATAAATACTCCATTTTAATTTCCATTCTTCCACCAACTATTTTTCTCTCATTCCACATCTCAAACATGCCGCATCTCATCACTATACTAGCAATTGCGTACATCGTTGCTATCGCCGTTTATTCGGCTTATGCTCCGGAGGAAGACTTCGGATTTTTGGTCGCTCCTTTATGGTTTGTCGTGCCCCTCACGGTCTTAGCTATGGTCGTGGATAAGTTTTGGGGGTAATAATCTTTAGCTAGGGTTGTTTAGAATAAGTCTTTATTATGTTCCTATGTAATCCCTACTGAGTATGGAATAAAATTTATTTGTCTTTATATTTCAGAAATTGTCTTACTATTGTCTTTAATGGTTCGCTTATATTTATTTTTCAGAATAATCAGGGTGATTCATCCTGTGGTGGCTCTTGCTATGGTGCTGTTGATGGGAGTTATTATTGTTATGGTGGGTCAGCCTATTGGAGATTCTATGCTTTTTATTGTAATCATTGTAATGATAGCACTTCCATTGCTAATTATATGTCTATGTATTAATTTCCGTGGTTTCTAATAAAATTCTCGCTATTTGAGTTTTCCATAATTTCTTGTGAACTATTAGGATGTTATTATTTGTACTTTTGTCGGTTTCTTATCATAAAGATGATGGGATAGGGTAGGTATTTATTGTGGTTTGTCAAAAGTAATATTTTATGAACAGTTTATTTTATCTCAATATTTTTCTTTTGAATGACGATGATCATTTGAAAATAATGTAATTATAACTGTTCCATTTATAACATGATTCTTCCTGAATTAGACATAGTTGATCAGGCTATGTATAATTGAGGACCAAATGATGTGATGCTTGGCTCAGTCACAGTGATATTTATATTTCTTTAAATTGTTTTAGATTGCTCAGTCAAAATTGTTCAGTCACAACGTTGAACACCATCTAATTATTTTCAAAAGAGTTAGAAAATTTTTGTTCATACTATGGTGATGAGTCAGGAGTTTCTAAGGTGATACTAGGGTATCTTTGAAATAAATCTTAAGTTTTGGGTGAGAATTCTTACAAAGTAATAATCTATTATTTGGTCAGAGTTGGTGTTATTCAAGTTTCTAAGGTGATATTGATGTATTGCTACGTAACGATTATGAACAAGGCAAATGGAATAGGAATTGGATTAGACGTAGATTATGATTATTATGGAAATATTACAAGGTAGAGTTTTTCACACGGTAGAAAGATAGTGGTTTCACTTAGGTTACATCCATTGTACCTAAGGTAAAGTACAAAAGGAAATACAACTCTAGAGGGTTTGAACTATGGTTTTATCTATTACAACAGGAATTTCTCTTCTGTTTAAACATTGATGTCATCCTTTGACGTTGTTAAGGTTTTAAAGAGCTTCCATTCTCTTCTTCTGGTATTTTTGTCCTAAGTGGTATTTTGGGTTGGGCACTGATTCTTGAAGTGTCCCGTTTAACTTTTTGGTCTAGAAATTCTTGGGTAATGGTGATGGTAGGGTTAGTCATTTCTTCTGGAGCCTTAAGGTGAGCTGGTCTACATTCCATGAATCTTTCATGGTTATGCTTACAAGTTATCGTCGTCTTCTTTTCTTCTCTTGCCATGTCGTTGCTAATCAGAGGAACTATGGTTACTTTGAATACTACTGCAATGATGTTGATTACTATCTCCTGGATATCTTCAGTACTTCGTTAGGCCCTTTGGTGAAAGAATATGGAGCTAATTATTTCATTGATGATAGACTGAATTGAATCCCTACTGTAATCTAATTTCAAGATGTATCTGGGTAGTATCGTAGATAAATGATCAACCCTTGTTATGAAACTGTTAGGGGATAAACTGATTCATCTACAAACACTGAAATTCAGCAACTTTATCTTCATTCATCGAGTTTTCTTCCGAAATTTGTCTTATAGAATTCTATGGTTTTGGCCTAGTTATGGCATGTTTAAGGAATCATAATAATCATGGGTAATATCATGATAAGTCTGGATATAATTACTATAAACAACATAGTATTAACAACTTGATTGATTGTTTTTGCAAAACAAACGATACAAGGTCTTTTATTAATGCTCCATTGATTTGAGTGGAGTCATTTGTCTACTAAAGAGAGTAACAAATGATGAGATTTTTCATGAGAGTATGAGAAGTCATTACATGCATGCGTAGCATCATGATAGAGGGAGTTTATTTACACAGAGATATAACCAAGGAGGTGGTTATAGATTAAAGGTCGGTTACAAGTTCTGAGAGTTTTCGGATTATTGGAAAATATGTCAACACTAACCAAAAATTATTTGGTTTAGTGGGTACAACAACGATATATGTAAACTTAAGATCAGTTATGTCTCTGACGTAAACGTCTAACTTCTGCTTCAAGTTCCAGTTGTGTAGTTTTCATGTTTGAGAAGCGTTCCTGGCACATGTTCATCTGATTAGACAACATGGTTTCTAAGGCGGAAATCTTTTGACCCTGGTTTCTTGCCATATTCCTGGCCATCCATAAGGTTCTTTCAATATCTTCAGCTCTATTATGTGTCTGGGCATAGCCTCTACCCAAACTGCGTTTTCTGGAATTAAAGTTCCTAAGTTCCTGGTCGTAATTGTCTTTCTTTTTACCAACATTCATTCCTAAGTCAAACACTGCTCGTCTCTCGACATCTGATCTTCTGTACAGAATGTCAATATTACAGTCGTATCATTCGAAACGTAATGATTGTAACTCTTCCAGCTGTTCAGTATGAGCGTCTAGTGTGTTTGCTTATTGGTGGATAAGAGTCTATATTAAATTACGAGGGTTTATATTATAGTCAGGGGAATTAAGTAAAGGTACATCATACGGAATGTATGGTATAGAGAAATCTGGAGCGTCAGGAAATGGAGAATTTGGCTCAAAATCTTTCCAAATTGTTTCTTGATGTAAATTCTGTCCAACCTCGAATGTTGTCGGACCACCAATCAACTCTTCATCTGAATAAGATTCTGTAGCTCTTCTGAGTCTCTGACGTGGAGGCGAGTAAGTAGGTAATGATGGGAGTATCTGAGTAAGTTCCGCATTATGCAGGGTTTGAGATATTAATATATAGGAATCTTCAGGATGAGAAGTGATCTGATAAGTAGGTGATGCATAAGTATTAAGTAGTACGAGGGACCGTCTTGATAATATTAACCAATTTGAAAGATATGGTACTATAGTACCCGTAAATAGTAATTATAAGTAATTCATACGTTAAAGATGTAACGGTAAGTGGAAATAATGAAGTATGTGAGAGTAACTATCAAGCATGAAAAATAATCTTAACAGGTAACCTATTGAGCACGGCAGTCTGCAGACACGGAGGGCGTAAAATGGTATGGTGAAAAATCATTTATTTTGAAATTGTAGTTATAGTTTAATGTTTGAAAACATTTAGTTCTCTATAACTTTGGCTCTGATACCAATCTGTAACACCCCCTAATTTGAGATATAGCAGCGGAAAAGTAATTAGGGTGTTACGGGGAGGATCGAAGTCAAAATCACAGAAAACGGCTCGTAAGAGGCGTTTTGAAAGTTATTTGTCATTCAAGTAAATACTTTTGATACAAAGATGAAACATTTGATTTAAAAATCCCATAAAGAGATATAGAGGCTTGTAAAAATGACACATTTGATTTAACACCATTTTTATTTATCAGAGTAATAAATGCCCGCTCCGTGTCTTGTCCTGCTCCGTTAATACCTGAGATACACATGCTTAAAAGTGTCAACACAAAGGTTGGTGAGTTCATAGAGTTTAATGGAAAAACATTTATTTCAATGAATTTAGAAGTATATAGTAATGTTTGAGATAAATTCGAGTATGATTAAACAATCAGTCTTAATAATTTCATAGATAATTATGATTATCCAAAATAAGTTCCGAGTACTGATAAACAGTTCATTTCAATAATTCCAAGAACGGAGTAATAACTGTAATAAATACTGACAGTGATGAAATAAGTAATGAGTGATGTTGAATATAAACACAAATAAATCATATATGTATTTAGTCAAGTTCAAGTACTAGAACATAATCCATAACACGAGATGGAATTAATGATGTTATGCCTTAGATCTATAATTCAAGGTCTGATGGATTACCTATACAGCTGTATCTAGATATATATGTTGAAGACATATATTTTCTTATGGATATTGCCCCAAGCCTCATGACACATAAATGTTAACAGTACCGTAAACGGCGGGTGATCAATATCAAATCAATGACGGAAGATATTTTCCCTCGTGTAATAGGTGATTGTCATTTCCTATTTTTACTCAAATATAGTGCATCACGACTAATACAACTAGCCATAAAAGGCATTCCGTCAAGTAATTAGTGGGATAGGTGGTCAACCCCAAACAGGTTTCGAAGCTGTCCACTATATTCGCGTTCACTACAAGTGATTAATGGCTCATGTATAAGGGACTTTCTGACAATATGGGGGAACTTAGGCAATATCAAGGTAATGATGAATCTTAAGTACTATTGCTCTTCCTAGCAAATATTTCTGTTGAAACATGGAAATAACATATAAAGATATGGGGAACATTCAAGATGTTATAGTGAAACAATTATCATGTTATATCAATCAATTCAGAAATATCATCATCTGAGTTCAATAGTTAAGCTAAACAATTAGCATGTGAGATATATATATATATCATATTTTAAGAATAAACCATATCAAGTAATTATTAATTAGGAAATTGATTTGAATCATGTAAGTTACTAATATACTTATTCATAAGAGTAGTAAAATATAATTGAACATGTATCTCCCCCAAAAGTATAAAATGTGTATTAAAAGAGTAGGGTCATGACTCACCTTAAGTGATATTGAGAATGATGAAAAGTAGGTTCGGATGAGATTATGGTAACGGCTTTGAAACAAGACCTGATAAATAATTATGTCTGAGAATCTGACCAAAAACTATTTGGTGATTGTGAAACGAGTAACGATTAATGTGTAACGAGAAATGGTTAACGAATAACGATTAATGAATAATATATTAATCGTTATGAAAAGATGATATGTAAATGAAGTTATTGAGATTATAATTATTATCATATGATATGATAATTAAATTATTTCCAAAGTTTTTATGATGAAATATTACGTAAAGAAAACTAGTTAAAATATCGTTAAATATATTATTAACGTAACGTTAAATAATATATAAATGAAATAAAATAAATATGCATGTGACGTGAATTGAAATGACAAAAATAGAAAATAAACTAAGAATGTCAAATAGAATATGTTGGTGCTTGTTCTTTTCTAATTTTACACTTTTTACCCTAACGGCGTTAGCGTTGCACCGTTAGTCCTTATTATATATAATTTACAATTATAGTCCACTACTTGTCCAATATATCAATTTGAGCTTGGGAATTAATAATATGTCATTTTATACCCTAAAGATACTGTTTTTACATTTTTAGTCCATAGTTTTACCATTTGGCAATTTTGGTCCCTCTAGGTGTTGTCGCGTTACATTTTTAGTCCAATTTTACTAAAATGATGGGAATAATTATGTTAAAATTTCTGCAGCTTATTGAAGCCATAAAAAGCTTATTTTAATAGCTTATAAAGTCTAAAGCTTATTATTTTATCTAATGGGCTTTAACGATCAATTTAGTGGCCCGTTAACGTTTTAAAATCCGTAAGTCGTGAGACGAGTTGAGCTCATCAAAAATATCATTTTTCAAGTTCTAAATTCATATCAAAAAGGTTTGATAAGCTAGCTTATCTCGTTAGCTTAAAATCTGCTTAATGGGTTAAAAAGCCCATCTCGCCATTTTATTAGTTTTGAAGATTGGTTTTATGCGAATTGCTTTGGCAATTTTTGAGTGTCGAAACAAGTTTATCTTTACGAGTTATATAAATGGAAATGATAGCTAGCTAAGTCGTCTATTAGGTTATGTAATAATATTGCATGGTCGTTAACGTAAATCGTGAAATACTAGTCTGTTTTGTAGGCGACTTGGACAAGTAATAAATAGTTAAATGACTTAGATTATTTTTACAGAATTTTAGCGATAGAATTATAAGTCCAAAATGAATACGTACGATGCATGTAACATGTAAATAAACGTGAAAGGTGTGTGCATGGTGACCTCTATGACTTCCGCAAGGGAGTCGTGTCACTCTCGTGTATATGTGAACGAAAATAAATAAGCAAAAATACAATATATACGTTCGAGTATATTAAAAAGGAAAGCGATGCATGAATAAAAGTAAATGATCGAGACGTATCGTAACTTGGATGAGATGACTTACAAAGTTCTTAAAGATGATAGGGATTGAGAGATACGAATGGAACACACGAACTAATACCACGTTAACTTTGAAATCAAAGTATACGTATATACTTTTAAATCACTATCAACTCGATAGCTTTCAAATAAAGGTACGAGTGCTTCTGGCTTTCAAAGATAATTTTTATGGAAGAATAAGAGTTATGGGAATGATATTTAAGGTAAGAAGTAAGGTGGCAAGTGGGTTATTAGATATAGAAGTCGTATGTGCATACGTTGGCTCCAATAATTTACTACCACTTGCACTTACACCATGTCAGTAAACATGAGACTTCAAATTGATATTTCTCTTACATGCCTAGGACTCTAGAGAATATGTGAGTGCATGAAATAAGGCAACTTGTCTTGTTACTCATGAACATGTCGACCACACTTTCTTATACATATACGATTTATATAAATCGTACAACACATGGTTTCTGTTGATGAAACTAACTTATTAACATGAAAACATGTTAAGATTAATATTAGTATTACATAGAAACGAACGGGAACCAAAACGGTTTAGTTTTGAATTTATTTCTTTTGTCGAGTTGGGTCATAATCGACCAAATGGATTGGTTTTCAAAACTCAAGTAAAACTCGCCAATAAATTATGAAACTTGGCACGTTTAGAGTTGGCTAGGTGAGAAATGAGATGGCATAAAAATATATATATGTCGTGTTTAAGATTTGAGCGAACGAATGGCTTTTTGGTACTTGATCCTAATCGATTATACATAAATTCACAAATGGAAGTTGGGCTTTTAAATCCTAGGCTGATGAATAGCGCGATGGAAAGGAAATTGGGCTGGAAAGAGTAAGGCCCATTTAATGTAATTAGTAAGTAATTAGATTTAATGAGATATTTATGTTTTGAAAAACATGTCGAGAACTTGTTACGTTATTTGGTGAATTTTGTGATTTCGTAATCACAACCAAATAAAATAATAAGAAAAATTTCAAATTTCCCCGTAAAAATGGTGATTAAAATATTGACAGAGATTAATATAAAATTAACCGTTGTTAATTATAGGGAATTTTTGCTGTTCGTCACACGTTTGTAACCTCAAGAGGTGCTATATAAACCAAATGTAAGCAAACCACTCACGCGGACTCCGTAGTGGACATTTGTATTTCAAACTATCTTATTTATTATACTATATTCTTTTTAAAATTCCAATGAAAATGTGAAGATTAGCTACCTTCACCAGTTTGCCTTAATAAGTCTTTATCTTTTATTTTGCAAAGTCATTTACATAGGTGAGTAGGACGCGCACACGCCAGGGCATGACCCAAAGAATGTTATCCCGCATAACAAAAGAATGAACAACCTAAAAAATTTATTCTAGGTACGTAAGAGATATTGCAAGCCGAGTACCGGGAGAATAACCCGCAAATATTCAAACAAGACTATTTGAGAGGATGCTTCGATACACTAGAAGGTGGTTAAACCTTTGTGACTTTGTGTATGTGACATATTGAGTTAATATGATTAAGTATGCGGAATCTACTCAACCACACTTAGAAGGTTATTTTGGTTATGGAAATGAAAAGTAATGCTTTAGTAACGAACAATGAACATGCAATGTTAACACCAAACGATTCAATATTATTCAAAATAATACGAGTGATCTTCACTATCACTAGGGTTACAAAACCTTGAATATTATGTTCTTATGACTTGTGATATTGTTGTGTTTGTTCTATGTTCTTAACAGTTATGAAAGTTAGTTACAATTAGTCACAATTTTAAGTCTCTCTTGAATACTAAGATAAGATCTTCTTTTATAGTCCAAGAAGATCTTTACAATATTGTTAAGTCTTGCCAAGACATATCGAACTACTTGCTAGCTTAAGTGTGTCAGTAACTAAGATACAACATGTATCTATGTTTACAACTTGTTCTGAGAATATAAGATAAAGACTGAGCACATAGGGTAAGATATTATCTACCGTGTATATTTGAATTTAGTATACTTATCCATCTAGTCAACCAGACTTAATATCTCCAACAAGCAGACTTAACATTCGAAGAGCAGACTTAATTCTGTTACTCACCAGAATTAATAGCTAGACTTAGCCACCAGACTTAACTTCAACGACCAGACTTAACCAGCAGACAACCAGCAGACTTAACTAGGTACTCACCAGACTTAACTCTACTGCTACCAGATTTAATCACTTAAGAGTATTTCCCGATACTTAATCTTCAGAATATTTAATTCCCAACAATCCTCCCCTAAACATGTGAATCCATTTCAACATGTTTTCTGAATTAAATGAGGAATTGTGAAGATCTTTCAAAAACTTCATAGTCAGACCTTTGGACTGAACTTTCTTCAATTCTGAAAGATTAATATCTATCTCAGTAACTCATCTGCTTTCTGTTCTTTGACTTTAACAATATCAATACCAATCTTCAGGTTTCATTCCTTGACCTAAAAGATGGTGCAATTTCCTTGGATGGAGGAATTATAAGAGGCAATGGTGCTGTATATCTTGGATGCTTGTTTCAACAAGTGAAATCATCTATCAGCAAACCTTTGCAAATGATGAACAAACGTAGTGAACTGAAATTGAAACTGAAAGCTCCTAGATAGAACTTTCTCCTTTTGAATGCTTCATCCCTTCTGAATATATAAAATACTCCAGAATCTTCATTTGAACTTTCTTCATTTGAAGAGCTTATTCCTTGTATCCATCAGCTGAAACAGCTTATTCCCATTTTAGCTTCTCAAAAAGCTAACTTCATCATCTTGTATGCTCTTGACTTTTCTGATTGAACTTGATCTGCTATGGATCATTTTCCTCCCCTGATTACTAAGCATACTTCCTTCCCTTATTGGTTAATCTTCTTCCCCTGATTTTATTATTCTCTCTGAGCTTTGAAGATTTCTCACCATGTACCAAAATATATCATCCCTTGGGGCAAAGAACCTTTCCTTCCTCCCCTGTTTGAAAGATCTCTCACTATCATCTGATCTATCAATTAGAACTTGTTGTCAGACAATGTTGTACATGAAGCCATCAATTCCTTAAAAGTTAGTTTGCTGCCCTCATCACTTCTAGGTGTGTAACCTCCTATGAGTGGTGAATCATGGGGCAATAACTCATAATCCATCATTTGATGGTTTTTCTGAGTCATTTTTATTCCAAAAATCATTTTTAAGAAAACTTTTGACTTTTAGCAGTATGCATATGATTTTATTATTAAAAATCATACTGCTTCCAACCATTTTGAAGGGATCAAGTGTAGTTACAGATACTTAATCAAAATTTCGGTTTAAAGTAACCTCTGGTTGTGTGAGAACCAATGTTTTTCAGTTATAAATAACTGCCTGTGTAAAGATAAACCTATTCAAAAGGCTTTCTTGACAGGGTTTCCAGCTCATAGTAATTGTTACCTCTAACACAAGTGTTAGATTCACTTTTACTAGCTGTTCTTTCTATCAGATGTCCTTAGACTTGCTCATTATACTTAAAAGTATAAAATGATAGAAAGTGAGTTGAGTCAGTTACTATCTGACCAACTGAACCATTAATTCAATGTGAAACATCATAATCAGGTTTCAAGAAAGAAGTTTTAAGGAGGAGTAAATTCCCAAACTCTTTCTATCATGAACCTATTATGTCAGCAACTAGTATCATCATTCTGCTGCTCATACATTTCACTTGAAACTTCCTTTGTGCTCAATGTTCATACCTGAAATTGTTAGTCTAAAACCAAAAGAACAATGTACAAAGTACTTGTCTTATATTAGAATAAACATATGACTAACTGTATGAACATGAAACAAACAAAATTTGTATTTATTGAACAAATTTTGCCATTTACCAGTATCTTTACTAGTAATTCTAAAACCTATTCCTTCGTTGATGGTAACATATCCAATGATTTAAAGATGTGACATGTTGCCAGTTTATGTGCCTTTGAACATCCATTATCTGAGGATTTCATTGATCTTTAGCATCTGATGGTGAATGTCCCTGCACACAAATAAAGAAATTAGTTTTCTTTGGGGACCCAAGCCATTACTGACTTGGATCTGCCTCTTGCATCAATGTAATTTAATCTCTTGAGAACAGTTGATGTAACATTGGATTTAAGAATCCAACATGCTGAGGCCTTAACAGCATTTGCCCTGTTTCCCTTAGCAGCAGAATTAACTACTTGCCTAGCAGAATTAACTGCTTGCCTAGCAGAATTAACTGCTTGCTTTGTAGTTGAACCCTTAATTTTCCAAACTTGTTTTTGGACCACTGCTTTTGTTTGAATGGGCCTTTGAACAGTTTTTGATGCATTTTTGTAAAATGATTTTGCATATTTAACTGTTGGTCTTGGGTTAACAGTCTGAAATGGTCTAGCAGAATTAACTTGTTTTAAGCCAGACTTAACTGAAACTGTTTTGGGTTTTGTTCTATTAAAATTAGAACTAGAGTGAAAGTGAGTATGAGGAGTTTGCCTTTTGAAATTCACCTTATTGTTTTCATACCTAGATACCCATTTGTTACAGAAAGCTGCAAGATGATCAAAACTACCACATGTGTAACAAGCTTTATTATAAAAGAAAAAGTCATCACCTAATTGGTTAGACTTGAGGCCATTCCAATTTCTTTGGTTATCTCTAGTCTTGCTAGTGGATCTATATTGTTCACAATATTTAACTGGTTGTCTAACATGTTTAATGTTTGTTCTAGGCTTAACAGTATCCTTTTTGATCACTTTAGGAACCCTTGTTCCTACTTTCTTAACTTTTTCAGGTTTAGACATAACCTGTTAATCATCACTATCAGTTGTACATTCCTCAACAACTATAGCAACTGGTTTCTTATTAGAGGACACCTTGTCCTCAGAAAGTGAAGTTTTAGATAAACTCTCACTTACTTTCTCTACCTTAGGACTCACAGTAGACTTAGAACCATATTCCATTATTGGTTCTTGAAACTCAGCAAATCCTTTGTGTGCTAGGTCAATACCTGGAGTTGAAGGAACACCTCTGTATGGTGGAGGAACAGACTTGTATCCTAAACCAGACTTAGCTTTATTGATTACTTGAGCTTCCCAAATTTTATTAATTCCCTCTGAGGCATAAGCTAAAGCATCTACTGTTATCTTAACATTTTCACTTTTATTTTTGTGATCTGCTAAGGATTTATTCAGTTTAGTAATGCACTCATCTTTGAATTCTATGTTTCTTTTTAGAGCATTCATGTCTTCAGAAAACTTAGATTCATTTCCTTGAAAATGTAAGATTTGTTTTTCAAGAACAGCTAGACCTCTTTTATGATTACCTAAATTAGCTAATGCATCATATAACTGTTCTAGTTGATCATCAAATCTCTTTTTAAGATCTTCATAAGCTTTAAGAGCAGAGCATGATTCAGTACATTTAATTATGGAATTTACCTCTGAATCAGAAAAGGCCATTAGTGCAGTCTCAGTGGCCACAAGAGCAGCATTCGTTGGTGCTTCCTCTTCTTCAGCCAAGAAGCTCCAATCATAGTTAACACCATCTATGGCTAGCATAGCCTTTAGTTCTTCCACTGTGACTTCCTTCTTCTTCTCTTGCCTATACCATGTGCTTCTATTATCCTGCTTCCTTGGGTTTCTACATTCTTTAGCAAAGTGTCCTAACTTGTGACAGTTGAAACACTCTACTTTCTTCTTATCAAACCCAGCAGTTTCATTACCATCAATGGTAATCTGCTTACCAGTTCTCTGCCAGAACTTCTTAGCCCTCATGCTAAGTAAAGCAACCTGCCATTTAATGTCCATCTCTTCCAAATCATCATCATCCAACTGATCAAGATCTTCATGAGTTAGAGGAGAACCACTAGTTTGACTAGACATGAATACATAGTATGATGGATCTCCAAGTCCAGCAACATTCTTCTGTAAACTAGTAGTAGGACCACTATAGTTAGCAGTAGAAACACCTGCATCTTCATCTACCTCATCTGACTTACTAATACTAGGAGATGACAGAAGTGCCACATTCCCAGAACTAGTACTATAGTTTCCAGACCTCTTTAGACTTTGTTCAACAATTTTGAAGTTGTTGTACAAATCATTAAGTTTCATGGTTTCAATGTCTGGCTTGTTCATCCAGACAACCACATGAGTATGGAACTCATCAGGTAGGCTTCTCAAAAACTTCATGTTGAGATCTTCCTTGGCTATCTCAACCCCCAACACAGCTAACTGACTGACAAGCTTATGTAATCTAGAGAACAGCTTATCAAGTGATTCATTGCTATTTGAATTAAAGTTTTCAAATTGTTGTCTCAGCAATGTCTTCTGTGTTTTCTTGGTAGTTTCATTACCACCAAACCATGCACAAATCTCTTCAAAAAGAGTTTTTGCATCAGGATACTTGCTAAAGGATAGCATCTGCTCACCAGGAATGGTCATAAGCAACAAATTTCTTGCTTTTAGATCATTTCTTTTCTGTATCTTTTCTTCACCAGTAACTGGTCCAGTATTTCTTCTCCTATCTGTTTTGCCTTCAAGAATAACATCTGTATAACCTAGTGTAAAAGAATCACCATTCATAATGATATCCCAAAGAGCATAATCCTGAACCATAAAGTATTGCTCAATCCTTAACCTCCATAACTCAAACTCATTTTGTTTGATCATGGGCAACTTTGCAGCAATATTTGTAGTAGTATCTTGTGCATCCATTTCTACTTCTTCTTCTTCTTCTAAATCAACTATATCAGCCTTTCTCTGATACCAATTGAGAGGATGCTTCGATACACTATAAGGTGGTTAAACCTTTGTGACTTTGTGTATGTGATATATTGAGTTAATATGATTAAGTATCCAGAATCTACTCAACCACACTTAGAAGGTTATTTTGGTTATGGAAATGGAAAGTAATGCTTTAGTAACGAACAATGAACATGCAATGTTAACACCAAACGATTCAATATTATTCAAAATAATACGAGTGATCTTCACTATCACTAGGGTTACAAAACCTTGAATCTTATGTTCTTATGACTTGTGATATTGTTGTGTTTGTTCTATGTTCTTAACAGTTATGAAAGTTAGTTACAATTAGTCACAATTTTAAGTCTCTCTTGACTACTAAGCTAAGATCTTTTTTTATAGTCCAAGAAGATCTTTACAATATTGTTAAGTCTTGTCAAGACATATCGAGCTACTTGCTAGCTTATGTGTGTCAGTAACTAAGATACAACATGTATCTATGTTTACAACTTGTTCTGAGAATATAAGATAAAGACTGAGCACATGGGGTAAGATATTATCTACCGTGTATATTTGACTTTAGTATACTTATCCATCCAGTCAACCAGACTTAATATCTCCAGCAAGCAGACTTAACATTCGAAGAGCAGACTTAACTCTGTTAATCACCAGAATTAATAGCTAGACTTAGCCACCAGACTTAACTTCAACGACCAGACTTAACCAGCAGACAACCAGCAGACTTAACTAGGTACTCACCAGACTTAACTCTACTGCTACCAGATTTAATCACTTAAGAGTATTTCCCGATACTTAATCTTCAGAATATTTAATTCCCAACACTATTAGATAAGCGTACTAGTACGGCCTTAGAATAATAACAGAACAAAGTCATGACAAACATACCAAAAGACCGTAAGTGATCACGGCAAACAAAGAACAAATGTTCATATATAAAAATCGTCTGACAAGACATATAACTTGCAAAGACATATACAAACAAATACTACGAAAGACTACATATAGTTCTAGTGCAGACTAAACCTAACCAACAGGTTCCTGAACTGGAGTGGACTCAATTTCTTCCTCAACAGAGGGAACCAAAGAAGCATCACTTCCGGCATTAACCTGATCATCCCCATGGGTAGCAGAAACAGTCGCACCGGCCACTTCATGATCACCTACCAAGATAAATTCAGAGGAAGCTGTAGGAACCAAAGGTGTAGGCAAGGCAGCAGTAGTCGCGGAAATAGCTGGCTCAAAGACAGGAACCGCCGCTGCACCCGTCAAGGTATCAACGGACAGAGGCTCAGACAAATGAGCATAGACGCCCGCAAGGGCCGACCGATGAGCAGCCATATTCTCTTTCATCTTCTCCACCCTCTTATGAGCAACATCTAAAGAAAAAGACAAGGAACGAATACCAATGACAACATTATCTTCACGATTATGAATAGGAACAACATTATATTCACGATTATGAGCAGCCGTGTCAGGAATGTCCGCAAGTGGACCTTCAAGACGGAGAAGATTCATGACATCTTCAATATTGGCATCCTTGTGCGCTGCCAAGGTAGCTAACAAAGGAAACTCAACCTCACGAAGTATTTGCAACGCAACTTTAAGATCTGCCTCCGCTGAAGGATTATAAGCAGCAACATCCGAAAGGCTAGTACCTGCCTTACGATGCTCAATACCAGCCGCCAGTCCATCCTACATTCCTTTTACCATCGCACAGCTCAAAGCTCCCGCTATAGCCGCAAGGTATTCAGGAGAGTTTAGGCATTTAATGAAAACAAGCTTCATGCCATATTTCAGCAACCATCGTTGACTAGCTATAACGGTGAGTAGACGCGGATAGAATTCCTCATCAAGGTGCATGGCCATTTCCGAAAGATCAGCATCTAGCTTAGCCAACTTGCTGACAACTTCATCCATCTGGGCATCCTGAATCCTCTTAAACTGACCTCTTAAACCTCCCAATGTAGCCTCCAGTGTACGCACCTATGACAAAGAGAGACATATGATAAATAAAGAAAAAAAAAAGAGAGATAAGAACTGATGAGGCGAAAAGTGTACCGCTTTTAAGGGGTCATTTAAGCCCTAAATCGTATTTATTTGATCAAATATCGCCCTAAATCGTTCCTTTTGTCATTTTAGGTACTTTTGAGGAGAAATCTGGAAAAGGAGGCATTTTGGACGTTTTTGGAGCATAAAAGTGAAGAAAACGGCAAAGTCTCAAGAATCGGCTAAAAGTTACTCTTGACGGCGTCACAATTAACATGGGACGGCGTCATGCTTTGGCAAGAAAAGTTGGACGTGAAATTTACTCATGACGGGCCAGTGAAAACAGCATGTGAATTCTGACGGCGTCACGCTTTAACTTGATCAAGGGCGTCACGGCTTAAATCATAAGGGGACGGCGTCACGTTCAAGGTTCGACGGCGTCAAGCCTTGATAGGCCAGAATGGATTTTTGAAGAGCTAAAGAGGGACGGCGTCAAGAAGGTCATCCGGGAACCCTAAAAGCGGCGAGGTGACGGCGTCACACTCCATAAGGTGACGCCGTCAGATCCAAAAATCTATATATAGTTTTCTAATTTTTGTCATTAAGGGAGAGCTTAGTGTGTGGAATTTTGGGATAAAACCCTAAGACGATTTTAGCTACTTTTTCAGGGCTTTTTGCCTTGAGATCTTCCATGTTTCATTGAAAGATAAGTTATCAATTAATCATTCAATATGTCTATGTGTTGTTTGATTCTATCTTATCCTTGTCTTTTGTTTAACATGTTAGGCTAAATTTATCTTGTGTTTGCTTAGATCTAATGAAACCTAGCTATTGATTATTGGTTGTTAGTGTGTTATTAGTTGTATTGGATGATTGTTTATCTATGTTAGGCTTAAGAAAACTGGCTAACTTCCTATTCGGTAACTTGCTTGAACGTCTTAAGAAACATGAACCAAACGCGTACTAAAGGTTTTTATGGTTGTATTTAATGCACAAGCGAATTCTAGTGATCCCATGTTAGGAGCTTCCTAGCCGGCTCGACATAGGAGTGAAGTAGGAGCTTGTAGAGTTGGGGAAGTAAGTACGCCACCCCACGAATGGTATTAAGGAATACACCCGTCATCCACGCGACTAATACACACTAATTAACCGGTAAAAGATAGTTAGGGAGTAAGGAAATCTAAGTAAACACATTTCTCTACACATAAGTTTCTCACCACATTTTCATTTTTTGTTATTTTATTTTATTGCATTCGTAGTAATTTGGGTTAGTTGACTAGCAACTAATTCCGCCCACTCTTTCAAACCCGAGATTTTACTTGCTTTCATAAAAATTATAAAAACATAAAAAGAATCTTCCTCAACCCTTAGACCTAATTAGAGTAGCCTTTCACACCTAACGAACACTATTCCCTGTGGAGAACGATCAATCCCCCGTACTTACCACTACACTATACTACATCGGTCAGGTACACTGCCTGGTGGGGTTGTAAGCCTCTTGAGATCCCTCGAGAGGTAAAACCTGTTGTAAGGTTACAAAACCACGCATCAAGTTTTTGGCGCCGCTGCCGGGGAATAGTTATTGTTTAGGTTGAATTTTTATTTCTATTAGGTCTACTCACTAGATTCCTTTCTAGTGAGATTTTTGTTTTATTTTTCTAGGTTTTCTTTAGTCTATCTATTTTCTTCGTGTCTTTGTTCGTAACCATTACCGTCCGACATCATGGAAGATGGTAATATCCTTAACCCCCACAACCCACCACCACAACAACCACCACCTCCTAGAGCTCGTACTTTAGGAGAGTATTCCCGTCCTAGCCACCATGGCTATCGAAACACCATTGAGCTCACTCAAGGAGCCAATATCACACCCTTGCGATCCGACACCATCCGGTTGGTGCAAAGCGGATGCGCATTCCATGGACTTCGTTCTGAAGATCCTAATCAACATCTCAAGGACTTTCTCAAAATCGTTGATTCTATAGACCTTGATGTTGCCACTCGAGAGACGACCCGATTGCGTCTCTTCCAATTCTCTCTGCGGGACCAAGCTAGTCAGTGGCTAGAACGTCAACGCAGGATCCATTACCTCTTGGGATGATCTCACCACTCGTTTCCTTGCTCAGTTTTTCCCACCGGGAAGAACTACCAAGCTAAGGAATGATATCTTGATGTTCCAACAACGTCAAGGCGAAACTCTCTACGAGGCATGGACTCGATTCAAGGACTTACTCCAAAAAGTCCCTCACCATGGCATAGAACTTTGGCTCCAAGTCCAAATCTTCTATGACCATATCAATCTCTCCACGAGGCAAACCATTGACCAATCGGCCGGTGGTAAGCTACGTGATCTAAGTGCGGAACAATCATGGGCTCTCCTAGAGGATCTTGCTCTTTATGACAACGAAAGTTGGAGTGATCCCCGTGATTTGAATAAAACGGTCAAGGCAATATCTTTGCCTTCGAACAATTCAAGCACTTCCGACCGTAGGATCATAGAACTTGAAGACCAAGTCAAGTTTCTCATGAAATCCTACGAGGCTCCTAAACCTTCAAGCCAAGTGAACAAAATCACTTCTTCATGTGAATTATGTAGTGGTCCCCACGACACTCATGATTGCATGGAACTTCCCAAACAGGCTTTCAAAGAATTCGCATCCTCGCGAATCGATAAGGCGGGAGATAAGTGGCTCGCCACTAATTATGGGCCCAAAAATTCCGAAGATGGGTATGAGGCATGGAAGAATAAGCCAAATTTTAGTTGGAACCAAACTCGTAGCGTATCATTCAATGACTCTACCCCGCTCACCTGGTCTGAACATTATCCTCAGCGACACACGCATAAACAACAAAATCGCGAGGAATCACTGCAAAAATTCATTCTCTCTCAAGAAACACAGCTTTCCAAACTTGAGAATCAATTCAGACAACAGCAAGTTGATATGAACAACAAGGTTGATAACCTGTTAAAGGTCATCAATGATCGCCTTGCTGGCAGGTCAACTTGTGAGTTGGCACGAGTTAATGAGATCAAATCTGTTACGGTAACCCACCAAACACCCCCTCCTGTAAAAATCAAGCACCCTAGTAAACTCTTCAAATACATATCACAAAACGAAAAAAAAACAGGAGATACTCATACCCCTTCGAAACCTCTCCACTTCGTGAACACCATTACAACAATACCTGTTCCTAAACCAAATTTGGACCAACAAACAGCCAAGAATGTGGACAATGAAATGGAGGGTGAAGTTCTCGAAAAGAAACCCGAGGCGCCCGACGACTATCTAGACTCACCAAATAACTCGAGTACAATAGAGGTGAGTGATGAGGAGGGCTCGGAAGAGAAATCCGAAATGCCTCATGGGCTCGCAGGACTGCTAGACCGCCCCCTGGTAGAGGAACTTGAGAGGGGCACAGCAAGGTCGCCTATGGGATTCGGAGAGAGAATAGAGGATGGCGCTCCTAGGATCTTTAAGATTTCTTGCACCACTAGGAAAAAGTTTATAAAAGATGCCTACATAAACCCCAACTCTTCTATAAGCGCAATATCCCTTTCTCTATATAATGAAGCCTTCACTGAACAAGTCAAATATGAAGGGTCTAATATCATCGGGGTAATAAGGAGGGTACCAATTGTGATAGAAAAGTTCCTCTTTCATATCGAGTTAACTGTAATTAATAACATGAACTCTATCATCAGCCCACCCTTAACTGGCCTTGTTCTAGGCAAACCATTCATAAAAGCAACGGGAGTGATACTCGATGAGGATGATAGGAGTGCATTATTTACCGATGGTGTCAGGAAAGTGATTTTCCGGGATGGCTGTGAAGAAGTGTATGAGTCTCAACCATCAGCAAGTAGCAACACATGGGGGTTACACGGTAGAAGGCCTGGCCGAATTAAGCGACATGATCCAAATAATCTCAAAATACCTTGCATGATTGGTCACAAGCATTTTTATAATGTCTACATTGACACATGTTTACCCAAAAATGTGATGTCCTTGTTTCATTATAACAACATTTGCAGATGGGGGATGATTCATAAAGGGAAGGACGACATCGGCATAGATGATGATGTACAGGTGTTTGTAGGAAATATGACATTCACTATGAGCTTCGCAATCGTCGATAATATCGAAGAGTACATCGATCCCAGGTTATCACAAGTTGTTTTTGGGGCACCTTTTTGCAAGGCCACAAGCTTGGTTGTGGACGAGCTCAATGGGATCATGACTTTCACCGATGGGATTAGGGAAATCTCATACCAAACGCCTTACAAGATGAGAGAATTCAAGGAGAATGATTATAAAGGGCTCGATGGGTTAAGTTCCCAACTCGTGTTATGTGATGATGATGTGAGAAGGGGGTGTAAGGACACTTTTGACCTGTCAAGCGGATTCTTTAAGCACGATAAGGCACTTAGTTCTAAATACCGAAACAATCCTTTTGATCACGTGGACCCGAAATACCTTTACTATGAAAGTGATTCTGATAGAGGATCGAAGGAGAATGGCCTGGGAGCCGTGACCAATGATGGAGTCACGTAATGTGCGTGACTTAGAGTCTAGCTACAAGACTCGTTAATAAAGAAAAGCGCTTCTTGGGAGGCAACCCAAGCTTTATTTGTTTTATTTGCTTTGTGTGTTTATTTATTTGTTTGTTTGATTTTATTTGTTTCCGTATGTGTGTTTAATTTTTATTAGTATTGATTCATGTTCAAAAGTAATTTGTGAAAATGCTTTATTTTGTTTTTAACTTCGTCTTAACTACATATAAAGGTATTTTGCAAAAGATAAGTGTAAGGGAAATCTAAATCGGTTTATTAGAACACATATGAACATGAATCGTGATAATAATAAATTAACATGCATATCCGTATTTGTTTGAGTCAAATGCTTGTATCGAGTCATAATGATGTTTTGCAGGATTTCCAGGAAGTAAGGTAAAGGTTTTTCCAGAAATTTTCCGGAAACTTAAAATGAAAATTTTTGTCAGGTCATTTCTGACGGCGTCAGGAGTTATAACCTGACGGCGTCATATTTAATTTCCAGAAATTTTTGAAAGTTTTGTTTTCATAAAAAGTTTTTATTAAATCTCCAACTTATAATCTCCAGGAATCTGCAAAATTATCATTCCACAAGCATTATATCCTTATATATAGATTTTTTCCCGCCGATGTTATGCAGGTTTTCGTGTTTGTTTTCTCAGGTTTAACAGGTTATTTTGGACAAGGAGATGTTTATGGAATCAAGCTTATGGCGATGCATTAGTCATGGAGCTTCAACATTCTCTTTGGAGGAAGATTTAACCGTGTAATTTCATTATCCACCGAGCGAATCAGGGGAGTATTTGATTTCATTCTTTTACTTTTTGCTTTTACATTTGTTATTTGAACACTGGGGACAATGTTCATCTTAAGTGTAAGGGGAGGGTAAAAGTACGATTTTAGAGAATGCCATTGCGCTTGATTTATTGTTTGTTTAATGGTAGATGTGTAATAAAACTGAGATAAATACCTGTTAGGGTAATTTTAGTGCCAAATTTAAAAATTTTTACAACATTTAGGAGTGAAACTTTAGTTCTAATAAGCATCTCATGGATAGGAGTTATATGACTAGCACAAAAAACCGTACCACTAAAAATTTTCCACCCCAAATATGTGAGGTTCGCCCCTAGAATTGGTAGGAAAAGCATTTATGCTATGATGTGTGTACCGGTAGCACTTAGATTCTAGAACTTACGTTAGGACCATTCCGAGGCCACAAGTGAGACTACATTCGTGTAGTTAGATTTACTACATGATAAGAGGCATTAGGATTAACCCATTGTTTTACACCTGTGTTTTTGTTATAATTACGTTGGCTACATTGGTCAAGTAATTCTCCCACACCCTTTGCGTTGTACTCATTTTTAGTACACGATACCCCTAGTACACCCCTCAGAGCCTATCTTTTCGTTTCGACCTTTAAGCATTTTACTTAAAGGAAGAATTTGTTACACCCCACTAAAATGTACACCCAAATCGCCTTAGCCTACCTTGTATGCACTCATTTTTAGTGCATTATTGTTACAACATTTGTTTAAACCCAAGTTAATTATCTAGTTGATTACATGGTTGCTAAGTCGAGTCATATCCTTGTACATATTGTTTTGGGACGATTGGGACTCATGGGTAAAGTACTAGTATAATGGAGTAATGGGGAAGAACATCATTTATTACCCCCATATGTGCTAAATGTTTTAAAAGTACTCCAAGTTTTTCAATTATCTTAATTCGAGTCATTAGATTAGTAATTGTAAAGTTATGTAAAAGTTCAAGTGTAAGGGGATGCAATGCCCCTATGATGTATTATTTTGGATGGTAGGGCAAAAGTGTATGCAAAAAAAAAAAAAAAAAATCAAAAAAATCAAGAAAAACACAAAAAAATGAGAAAATGAAAAATAGAAAAAACATACGGACTACCATCCCGTTTCATTTTATGTTTGTTTTATATTTTTGTTATTTTGTTATTTTGTTTTTAGCTTAAGATCGAGTCTAGTCTTGGCTTAGCAACATTGTATAGTACATGTAATTAATCAAGATCTTTAACTCGCCACCAGTAAAATATCCCTTATCCAACAAAACCGTGTTTTCCTTTTCCCTACACCTAACGTTATAACCCATTTAAAAGCCCTCTTTGATAGTTTATCTTTGGTGCTTACGCCTAGTGGAGGAGGTTTTCGATCCTTTCCCAAGCCTATGGTAATCTATTTGCTATGACAGGTAGTGAGAGATATTTTCCGTTTTCATTTATGAGATTTATTTTGATGACACTTGAGAGATGTGAGTGTCTAAACACTACTTGTGAGGTGCTAGTATGTAATCTCCGTGCTTATTATGATTGAAGTGGAACGAATATTTGTTGTAATTACTTTTATGTTTGCATTAAATGACCCCTAACTTGTATTTTGATTAGAATAAAAGCGCATTTGCTTGAGGACAAGCAAATCTCAAGTGTAAGGGTATTTGATGAGGCGAAAAGTGTACCGCTTTTAAGGGGTCATTTAAGCCCTAAATCGTATTTATTTGATCAAATATCGCCCTAAATCGTTCCTTTTGTCATTTTAGGTACTTTTGAGGAGAAATCTGGAAAAGGAGGCATTTTGGACGTTTTTGGAGCATAAAAGTGAAGAAAACGGCAAAGTCTCAAGAATCGGCTAAAAGTTACTCTTGACGGCGTCACAATTAACATGGGACGGCGTCATGCTTTGGCAAGAAAAGTTGGACGTGAAATTTACTCATGACGGGCCAGTGAAAACAGCATGTGAATTCTGACGGCGTCACGCTTTAACTTGATCAAGGGTGTCACGGCTTAAATCATAAGGGGACGGCGTCACGTTCAAGGTTCGACGGCGTCAAGCCTTGATAGGCCAGAATGGATTTTTGAAGAGCTAAAGAGGGACGGCGTCAAGAAGGTCATCCGGGAACCCTAAAAGCGGCGAGGTGACGGCGTCACACTCCATAAGGTGACGCCGTCAGATCCAAAAATCTATATATAGTTTTCTAATTTTTGTCATTAAGGGAGAGCTTAGTGTGTGGAATTTTGGGATAAAACCCTAAGACGATTTTAGCTACTTTTTCAGGGTTTTTTGCCTTGAGATCTTCCATGTTTCATTGAAAGATAAGTTATCAATTAATCATTCAATATGTCTATGTGTTGTTTGATTCTATCTTATCCTTGTCTTTTGTTTAACATGTTAGGCTAAATTTATCTTGTGTTTGCTTAGATCTAATGAAACCTAGCTATTGATTATTGGTTGTTAGTGTGTTATTAGTTGTATTGGATGATTGTTTATCTATGTTAGGCTTAAGAAAACTGGCTAACTTCCTATTCGGTAACTTGCTTGAACGTCTTAAGAAACATGAACCAAACGCGTACTAAAGGTTTTTATGGTTGTATTTAATGCACAAGCGAATTCTAGTGATCCCATGTTAGGAGCTTCCTAGCCGGCTCGACATAGGAGTGAAGTAGGAGCTTGTAGAGTTGGGGAAGTAAGTACGCCACCCCACGAATGGTATTAAGGAATACACCCGTCATCCACGCGACTAATACACACTAATTAACCGGTAAAAGATAGTTAGGGAGTAAGGAAATCTAAGTAAACACATTTCTCTACACATAAGTTTCTCACCACATTTTCATTTTTTGTTATTTTATTTTATTGCATTCGTAGTAATTTGGGTTAGTTGACTAGCAACTAATTCCGCCCACTCTTTCAAACCCGAGATTTTACTTGCTTTCATAAAAATTATAAAAACATAAAAAGAATCTTCCTCAACCCTTAGACCTAATTAGAGTAGCCTTTCACACCTAACGAACACTATTCCCTGTGGAGAACGATCAATCCCCCGTACTTACCACTACACTATACTACATCGGTCAGGTACACTGCCTGGTGGGGTTGTAAGCCTCTTGAGATCCCTCGAGAGGTAAAACCTGTTGTAAGGTTACAAAACCACGCATCAAGAACGAAAGGAAGAAAAGAA